>JAGSMS010000028.1:1200000-1637500 GCA_029286595.1 Bhutanitis thaidina
AATCGATGTCATTAGCCTAAAGGCGTGAAAAGTGTAAAACATTAAATGCATAATATAACTCTTCCGTCCCATCCCGTCATTGTTTTTAATTCGAACAATGGTAAAGGATAAAAATATCTGGCAGTCACAACAAACCGCATAATTGCATTACCTCCATAGATAAGCCAGGTAAGCGAAGGTAAGCCGACAGGGCACAATAGCATCACGTAAGACTTCTTACCCTCTGGAGTTTGCTTTCATCTGTCATTCATAACAATATTTTCGTTTCTGTCCGTTGACCATTGTTGGAAGATCGAGTTGAAACTGACGTGAGAATTTGCAAGAATGAGTAATAGGATTTCTATCGTAATCGTCTCAGAAAAGGCCTCGCGAAAGGGCTAATCGACGTGCATGTTAAAGCAAGTCTCACAAAATCAAAATTTTATATTTCTTGCTTAAAATTTAGGAGTGGAACTTCTAAATATAAGGTTTTTAATTTTTGATTCTCTGATCACAGTAACACGAACGCTGCAATAAATCCTACTCTTTTTGACAGTCGGCAGACTCCTTCTCTGCCTACGGAACATCTGGGTATTATCTTACCCAGCTCTGCAGCCAAACAGCAGTCAGTGTAATTACTGTTGTGTTCCGATTTGAAAAGTATAGAGAGCCTGTATGATTACGGGTTGTGAGGCATTCCATCTTAGTCCTCCGGGCGACAACGCATCTGTAACCTTCTTAGATTGAAGTTGTTTGCTAGAGTCCATGCAGCAGCCACTTAAGGTGGACTATGAGCTAATTTTTCATCCCAGTTCAATTCAAATGTATTTCAATGAATATGTATTTTTAGAACTGAGTGTTAGTCAGTCAGCGCAAATATAATTATAATTTGGTATGTGGTTTTAAATAATCATTATTTAACATAAATATTCACACCTATCACCCATAGGGGTAGGCAGAGATTACAGATTTATATTTGGTAATACTAAGTGTAGCCAAGCGGGCCTCCGCAACGTACCTTTCGCTTCTCCGGGAGAACGTACGTGACGGGATGCGAGCCTCGTCGCCGGGTTTGCTCCCAAATATTTTCATACGTGGTTTTCAAGGCTTTTTCCTTAGACGCCTTATACTACATCCACGGGTAGAAAGTAGGGATTGGCAGATTCTTATGCCGTTACCATACGGCAAGACCACTTAAAGTTTATCATTAAATTAAATTATTTAAAATAAATAATCTTCTTTTTCTAAGTCTCATTTCTGTACTTTTAGGACTAAAGAAGAAAAAATTATTAAAACATGAACAGTCACTGCCATCTAGCGTTGAGATAATGAATACTGAAGTCATAACCAAATTAAAGTCACCAACAAAGTGGAGTCGATATTCGGAAATGAAGATATTACGATTTAAGCTTTGCAAAGAATATTAAACGCTTATTACATCCATAAAAAATCTACAACGGTTCGCAAATTTAGACCTCTACAGAGATTTTTTTTTTTATGGAAGCGACGGGAAACGAGCAAGCGGCTCACCTGATTGTAAGTGATTACCGTCGCCCACATACATCTGCAACACCATAGATGCTGCAGGTTGCCGGTCTTTAAGGATATTTGGGAGATGGGAGGGAAGAGGAGGGGAATAGGGAGGGGGTGTGGGCAGAATAATGGAAAAGATCCTCTGGGGTCAGCAGTACATACACTTGACGAGGTGTCAGACAAATATACGATCACCAATACGTAGGCAAATATTACCATAAGAAGAGACCTTTGTCCTTCCGTACACTGTATTCAAGCGTATGATGAATTTCAAATACCTTAATAGATTTACGTGTAAAATATATATTAAACTACATGTTAAAAAAGTAATTTTTTTAAAAGCTTCACCGATTTCCTTGCTTGCGGGCTTTATGTCGCAAGCATGATTTAATATATATCTATACCTAAACTTTGATGTGATAAGCTGTCTATGGACTGTTCAAGGAAGGATCCGATCTCATCTCCGACGGTCGAGTTATAGCGATCGGTCTGTGTTCTTACATGTACCACTAAGTAGAACATTTTAAAACTAACTTACGTTCAACAAAATACTTTGTCGGCATTTAAGATGTCCTCCATCACAAATATACCAGAACTTCAACGTCTTAGGTGCGCGGTAACGCAGAGAATTCTTCCGTTTTAGATATTGCTGATGATAAAAGTGAACAGGACTATTCATATAAAAGTCAGCATTAAAAAAGAAAACTCAATATCGTCAAGAAATATAGGATTATAGAGAAACACAAAAGTTTAACAAATCAAAACAAACTTATATTTTGATTTCTGTACATGTTAAGGTATGGGCACGTTTTAACGTCATTTAGTTGAAATGTTATTTCATTATCATCTAAAAAGGTAAAGGAAACAGGCTCTCAAGTTCAAGGGATAATGGAGGGAAAGAGCAAAGAGGGGGCTTTCATCGCGTACCTGTGCTCGCGCATCGTACCTGACCTAGGAAAGCAAACATGGCGCTGAGATTTAGCATAGAATGGATACGCTTAACACCTTACTGAACGACAATGACTATAAAATCAAATAATATAATTCAATGGTGATGTATTTGATTTATTTAAACTTTATTGTGTTCACCAATAGGACTACAAAAGGCATTAAGCCTTTTGGCATTCTCTGCTAGTCAACTATTAAAATAGAAATATTGAAATAAAAAATGATATAAATAGGCTAAAGGACTAATTGTGAAACTATACAATTTAAACACATTTAAATATGTAAATATACAGATAATTACCTAAATACATAACATATGTGACAATTATCAGTTTTCTTTTATTTTTGTATTTATTAATTTTTACTTTTATTAATAAAAAATAATTTCAGGAGATTGTATTCCTTGTGGACACTATACGGGATATTCGTATTTGTATATTGGATGTATATAGTAAACATTAAAAATATTTCGTAATAATTAAAATGAATATAAAATTTTACCAAAATGGTTAAAATGTATTATTCTTGTTATTTATTTGTAAATAAAATTATTAAAAAGCATTAATAAAATTTTGCATGTGCATAAGCTAAGAAAACCTGTCGCAATACGTTTCACTACCCACGATCGATATAACGTCAAATATCTATCTTTAGTAAGCATATACCAAATAGGTCATTAGCCAAAATTATAAATTCAGACAAAATATCCATCTTCGTTACACATCTTTGACATGTCCATAATAAGCATCACGTCTTGTACGTGTAATATTTTCATATTTTTGGTAGTATTTTTTAAGTGACACGCTAAGTGGTATGATGCGGACCACCCAATGGGTAGATAGATACTCACCGCCTAAAAACCCAGAATTATTTAAGGCAACCTTTTTGAAAAAGAGTATTCAGAGTTTTTAGGCGACTTGCATCTAATTAACCTATAATTTTTAAGTCAAAGTAATTTAAGACTATTTAGTACGTGTAGATAGTAAAATTTCGACAACATCGAATTTATGATATTTCTACCGTGCAGAATATATAGTTTTAAAATTAAAAAAAAAACTGGTGTACGATTTGTATCGTTGACTTGGACTGTAAGGCTGCGAAAGGCTTACCACTTGACACCAAACTAACCAAATAACTCTGCACTGAAAGGACTTAAAACTTCTGAACCTCAGACCTTGGCTAGGTCGTGGGAGCTTGTTTTACATGTGTGTTTATGTATATATATATATTATCACTTCTGATACTATAGAGAATATGTAAAGATATTAAGCAGATGTCATTTTTACCTTTAAGACACCCATCTTTCATGATACGTTTATTCGGATATAATCTACCGGCGAAATCAGATGTCATAAACTTTAACGTATTATTTAAATTACATTTTTTCAAGAGTGTTACTCTTGAAAAATGTATAAATAAAACATAATGTATGGATACAATATTAGCCATCAGCATCCTGACACTAAAATAATTGAGGAATCGTTCCCGGTTAGTTTCAACCCAACACATACACAGACTTGTACACATAATGTATAATCTCACACTCCCACTCTTAGTGTATATATAATTTTCGTACGTTGCACATTTAAAGATTCTTATAATAGTCCACCAAGCTGTATCGATAGTCGATGCTTTTCAAACCGGCCTCTTATAAAGCTAAGTATCAGTGTTTAAGCTAAAGAGCCCTTATCACAAAAGAGTTTTTAGTCCTTCTCATACTACCATCCCACGTCGAACGATCGCCCACCCTCTGTATGCAACGAGCCCGACCGTGTGTACGCACTTTATAAACAATTAAAGTTATACCGAGACCTAACTTTAGAGCCCGGTGACACAGAGATTAAATAAATAAAAAACGTTTTTATTTTTGCAGCCAACTTTTATAATGGTCACTAATTTGTAGGAATGTAATAAGAATAGTAAGAATAATCTGTGTAAATTCAGTAGGTAATAATGTTTGAGTAAAGCCGGCTTTTAAAGTTAAATTGCTTGCTCGCAAATGTCAGTCGTTGTTGTCAACTATTGTCTCTTCACTATTGGATGTATCACCAATATTCATACCGCCAAGTCAATTTCCATTCCCAAACGCCCTACGTCAATTTTATCAATAAAAAACAAAGAAACTGTCAATTTTATTACAAATATAATTCAGCAGATATTATTTTGTATACTTATAAAATTTTTCTTTTATTTGTTTTCAAATACGATTATGTACGATTATGAATATTGTGAATGTATATGGAGGTTTCCAATTTCAATTCTTAAAAGGCGGGAACGCCAAAAACCTAAAGGAAACATAACGTCGAAGGTTCAAGCCCGCCGTTCGACTATTGACGTGAACCACTCCAGATACAAGTTCTTGATCTTAGTCGCCATAGTTAAACGGAATATTAGTAACCTCAATAGCATTACTAGTATACTTTTAAAAAATTAAATGGTTGTATTCAAGGTCATAAAAGTTGAAATAAAAAAAGAATGCAAAATATTTAATAAAAAATTGTAATATTTACCCATGTAAAACCACCTTTAAGTCTCGATACCCGTCGCAAATTCTGGGCATAGTCCGCTAGAGCAGCGTAATCCCGGACAAGTGGCCGCCTCGGGGGATTCCTGGGAACTTTATTACCGTTGCTTGTTTAATTCTCGTGTATTGGCGGCTTAGGCCGGTATCTCGTTTAAAGGGTTCCCTCTGTGGGAGTCTGAGATTGGAATATTTAGAAGTTGTAATACGGAATTAATTTGTGAAAGTGCCACAGGCAAAACGGTTCGCTAATCCGTAATATTAGGACTGTCATGTGGGACGCAATAGAATTTAATTAATATGATCGCTTGTAATAGTTGCATTAGAGCACCATCGCATTGGAGATGCTGCTCCCTATCATTAGTCTGTGTTATTATAGAAGTATTAGAATTACATTTCTGTCGTCAGTCTATCGCTAGAGCCTCATTCATTAGACAGGAACGCGTGCAGGTATTACCTTTTATCTTAAAGGTAAGACAATTTAAACTATGGAATTATATAATTTGGAGTCCTATCTTTCTGCTCAATCCATTTTGGCACTCCAGGACTGGACGACATTAACTTATGGACCAGACAAATTTATCATTTCATGGAGGGAAAAGCCTGTAAAATAGCAATAGCTACCGCCAGATCGCGTGGTAATCATCTCGAAAAATACCAGATCAAAATTAAGCAGACCGATGACAGGCAGCAGCGTCTAGGGTACGAAGTGTTACTGCGATCTCCAATCCGCTTGTTTACCGTGTCGATTATGGATAAATTTTCTTGTACGAGAGGCCGATGTCCAACAGTGGACTATTTGCAGTCTGTTGAGGTAAGGTAAGAATGATTTGAATGGTTCTGTAACGGCAAAACTTTCTTATTTAAGCATATAAACGCACGAGACTAAATAAAACAATGATCAGATAATAGTATTTATTATTACGGAGATTTTCACAGGCTCGTACTTATTATCTTCGAACACGATCTCCGGATATAAATAAACTTCACACACTAATCATATATCGCCTAATAAAGTCACAACCCACATATCTATCTAGTTAAGTTACCGAAATGAATACGGCAGGCGCAACATCGCGGGGGTGGATGCATCTAATTAAAGGGAGGGGGCGAGGGGGGACGGGTTTAGGTACACGGTAGCCGTGTCGGGCGTTAAGTGGCTCTCGCAGTAAAACCATCATAAACTTGTGTCTCGCTATGTACAGGCAGACGAAATGAAGAACATGTCAACTTTTAATAAAAGCCCAGGAACTTAATAGTTGTAATTCTGTTTATTCATTAGACTGTAAATAATCAACCCCTACAAGATGGAGTGACCCCCACAAGATGGAGTGACCCCCACAAGATGGAGTGATGACCTGCGCAGTGTTGCGGGAAGTCGATGGATGCAGTTGGCTCAGGACCAAGCTTCGTGGCAATCTTTGGGGGAGGTCTATGTTCAGCAGCGGACTTGTGATAGCTGAAATGATGCTGATGAATCAACCGCTGGACTTTAGCATCTCCTAATTGGAAGATTTGCCATAATCGCCTCCCTTGTAAGGAGGGTTGACGATCGCCAGTATCAGACGCCGCGAACCTTAGACGCTGCTGTCTGTCATTGCTTTGTGTATTTTTGGTCTGAAATTCAACAGTTGTGATTATTAGATACATTTTTTGTTATATATACTCTCTGCTTGGCTCTATTATACAGACATACAATGTACAGAATGAAAAAGCAGCAAAACGCTAGCAATATTTAATTAAATGGGTGAATCGAAAATCCAATAAAATGGAACGAACCTTTCAACTTCAGACCTGGGTGACAATGGACTTTAGATCAAAAGTGGAAAAGTAGATTGCCGTGGTCTTCTTGAAAAGTTCAGCTTTACTATTCCACGGGCAAGCAGCCGTTTGCTTAAACGTACAACACACATGCCACCCTCGTGTCATCATCGTTCATCACTATACCGCATGAACAAGCGAACAGTATTAGAACTGTATTTGTCATGGACTGGACGCATTCGGTGCATCTGCTACCACTACTAAAGGAATTACCTCTGGGCTATTATCTAATAATGTTGTGATTTTTTTACAGTTTGTGGATATTTCTTAATTTTTTTTAACAAAAATGTTTATTATTCTTATAAATTCCATAAATATTGAATGTGACACATTTGTATAAATACTATGTTCGCTTTAAAAAATGCCACCCAGCTGAGCTCATCTGTAACATTAACATTCGGTATGCGTAACTTTCAATAAAAAAAATACATCTACTCATTGAAATTTCGTATTTGTATAGATAAGTCGTAAAGTCTATATGGATCAGTGATCACTCTTACATAAAAGTCCAACACATTTCGCAACTAGAAACGATATTGATAATTGCCCAAATACCAATACGAATATATATATATATATATATATATGTGATGTGTAAATGATGAATGCTGTCCAAGCCTAATACATTAATAAATATAGCAGGCAGCAATAAATAAATATAAATATTGCATGAAAGACCATAAACACAGAATTATTTTCTAAAAAAAAGTATATTCATCAAAATATAAACTAAGTTAAAAACAGTTTTGCGTACCACTGTACCGGACCACCCGAGCTCAAGTGCTCTTAGTCTATCGACTTGTTATGCCTCCCAGAAACTTTTGTCTGCATCACGTTGTACCTGAAACTATGTGAAAACTTAAAATAAAATTACTCTAGATCAATCACTTACTACTAGAAACCACTTGATACTATGTACACGCATATAATATGTATGGGATTCAGATAGAGCAATAGAATTTGAATGACTTTTAACAAGAATCTAAAAAAAAATTGATAATTAATTTGAATTTCTTTTTCTTCATCGAGTATCATGTAACAATTACTCAATATGCAACGTTTACACTCTATTAGTGTATTGCGTTCAGGAAATGGGTGACGTATTTAGTGCGCAAAGACCATGTAACGTAGTATCGTATAATTTAAAAAAGACGTACATCAGTAATTTGTTAGTTCTGCGAGTAAAAACAAACCGACAAGCTTTTCCTCTTTTTTATAATCTGTAGATTAGTAATGATCTAGAATAAAGGAAAATGTTTAAATAACGTGTGCTAGAGACATAAGACTGCCACCCCCTTTCCTCGTGGGTGTCGTGACAGGCAACTAAGGGAAAAGTCATGAAAATCTCATGGCAATCTCTGAGAGCAAACCCGGTATCAATACTCACGACCAAAATAACATGAATAACGTCGTTGGCTATGCTAAATCGAGCCTGAATGAAAATCTCTAATCTCTGCCTATCTGGTAATCTTCATAGGTGACAGGTTATCTTCATAAAACAATATAATAGAAAGGATTTGTGGAAATACAGCTTTTGTGTGGTTTTAAACTAGCTTTTGCGGAATTCCATAGCGAAGCATGGGAACGCAATACGAAATGTGTTGTGTTAATATTCCTAGTTTAAAAGAAGAAAGGGGTAGACCGATTCTTGGATTATTCATTTAGTCATATGAAAATTAGAGAAAACTAGAACTGCAGGGTGACTGTTTTATTTATGACCTCGAGATTAATATGGTTATATGAAATCTCGCTGTGTATTGATTCCCCAGGTATAAATGATACCGCGATTACGAAGCCATTGGCGGCCGCGATATAGCTAAATGTACCTCTGTGACCATCCCATAAAACAAGCTAATATTTATTCTGGATGACCATAATCTCCAACCCTTGCCCGCGAGTGATAAAGACCTGCCCCAACAAAACAGCGTGTAGGTCTAAGAAGAAACATACTAATAAATGTTTGCGCAGACAATTAAACGGAGGCAGTGTAAACACGGCGTGGGTGGTCGTGCCCGAGCGACGGAGCCGGACGTCTCGCAGTGAATTTGTTAAAATTCACGTGACCCCACTCTATCTCAGAGGTGATGATTTTATGTACGTCATAATTAGAAGGAATGTTTAGGATATTTTTTGTGTTTGGTTTTTCAGAATGCATGCAATGATTTTTAATATTTTAATACATTTAGCGAGCCCTTCTTATATATAAAAGTATATTTATATTACATAAGTATATATTATATATATTATTATTTTTCCCATATTGTTTACATGCTTTTAAAGTGTTATGTTGATGTTGACTTGAAATGACATTGACATAATAATAATTTTGGGATGTTTGCTTTGACGTTTGTGACATAGACACGGAACTAGTATGGTAGCACAGAATAAATAGTTGGGAGTTACTATTATACTATTGTACGTAGTACAGACTTGCTCCATAGACGCAACTATGCTGTTCCGTTCTATGTGGGAATGTCTTTGTATTTGTTACAACTTTTTTTTTTTTTTGCAACCCGTTTATTTTTGTTTAATTTTTCTATTCTTTTAATTACTATTGTCTTTATTGTTATGTGATTGTTTTAAAGCCTGTAACCAGTCGGCCGGAGGGTGATGTATGAAGATATACCTACTTAGATTTTATTCCCTAGAATATATTATAATATCTAATTTATATTATATAATTTATCTATATTATATTTTGTCTATAAAATGTCAGATAATGAATCTTTTTATTCGACTTGCAACAGTTCGTCTTCTCTTTCGCTTGTGGATGCTTCGGATGAACCTGTGACGTTACAGAACTTAATCTCAGAAGAGTTAAATAAATCCTTAAACTGTTTTCATGTTTGTTACTTAAACGCGCAAAGTATTCCTCAACATCATACTGAGCTCCTGGATACTTTTTCTCCAACTGCTGCTCACGCAATACTCATATCTGAGAGCTGGCTTAAGCCAGAACTTAGTTCCACGTCCTACAGTCTTCCAGGATTTATTTTACTCCGCAATGATCGTACCGGTAAAAGAGGCGGGGGTGTCGCAATTTATTTGCGTAGCGATCTATCTTATAAAATTTTAGATTCCTCACCCTCGCTTTACTCAGGTTCTATGGAATTTCTCTTTGTTGAGGTTAATGTCAAGAGTGTGAAAGTATTTCTCGGAGTCATCTATTGTCCACCTAAAGTGGACTACTTCTCCGATTTGGAAAACAATTTGTCACAATTCTGTTCAGTGTACACGCATCACATTGTCATGGGAGACTTTAATACCGATCTTTTAGGGTCCTCTCCCAAATCACATAAATTGAGGTCGATCATGGGGATGCAAAATTTCACTATTCTGCCGCTAAATGCTACTCATCACAATATAGACTCTGCGGACACCTGTATCGACCTTATAACTGTTTCTTCCGTTGAGCATGTAACCAATTACGGTCAATTCCCTGCTTCTGGTTTTTCACAGCATGAACTGCTCTTTCTTTCATATAAATTAAAGTCTCCCAAGCCTTCTTCAGTGTCCATTCCCATTCGTAGTTTCGCTAAACTTGATGTGGAAAAGCTCAAGCGGGATGCTGATGCCATTGACTGGTCTCCTTTGTTCAATGTCTCCACAGTTGACGATAAAGTTGATTTCTTAAATAGTAACATATTGAAGTTGTATGATAAATATGCTCCTAAGCGTGCGGTCCGACTCAAGCGCCCTCCTGTTCCTTGGATTACAGTTGGGGTAAGAATGGCTATGACAAGGCGCGATAGAGCATTTAGAGTTTTTAAAAAACATCGTACTGATCAAAAGTGGCAAGCATATAAGGTTGCAAGAAATCGATGCAACCAAATGGTAAGAGCAGCTAAACGCCGCTATTTCCATGAACAACTGCAATGTGATATATGGTTCCTCAATACTCTTGGTTATGGGAAAACACAACTAGGCACTACTAGTACCTCTTTTTCACCTGACGATTTCAATCGTCACTTCTTATCAGCAGAAATAATGTCTGATAGTACTAGAGCGAACGCTATCTCATTTTTAACTTCCATGCCTCTTTTTTCAGTTGACACTTTCACTTTTTCTCCTGTTGATGAAGAAGAGATACGGAAAACCCTTTTCTCTATCAAATCCAATGCCGTCGGATGTGATGATTTGAGTAGGACAATGGTTTTACATGTGCTTGATTCTGTTCTACCCATAATAACTCACATCATCAACTTTTCGCTGAAGTACGGTACTTTCCCAACATTTTGGCGTAAAGCCTTTGTTATTCCTTTTCCTAAATCGACCGAATGCAGCCTTCTATCCCATTTTAGGCCAATTTCGATTCTACCTTTTCTTTCTAAGGTTTTGGAAGCTACGGCTCATAAGCAGATTTCTGTTTTCATCTTAAAAAATAATATTCTCTCTCCATATCAGTCTGGTTTTCGACCGGGTCACAGTACAACTACTGCACTTCTAAAGGTGACTGATGATATCCGAGACGGTATGGAACATTCTAAGTTGACTGTACTTATTTTAATTGATTTTTCCAATGCATTTAATGCCGTCGACCATGACATTTTACTAGCTCTCCTCTCTTGTTTGAATATCTCTTCTTCAGCCCAGGATTGGTTTTCAGCATATCTTCGAGGTCGCCGACAGGTTGTGCGTACCGGTCAGAATTTGTCTCACTGGGGTGATGTACTAACTGGCGTCCCTCAAGGCGGTATTCTTTCTCCCCTTTTATTTTCTGTTTTTATTAATCTCGTTACAACAAACATTAAATGCTCTTACCATTTGTATGCTGACGATTTGCAAATATATGCGCAAGCGGAACCCTCCGAAATCAATAATATAATTGCTCTATTGAATAATGATTTACAGTATATATCTGAGTGGTCCGCTGTGTATGGTATTAAGGTGAATTATACAAAATGCCAAGCCATAGTCTTAGGCAGTTCTAGACTTGTAAACAATCTAGATTTTGCTACCTTGCCGTCGGTTACTTTTAATAACAACATAATTCCTTTCTGTTCCCATGTCAGAAACCTGGGTCTATATGTTGATAGCTGTTTTACATGGAATAAACAGATTCAGGAGGTGAGTCGCAAAATTTCTGCTACCTTGCGATCACTTTATCGTCTCAAAAATTTCCTTCCAACCTCTACTAAGATTTTACTTGTCCAATCGCTCATTTTGCCAATTATTGACTATGCTGATGTGTGTTGCACAGACCTATCTCAACAACATCTTAACACACTGGATCGTCTTCTTAACAATTGCATCAGATACATTTATCTCCGCAAGTACGACCACGTGTCTTCCTTTCGTGAACAGCTCAATTGGCTGCCAATTCGTCAGCGCAGAGATGTTAGAACACTTTGCACTCTTTTCACAATTCTAAACGATCCTTGTGTTCCTGAGTATTTGAAATCTAAGTTTCAATACCTGGGTGATTCTCATAACTGTTTTCTCCGATCTTCGGGTAGTCTCAAGTTGCTGACGCCTTTACACCGTACTGGGTATTTATCTAAGTCATTCGCTTTTACGGCTATAAGGCTCTGGAACGAAATCCCTCTTGACATTAAAAAAGCTCCTAATAAGTTTGCCTTTAAAAATAACATCCGCAAACATTACAGAAATGTTGCAAGTCTGTACTAGTGCTGCTGTTTGTTATTGTGACGCTTCAGTTGTTTGTCCTGACATGTATATTATTCTATATATATATGGTATATTTGTATATATGTTATTTATATATCTATGTATGTATGTATGTATCTATTGTAAGTATATATTTTGATATTTATATCCTTTTACTGGTTTTTTTCTCTTAGCAGTATCGCCTCTATTATGTATATATCTCTGCTTAGCCTAATGGTTGACTGGGAGAGAATGCCTCTAGGCATTAAGTCCGCTATATGTACGAACTAGTGCATAAAGATTAAATAATAATAATAATAATATAATTATCATGGAATCGGCACTAACGATTTGGATGTAATTTTTTGTTTAGATAATGTTTTACTTTGCAAGTGATTCTTGTATCCATTTCATATCTACAGACCAGTGCAACTGTAATGAAACTCAAGCTATAAATCGTACACGTGACAATGGGGTAAGCAGTGCTGCAAATACTGCGAACAGTGCTATTATTCGTAGGTATATTATATGGTACCTGCAGTTCCCCGGTCTAACCAATTACCGATAAGAAGTAATTCTTATACAGTTTTCAATGCTGGCCACGCACTTAAGTCGTCCTTATTTTTTTTTTTTGTATGATACACAGGACATGGTCCGACCAAATATGCTTTAAGTTTACATATATCAGTGCACAACCTTTTAACAAATTGTGACAATAATACATAACATTAAATGTGATCGTGAACATTTTAAAAAAAGAAACGTTGTTGTATACAATAGGCCACGTTATGTCAAATTTTGTCATAAGTGTAACTACAACTTATATGCAAAGAAATGTCGATTTTTCAGATTTGAACGCGACGGCGACACGGAGCCGGCAGTTTCCCGTTTATCAGCCCGCTACAACTAAAACCGAATTAGATTTAATATAAACACGAGTACTTAAATTAATTGAAATAAAATGAAAAATAGATACGCGTGGCGGGGATCGCGAGCCCTCCATCGATCGGTCACGGTTGACCGATCTGAAACCGTCGCACGCGTTCCAATTCCCGCGCAATATTTTTACAAAACTTTTATAACGTTCATTATTTGCTCCCCAATATGGACCGCCTTCGCTTCTATTTAAAGCTAACAAAGTCGTCAATCGAATAATTAATTATCGAGCCGAATGAAGTTGTAAGCTTGCGAATATCAAGTACGATGCGTATAAAAAAAACAACCTCAAAAGGGTCACACGGACCATAATTGAACCGAGATTTTGTTTATATAGGGGTCTCAGAAAGATAATAGAAGCATTATTAAAATTCAAGTGCGCGTGTTAGACAATTGCAATTACGTTTTCGCCTTCGTTAAATTAAAATTCCCACTGCACAATTGTATGATAATATTTCACTGGATAACATGACCATAATAAATTAAAAATTCTTCTTTCTAGAAAAGACGCCTCGACGATACATCGAGGAGGATTCATTTGTATGACATGACAATGACAATTTACAATTAAAACTTTATTATTTACTTTTTCATATCGGTTGTCACGGATTTTGATTTGGCAAGATCCTTTTGAGAGTAGCTAAATAGGCTTACGTAAATCAGTTCTCACCTTTACGGGAAATAAACGTGACGGGTGGCAAGACTCGTCGCTGAAATCTATAAATAACTTAATATCTAATATCTAAAGGTGACCAGCGAAGTTCAACGCTAAACAAAACTGTATGAACACAATCGACGTGGTCCTCACGGCGTTACAGTACCATAAATTTACTAAATAAAGAAATGAATGCGATTACAAGTCACTGCACACCTGACGATTACATCGCAATTCGGCTACAATAAGCGCATTACACTCTCATCCTATTAGAGCCCTCATGCCCTACCTGGATTCCCTCCCACCCTCAATGCTCCCACGACACCCTAATATTAGAATAATACTTGTAAAAATATAATTATAATCATACGCGCACGTCAGTACTTCCGTCCGTTGGTGCGCTGTTTCATGATTAGAAGGGTACAAATCAGTTAACATCCCGATAATCATTTTCTAGGACAATTTTCGAAACTTTCAAAGAACTTGTTCTGTCGTTTTTTAATTTGTAAACTAATGGAACTGACGACTGACTGAAAAAGTAAAAGTATTATTATTAATAAATTATTATTATTTTAATTCAGCATCACCGGCCCGTGTATAACCTCTCACTTTCGTTCACCGGGCCAGAAAATGTGTGCTAAAAAAGTTTTAACTTCAAAAATATTTAAAGCTGCCTCTGCGAGAGTGGCAGGGATCGGGTAGTGCTCAATAAAAATTAGTCTAAACGATACCCCAAAAAACGACGTCAAAATATTGGTGAACTTAGCGAAGAACCATAACTGTCAGTTTTGGCAGCGCGCGTTTTTTAATGTTGCTAGTATTAATATGTAATTTGTCGGGATGGGCATTGTGATAACGGTGTTCAGAGGGTGTTTGATTGATTAAATAAGCGTGCACAAAGCGGATAGGTGGTGGTTAAATGCTTTTGAGTGATAAGGGATGAATGAGAACGTGTTGTTGAGTGTAATTTAATGTTTTAGTTAAGTCAATATATTCTAGTTAACGGCATACCGGTAGGATATATCATCATAGTGCCTTCCAGAACCCAATGCATAGAGTAATACTTAACCCGATGCAACGCTTAATCCTCAAGATCGCACAATGTGTCGAATACAGTGACAGACACCATAAAAGAAAAAGAAAAAATTTGAGTGAGGTGAAAAAATAAAACCAAAGAAAAAATCACACAGAAAGTTTGATAAAAACAAGATTTTTAACAAAGTTTTTTATAAGTCTTCTACTTACTTACTGTAAGCTTATTAGTAGGTAAAAAAAAAAGTGGTCAACTCTTTTATAAATATTTATACCAAAAGTATTATGATGAATTATTTGGGTCGCCTACCCAAGATTTCTGACTCAGTAAAAGTCATGACGCGAAAATTTTAGGTAAAGTGTGCTCCATTATTGATCTTTCTAGTATATTTTAAATAAATCACAAAAGTCCACCTCAATTAATATCTATCACTGCATTCTAATTAGTACGATTCTTCGTCTCTAACGTCGGTCAGATATTTTTTTTTAATAAAACCGATTTATTGATTAAATAAATCTATGTATCCTCTTTCTGTTTCTACAGATACAACAAAATTGACATGAGAAATTCCACGAACTAACTTAGTCTTAATTTGATTACAATTTCAAAAATGATGATAGTCGCAAACAGTCTGTTAACAATATTTTTTAAATCAAAAATAAATTCTAGTAAGGCTTTTATGTCACCGAAATTCATATTTAAGTTTGAATAATAATCACTATTCATTGCGACTATTCAAACTAACTCGTGTGTACGTCGCCCCCTTTTCAAGGCACCACTCTCACGCAGGTGGAACTTAATCAAATTATACAAATTGCAACGTACAATATTCATGGCAGTAGGGATGTGCTAAGTGCTACCCATCTTCGATATAGTAAACAATATGTTGCATATCAGACAGTGTGGATATAAGTTAAGTCAAGAAGATTTTAAATCTAACTTTATTCTTAGGGGAGGGAATGAAGTAAACCATATTTTTCCTAGAATGTGAAGGAATGAATATAAACCTTATTTGATTAATGTATTCAATATAACACACGCCTTTCGAAGGAATGGAC
Organism: Bhutanitis thaidina; assembly: GCA_029286595.1. Classification (NCBI taxonomy): domain Eukaryota; kingdom Metazoa; phylum Arthropoda; class Insecta; order Lepidoptera; family Papilionidae; genus Bhutanitis; species Bhutanitis thaidina. The sequence goes on from JAGSMS010000028.1 coordinate 1,216,092, forward strand.
TGGTTAGTGTGCTACTTAAGTAAAACACAAATTCAAATCCTGTGATTAAAATAACCTAGTAAGTCTTTTATCTTACCAGCCTGTAAACAGTCCACGAATTTGGCATAATCGCCACGCTCGGCAAGCGGATTGGCGATCGGATTACCAGACACCTCGCACCTTAGACGCAACTGCCCGCCATCGGTCTGCTTAGTTTAAGCTATCCCGTAATCTGTCGGTAGCCAGTGTGATTTTCAAAGCTTTTCCCTTTTTCGTCTTTTACGACACCCATGGGAAGAAATTATGTCGCAGTTTCTTACGCCTATACCACACGGCCAATATATTTCTATTATCGACTCCTTATCACCTTGTTGTCATGCACTAATAATCACTACGTACTGACAACAGAAACCTCATTACTGAAATTACATCTAGGTTTACCATTAAAGCGTGATATGCGTAACTTACGTAAATATTACAGGTTATCGATAAATGTTGAGTCATCACTAGAGGACAATCGACAAGTGTGATTAATTCATGTTCCATAATGAGGTCGAGCTTTTTAGCGCTCGCCGCGACTCGCGGCCGTCGATTGATATGTGCCCAATTTGTCGCGTTGCGGTTTACTTGAATATTTGAACGATTTCGAGTCTACATATTTCGAATGTAACATTGAAAAAAAAATTAAAATGTAAAATTATGTACCTATTCCTATTATTTTTAAAGTTGCACACTGCAACTCTGATTACAAGGTTTCGAATTCTGCTCCCATCCTACGCTTGGCGAGCGGATTGGCGAACGCAATTCCAGGCACCTCGTACGGAACAGGGACCTTGCCACAAAAATTCTGAGTGAAGTAATTCCTCGATAAAATCTACGCTTAAAATCTACTACGTTAAAAAAACACGATGTGATTTTATCGGGAAATGATGACACACGTCTCATCGTCATCGTCACGTACGCTACGTCTGCTATAGATTGGTTAATGACGTCACAAGATTTTAAAGGCTTTTCCCTTAATCACAGAGAATATGTAGTTCCTACTGACGTACTTTAGTTGACTGTTACAACACCTACGGGGCATAGAATTTTTACACTGCCACTACACGTTGCTTACTTATTCTATAAACATCTTTGAAAATTATTTAGATTTAAGAAAGATACATCAAGGCATCAGAAAATGTAAAATTTATAGCGTCGTACCTAATAGTACATCGTCAGAAATTGGATTGCGTGAATTTCGTCAGAGCCTTCTGCTACTCAAAAATTCATGAACTTTAATTTACTTTCTCTCTTGCTTTTGTCCCCGGGCAGGAGGAATCAGAAGAATATTAAAACACAATTACTATAATATAATTAAGAAAAGTATTTTCATCATAATTTTTTTTTACTGTTCGTTTTTTTTATGAATTTTGGGATGATTGCTTTACTCAATCATCGAGATAGGATAGCAAATTGACGAGCACTTTAGACGATGGCATATTTGAGATGGTTATATGCTATCCAACTCTGAGATTAATTTAGTTACTAGATTTTTACGACACAGGCGGATAGAGATGTAGATTTTGGTAAGTTACTTACAGGTCAAGACTAAATCGACGCCTAAGTGTCTTTCTGGAAATAAATCAGTAATTTTTATCGAAACAACCCCTTATTGAATTTATACGTGTGAATATATTATGTTCATTAGCCTAAAAAATATTTTCACACAGTCCGTCACAAAGGAAATATCAGCTGTTGCAAAATGTTCATAACGTCATCAATGATTTACGTTGTCATTAAAAAATATTAAGAACAATTACTTTGACCATTGTTCCCACAATGCACCTCGCGACGTGCACCTACGGAAGTTCCCACCCATCACGCAAGATGGCGCCGGCACGCGGCCGACACGCGCTAACGCGTGTCAGCCGCGCCCTTTGCGCTTTTACTGTTTTTATTGAAAACGCTCAAAAATAATAGAAACAATACCGCCGCTGTCCCACTCTCGAATAAATTAGACTCGGAAGCCTGCGCCTGGGGTTACAACGTAATTGAACTGATCATTATTAACGCATAAAGGAATTCGTATTGCACAGTGCACACGATCGGCTTGTTTGTATTCTGTTTACTTAGTAGCATTTACAAATTTGCATACTAAGTTTTAGAATTGTTCTCTAGTTACTAATAATTATTACAGCATAGGCTGTAGTAACTCAGAGGTCAGGTCACTCGCTTTAATTTCGAATCACGAATAAAATAGGGTTCGAATCACGGTGCAGGCACCACTAAAGTTGTTAAATGCTGAATTTACTACGTACGGTGAAGGCACACATCGAAACCGGCATGTATGAAAAAAAAATTGCAGTCAAATGACCTATAAATATAGGCTGCTACTTTTCGACAGCAGAAACTACATCACCTCGATAAAAAAAAATTATGCTAAATTTTTAACAAATATCAGTTATGAAAATATTTTTTTTTCACTATATAAGTTGTATTTTGTAATAAAAAAAGTTAGAGGCCCCAATAGTTAAGGGATAAGCCCGATAGTTAACAGACGTGGCTGGCGAAAATCAATCCGACAATGCCGATCACAAACATGTTTTGATAGTTGCATCGCTTGCGTTAAGAAAATGGTACAACGTTCGCCAATCCACCTGCCAAAAACTGCATGCAAACTTTTGTTCGCCCTTTTTTGGAATGGACTCTTCCATGGCCAATGATGAAAAAAAAAGATTATATTTTGTTTAGACTGAATACCTGCATACATAAATTATCCCTAACTAAACTTAAGTTGTATAGGAGTTTAGTTTCGTATTCTGTTAAAAAGTCGGCAGTTATAAAAATAGCTGCTCCCAATGGTAGGATTTCTCATAATCGCCAAATATGGGAAGCGGGAGTCATCTTGCACCTTTGACGCTGTTGCCCATTATCATTGTGCACTATCTTCCCCGAGTCGACTCTCACCCACGGTAAGAAAGCAGGTAGCAGATTATTAGTTTTTTTATAAATTGTTATTTATTTAATGTCAGTTTTACTCATTTAGGTTAGTCGATTGTTTTTTGTCAAAAGCAGCGAAAGAAAAAAATCTAGATTTACGCATTTGTTTGAATTATGCATTGATTGAAATTACATTTATTTCAATTTAATGGAGAAGTTGCAATCAATGTCTCCAAATGCCAACCTCACCTGCACGTAGTACCTACATCCAGCCAACTAACAAACGAGGCTCTGGCGACTGATGGCAGAAATACCATTCGAATTTGGCAAACCCAAATCGGACACGACTAATGATGGGGTGCAGCACCATTAGTGGGAGGGTACCGGCACTGAGCTTACCAACCCAGTCTGCCCAGCGCGGTGAGTATAGCCAAACCCTTTAAGAAATACACTGCTTGCTGACGCTTTCTTGACGAGATCGTTTGGCAGTAGACTTAAATAGACTGGTTATATTTTTATTTATTAACAATTTCTTTAGAAAGGCGTTCTGGCTTAACGGAACTAAGTCTAACTTGGTTACCATCTGTCAACAAATGCGCTCAAAGTATTTTTCTATCGGTGTCGCATATGGACTACAATTAGTCCTTTACGCGACATACATTCAAAACAAAATTCTTGGAATTTTAAATTTAAATTCGCAGTTTTCCAATACATAAACCGTGGAGTACGCTGTCTGAAATTTCAGCTCTTTTTATACTCGTGTACATGCCTCATGCAGGTAATCCATCTCCAGAATCAAGTTAAGTAAAAGCAAGCCTTATGCATAAAGTCTGATTTTCTAAAAGGCTTGCGCACCTAAAGTTTTTTATTTTTGTGTTATGAGAAAGGCGCCAAACGAGCAAGGTTCACCTGGTGGTAAGTGATTACCATTGCCCACGTACATCTGCAACACCAGAGGTGCTGCAGGTGAGTTGCCGGCTTCTTAAGGGTATTTGGGAGATGGAAGGGAGAATGAGCAAGGGGATGAGGAGGGGAAGTGGGCCTCCGGATACCTCACTGACCGAACGAAACGCAAGAAGCATAAGATGCCTCTACTTCACGCCGGTATTCTGGAAGGTAGTGGTACCAATCCGGTCGAGCCGGCCCATTCGAGCAGCAGCAAAAGGCCGCCACTTGGCTCTACCACATTTAAGGTTAGATAGATAAAGAAATAGTCCAAGTCTTATCTTCTTCTGGCATATTTGTGAGAGTTATTCCGCCGTCTACTCCGATGATATTCCGGAGACACCGAACAAGAAGACTTTTCCCGCATTTGAATTTGAAACAGGTGGAAAATCACTTACGTTGGCATCATACAACACTCATGCAATAAAGGATTAAGGAATAATACAGACATGACAGTTACTTTCATGGTACTTTATTAAAACCCACTTTACACCAATAGTTTAATAACATTGTAATAATATAATTTGAGACAATCACTGCGTTAAAATGAGTATTATCTAATTGAAAATAAAATGTAGCACAATATATTTTTTCTCATATCGGTGAGTAAATTAAATATGCACTTCACAGATGACAACATTATAAGTATCCAAATACTGTGTATAAAATTATAAAAAATTAATATAAAACAAATTAAAGCAAATGCACGCCAAGAAATCTGCAATATATATTGTTATTAGAACACAGTGCACAAAAATTTGATAATAGATGATGGAAAGTAGTGATGGGACAATCACTTGTCATTGTCGATGGGATGGATATCAATAATTTTAAAACAATAGAATAAAATAATATATTTTTTATTAAAAATTAACTAATTGTTGTTTTTAACAAACAATATATTATTAAATTCATGAAAAGTATTCTGTAAAGTACACTTTAGTTGCACACTCAATGTCTTTATAGCAGAACTATTGCTTATTTCAAGAAATTGATATCATACAATCCGAAATATCATGTAATCTCATTTTAACATGATTAGAATGAATTATTAGTTACATAAAAGTACCATTATTTCTTTACGTGTTGAAACCATTGAAATTCTATTCTATTCTATGTGACACGCGAACACGGTTAATCGTCCCATAACTAAAATCATAAAGGCCACGAGCAATATACTCGTATACTACAATGAAACTCACATGCATAGGATTGAGTACGAAAACTTCGACAAACAAGCCGGGAGCGTACGTGGTACAGTCGCGTGCACTGCAATGAAATATTATTGAACCTTATCACGACCTTAAGATTACATAAAAACATAAGTGTAACATACATTACATTGCACGTGACTGTACTCGGTTAAAGCACAATCCTTGACTTTAAACAAAAGACCTTGTCATGAAAACACTAAGTTGCACATACGCTCGAAAATTACGAATGGCACAAGATAATAGTTAATACAGTCAAACATCAATTTATTAATTTAATGGGCGGACACATTACGTAAGGCACCAATTTTTTATCTTATACAAGAACCAGACTTCACAGAAAAAGGAAATTAACATACAACATGCATTGTCACAATTGTAGTGTATTGCGACAAACTAAAATCTCTTTTTGCATGTGTAGTTTTACACTGAAAGAAGTAAAAAATTAACTCTTGATAATGTAAATTTATAAGCAGTAAGTAAGCAGCTGGTTACAGTTCGACACTTTTATACAATGTCAAATTTAAGTGCACCACTTTGGTCTTTAATCGAAAGCAATACGCTTCATTAGCGCGCATTATCTTGAAATATTACATGGTAAATTATGAAACACGAGCTGGATTATAAATACAAACAGTTTTTTTTAACAACAATGTAGCTATTCCAACCGCATTAAGAAATACGAATGCAAATCAACATGGCTGAAATAATATCGATAAATTACGCATCACTTAGTGCTGCGAAATTGTGAATTAAAAAGATCAAGTGCTGTGGAACTTTTTGCATTTAAATTCAGCACAGTGTAATATCTAATAATTATATTTTTCAATAAGTTACATTAATAATTAATAACTTTAATCTAACTCTTAAAATTAATTATATCGATTAATAACTAAATTACAATTTGGTATGTTACTTAAGTGATAGTCAATAAATTAGTAAAATCAGTCTATTCTAGGTGTGACGTCGGTGGTTAGTAAATTATAGGCCGTGTGACCAGTGTCATTGAATTTTAAAGAATGATTAAATCTATTCGCTTCTAAATGTTCTGTATTAAAAAAAACCCTTATAATGTGAGCACCTTTTATGTAGGAACATTAAAATATAAGCATGTGTTTTTTTTTAAATCGACCATAGAAAAATCTAGAATTTTCCGTTAATAAATTGAAAAACCTTGATTTATCTTATTATTGTAAGTCTTAATAGTATTCTTTGCAGCCTAGCAAGCTACAATAATTTGTATTAATAAGGAAATTTTAATGCTAAAATCACTAGTAAGATATGCGCTACTAAGCGTTAACATTTTTGGAGCTTTTGCATTATTTTTTTTATTCTTAAACAATAATTTACTAGACAAAAAGCATAAATCCGATTGTAACTAGAGCAGAAAGTAAACTGGGTTAACAAACAGGCATAGAAATGAACTGTTCAAATATTTGTTTGTATAATAATTGCTAGTTTTTATAATAGTTTAAATGTAATCTCTTTCTATTTAAGTTCGTTGTAACAATGTCTTTTTACGCTTTCATTGTAAGACAAATTTAAGAATAACTCATACAAGTAATTTTACAAAGTTTACTTAAACTTGTACAATTAACCAGTTAGGTACTATCTAGTTAATAACTAGATAGGTTTTGAAATGAAACATGAACGACTGGGAAGATATAGTACCACGAATTGAAGTATAAAAAAAAGATTATGTAATAACCATCACATTGTAAGCACATATCCATTGGTTACATAACCTCGAAGAGAATTTCGAGTCCATACGTTCGGTGACATCATTCGATTTAAGCGCACAATTCACACTTTGTTCGTAAAATGATCAAGGGTAAAGCGGAACGACACAGAGCGTTCGAAACCTAACACTAATTTAAAAATTCGTAACATTAATGTTATAATCACATAAACACGCAGCAACGTACTCGTAAATATCAGCTGGGCTTGAGAAAACGCATTTGAATACGTTAAGGTAAAACAACATGCGCGCAGTTATTTTCACTCACGCCTGTTACCTATAGGCGTAGGCAGATATTACCAGATTTAGAACATGACGTCTTCGTGACCGGGTCTGCTTCCAAACATCCGTCGCATATTACGGATACCAACGGGCAACGATACGAAAGGGCAATATAATCAGAGTTAATAAAAATCAAATTTACATTAAGAACTAAATAATATTTTAAAAACATTTCTCTGATAATTTTTTTTTGATAATACATTTAAATTTTAAGGTAAGCATCAATCAGCCATATTCCTTTTCAATTTAAAAGTACCATGCGTTACTTTATTGAAGTCATATAAAAATTAGAAAGGCCACAAAAGAAAATTTTCAACTAAGTGTATTCGTTAAATAATAGCACAGCCGGTAACCATACGTATGGATTTTAACAACTAAATGAACTCAGTAAACTCTAAACAAAAAACTTTTTTTTTTGTATAAAAAACTTTTATAAGGGCCTCAATGTGATTAGAGATTAGTTGCGAGAACCACTTTCACCAATTCTCACTTTCACCATAAACGTATTCCGAAAGCCCAGCTGATGCAAAGCGCCGACAAACCACGTAAGCAATCAATCAATTATCACATAGCAAACAAACGAACAGTGCGAATAAAACAGCGACAGAGACGGCGACAGTACGCGTCAAACATAATATAAAACACCATAATGTTGTAAGTACATAATCAAAAAAAAACTATTCCATTTTCATGACGATCACATCGATAAGCGATTAAAATATAACTAGTCTGAGCAAAACTTTTTTTAAATGAGCTAACACGATTATTAAATATTTAAGATATGACATATAAGGATGCAAGGCTGTTAAAAAGTAAAAAGAAAAATAAAAATATGGTGAAAAGTTAAAAATCACATTGAAAATTATAACGAAAAGAGTATTAAATCAGTACCACATATTCATAGACAAAAGTATATTTTTTCAATTGACAAATATCTCCAACATAATACTAAACTTCAGGAACGCTAAAGCTTTGTCTACGCAAAGTGAAGTTTTGTAACCCTAAGCATGTATAAATATTAACAGTCAGAAAAGTGGTCTAATGTTATTTACAATGGTTAAAATTTTTTACAAATTTAGGAAATAAATGAGCAACAGCAATAAGTTACTTAAACATACAAGTACTTAATTCTGATACAACCACCTACACAAGAGTGAATGGCTGTAAAACAGCGTTGCTGGTGTGTTAGGTTCGTTTGTACGTTAGTTTTGGAAAGAATAAATAAAAGCAACTTTTAACTGTTTAATTATGTATGAATTTGTTACTTTTAATGATATTAATTTAAACTTTAGGTGTCGGTATTTTTAAATGCACATTGCATCTAATACACCTGCCTATGGATCAACATATGGATACGAATATACCTACCACCTACCAAATGATCAAGCAAATCATTATGAAATATTTGAACTGCTAATCAGTTGTAATATTCTTTATCAACACAACGGATTAAAAATTTAGCACCAGTGGGTTTTTAAATAATATATGCTAGAGGAGCGACCTTTAAAGAAAACATTGACAAAAGAAACTTTAATGGAGTACAACAAATAGGATATCAAGATACAAGAAGGTGCCAAAAGCGAATTGGATGAGAATTGCAAAAACCAACAAAGTATAAGCGGGCGCAAGACGTATCACTATGAGTATAAATGCGTTAGCAAATAACATAGTAGAAGTATAGTTATGCAAACGAAATGTAATGACAATAATAATGTATCTCCTACATCGTAACAAACGTTTAAAATATACTTAAGATATTATTATAAAAGATAAACATTAAGAAGATATGACATGAGCACCTTCAAATTAAGTAAACAATTTTGACACAAGATAAATCTGAAACTTAAGTGATCAATAATCAAACTATCAAACGTATAATTGACTTCTGCATCTAATATACTTTCATAAATATTGAATATTATAAAACATAAAATGTATAATGTTTTACATGATAAAATTGTGAAATCATTCTAAGTGCTTTACTAAAAACATTATTGTATATGTATATGTGTATAGTTTACTCATTAAACTATGAGATTCTAATTTAATTGTTACAGTTGCAGAAATTAGGAGCAAGTGTTAGATTGATGTTGGTAAGAGTGTAATGGAAAAAAACCGAATTTTAACATATTCCATTCCACAAATCGGTTATATTCTGGTACACACTGTATATCACTAACAAGCGTGGTAAAATTTCACCAAAACGTTGCATTATCATTACAAAGTCCCACAAGGAAATGTCTTAGGACCTTCACTATATCTATAGCGCTCAGAACATCCTGTCATAAATCGATGATAAAAAGTCCGTGGCTAGAGCGCATACAATCTGACCGAACTCCGTTCGCTACAAATCGGTTACTGGCCCGAAAACAACTGTTGAATTGTTACTCGAGTTGCCGCTCGTTCGGCGAATGCGTGTGTTCGTATCGTGCTCGGGTTCGCTCGGGAGCGAGTCCGGCCCGTTGGTTGATAACTGGTGGCCGCTGAATTTCGAACGCAGTTGCGTAACAAGACGTTCCAGTCTGGAATTGAAGTACTGCTTAGCATGTTATATCCGCAGACAACGAAAAATAATAATAACAAATAATTATCTACTGAAAAATCATAAGCCAAAGGTCTGACTTTATTTAGAAGAAATACAAATTATAAAAGCTATCAATTGATAAAAGTGGAACCTGTACGCCGTAAACGACATAAGCAATGTTTAATAAAATAAATTTTACATGTTAAGGTAAACACCTCACATTAAAAAGTAATACTTGCTTGCAGATCTGTCAACGAACAGATTTATAGTTTACGAATCATTTAAATAACTTCGATTTAAAAAAAACGCAGATACTAAAGCAGAAAATAATCAGAAAAACGCCCCCACAGTAAACATAAAATGATGAAATACATAAGACATAAACATAATACATAAAAACATGCACAATGGTAAAACTGGTTTAAACGTAAATATTCAAAGAACCTATAGTAAAAAAAGAGACCTATTCGATTAAAAGCTTACGTCAAAGTCGAAGTTATTATTTGTAATCGATACAATTTATTTTTGCACCAAATTATTCCTCTGCCATCACAACACAAAATCAAATAAATGCTTGAAAATTCTCAATAACGAGGAAAATTAACACGGACATCAGGACCTACAACGAAATGATATTTAAGCATTCTAATAGCTTTGTGTCTCACTTCAGAGCGTGGTCCTCGGAGCTCTGCTTCCCTCTGCGCAAATTATCTATTTCTTTACGCAAGCGCAAGCGTTCGGCCTCCACGCCCTCCGCATTGCCATTCGTAATTCTGTTTTCCGACGATTCTGACCTGTGGATAAGAATATTTTCAATTGAATGCATTCAATATTTTAAATTTATAGCTTAAAAATCGAACTAAGCTTACGTAAAAAAATACTATTAATGTAAAATGTTTCACATTACGTTCAATGTAACCATCTTGCAATTCAACTACTAGCGCTTACAATAAGTATGCATAAAGATTGTCCATTTTATCACTATGTACTTAATACAAACATAATAATATAAATAGATCATCCGGGGGCATTACAATATGTTAATAGAGTCCGGGAGGGAAAAGGAAAAAAAATACTCCAACTTCAACAATAAAAATTTGTGACGTTAAAATAGTGTCGATGTAGCAATATAGGTTAAAATTAATCCCTCTTCGTAGATGATTCCATGAACCGCAAAAAAGGAATATTATCGTCCAAAGGGCACTCTGTGATGCGACATAGCCGACTTACTCATTGGCTACCCTCAGAGCGCGCATGTCCTCCTCTAGCTTAACAATGCGATCCATCATGCGGCGGCTGTCAGCCTCCGAAGCGCGTAGAGAGCTCTGTAACAAAGAACATGGTATCTTGTGACGCAAACAATTAGCTGATTGAGTTTTCCTCGCCGGAACAAACTCGTGTTCTCTATCACATCACCTTGCTACGGTTTTTTTGTGCCACTGTGATACAATATATCCATTGTATCACACCAAATAAAAGGTCTCAGAAAGTGCACCACATCCAAAATATAGTAGTAAGTAGTAATATTGAAACTATTATTTACGGATTTTATCGCGTTTAATTAGTTTTTTTTTTCCAACGTTTCGGGGTCTTTACAGCGCCTTGGTCACGGGGGGAAGTGTTTGACGTCCCGATGTCATAGGTAAACCGGCTGGCGTCAGCTTTATAATTATAATTTTTGGTCCGTACGTAGAATGAGCTCTAGTAGGAGTTTTGCGAGGATATGTGGTCTGTCAAATCTAATGTAATGGTTGAGGCGACCCAGAATTTGAGCACAAACTAAACGTGGTAGACCTCAGCGGCGGCTTTTGCTGCTGCTCGAATAGGCCGGCTCGACCTGATTGATACCACGGCCTCGCAGAATACCGGCGTGAAGTAGAGGCATCTTGGGCTTCTGCGTTACGTCCGGTGAGTGAGGTAACCGGAGGCCCACACCCCCTCCCCATCCCCCTCCTGATCCTCCCTTACATCTCCTTAATACCCTTTAAAGGCCGGCAACGCACTTTCAGCACCTCTAGTGTTGCAGATGTACGTGGATGACGGTAATCACTTACCTTCAGGCTTGCTCGTTTGCCGCCTTTCACATAAAAAAAAAACATGCTGCAGATAAAATTCGTAAATAATTTTCAAATGTGTAGTGTTCGCGTAAATACAAGAAATCATTAGTAGTAACATCATTAAAATTTACAACTTTTTAAAACAAGACAAGTAATCTTCCTACAAAATAATAAATATGCCGAATTTAATAAAGTATAATTTAAGAAAAAAATAAAGCTAACTCTGTGTTGCCTTTCGAAAGAAGGGGCTTAGTCCTTTCTTATTTTCCTTTTACACATATTTTTGTAGTAAAGATGTCCTCATTTATCTTTCTTTTCTTTTTTAAATTAATTTTGTAACATGCATGAGTGTCCAGAGCACCTCTTGTAGAAATCTTGTTGACTAGTTGTTGAATAGTTTGTGTGCCAATCCGTCTCTCGTATCAGGTTCCAATACCGAGCACGTATTTCACGGGTCTTACTAGCAGAGTGCTGGTAGAGCCATTAAATGTTGGGGTAATGTATTCGTTGACACGGTGTGCTGACCGTGCACCTCTAATGGCGGACTAAGATACCGCTCGCTTACAATATATTGTATCCATATTATTTACGGTTCTGTAAATTCCAAAATCAATTTCATGAGCATTTAACATAAAATCCATTCCTATCGTATTTGTAAGGACGTAATTGTTCCCGGTAAAAACCTAAAGCGTAGTCCCCATTTTACAAGCAAAGAATCAGGACAAACACTTAAAAAAATGACGACTCGAAAATATGGCGCCATTTTAGCACACCACCTATCTCAAACCACGTATTTGTGATAAGCGCCTCGGATATATAATTACCGCTATCTCATGAACAACTTAGGAAATCAAGACCATCAAGGATGTATGAGGGAAACTGATACAGGGAATTAATAGTACAATCCTTGGTTTGCATCCTCATACGCCTGGTAATGGTACACTGTTTGACACAGGCTTCCAATGGAAGGATTTTCCATAATGGCCACGGTTGGCAGACGGGATGGCGATCGCAGTAGCAGCAGATGCCTCGCAACTGAGACACTCCTGGTCTGTATTATCAGTCTTCAGTCTGGCATGTTTTGAGATAGCTCCGTCTGTCGGATGCCATGATATTTTCAAGTCTTTTCAAGAGAAAAAGACTAAGAAGTTGGCTCTTACGACTACTACGAGAAGAAAATAAAGTATTCGGAAATTTTGGCAGAGGTCAAAATCTAAAAAGAACAGTTTATTAACCAACTTATGAATTCATTAAGCCATGATTGCTGTAAACACTTACACGAGCTTACATATTCCGCGTTAGCTAGTTACAAACGCCTCGGCCCAGTGTCGTCAAGTAAGACACGGCTGAGTTAACATACGCAGACAAACAGACAGGGGAGCCGGCTAATTTTGTTTGTTCCGCTAGTCGCCTGCATTTAGTATTGATACCTCCGCCGTGATCATTCTTGCATACCAACACACAGTCACGTTCGCATACGGGAAAGGAGTAAAGTTTCTCTCCGAGATCCCATGTCACGTTACTTGAATAACGTCTATTATAAGAAGGTTTGCCATACGTATTCACAAACTCAAGCATTCATAGAAAGTTTACAAAATGATATAATTATGTACATTAAAAAATATATGCCGGAAAAGAAAATTTACCACCCCATCTCATGCCGGATCGAAAAAATTATCATATACGAGACAATCATCCAACACCGAGACTGCGTTAAAGGTGAACTGGTGGCTGGTGCTACTGTCGCTGTCGCCAACCCATACGTGAAGTATCGCAAAGACAGGCACTTACCTACCCGTCTTTACCTGCCCGTAACCAATATGACGGTAATGCGATTTGAACAAGAGGCACGGAATAAACAAAATATGGACGCTTTCACCCCTTAATCATTTGTGAAACTAAGAGTTTTCCGTGATACGACATTCCTCGTTAACATACTGTGTTATTTTTCATATCCAATACGTGGTTTCGTTTAATGGTAATAATTTCTTGGAAAATATTCATGCTTATTTATTAATTTTTTTATTATAAGTATTTCATTATAAAAAAAATTCTGTGTGGCATTCAGTTGAATCACGCACTCACGGATTATCTTTAAATTGAACCTTGATGATCTTTAATTTAAAATGGCTGTAGTTTAAATTGAACCTTCTTGAATAGAAGTTATTTACAAGTGTCCATACGCTACAGTAGCCAACAAACCATCAGGTGAACTATTAACACATTTGTAACGCTAGACACGGCTAAAGCACACTACAAGTATAAGTACTTATCTAACATCCACTACATTTAATTTAAGACTAATTAAGAGTAATAAGAGGCATTGAGTGATTCTTCTACTCTCAAATTACGCTAAAGGGCCTATGAGGGAACTGTTAGACACGCTATATACAAAGAGTGGAAAGCGATGGCGGAGTGCCAGTACCAAACATATTTCAACACAAAATAACAATTTTAAACCCTGCAACTGCGAGTTGAATAAGCGAGCCCAACTTAACTGCCTGCTAAATAATGAATTCAACAAACATAATCTCAATATAAATCTACTTAGCCGTTCCGTTATAAGCAAGAGCGGTATGTCGGTGCTTTCAGTTAGATACTAGTTATTCGTACGGCATTTAGCATACTTCGTAACGCATTAAGGCGATAGTGTTAAGCGACTCGGCGGGGATATGTTTTTGCACCTCAATTAACTTATTACGGGCAGAACGCGCCGCGAGGGCGCTAACGAGACGGGTAAACTTAACTTTGGACGGACGGCAGTACCTACCATGAGAATACGCCTACGCTATTTCGTATGTACGGATAAGCCATTCACTATAAAAAAAAACTGTTATATATGTACATACATATATGAAATTACATTATTTTCTTGACGTGGTCTTCTACCAGGTAGGCTCTTTTTCTCCCCAGGAGTCGCCACCAATCAGCAGTATAACTACTGTTGAGTTCCGCTAAGGGTATCACTGACCCAGTATAATTACAGGCTGAGGGGCATTCCATCTTAGTCCTCAGGGGGTGACAACACCACCTGCTCCGGTTGAAGTTACCCATGGGCTTTAATAGCCACTTACCATCAGGTGGACAGTTAGTTCGTTTGTCACCCCATACCAATAAAAAAAACGCGGTAGTACCCGCAGGGTGGCGACGTGAGAAATTCCCTTTCATCTCTTAAGTGTAGTAATAGTCGACTGAGGGAAAAGCCTTCCAAACCACAGATATGGAGAATAAACATATCAAAACACGCCAGACCGACGACAGGCGACAGGATCGAAGGTGCGAGATGTCGGGTACTGCGATCGCCAAACCACTCACCAAGCGTTAATGGTAAAGAATCCCATTAGGAGAGGCAAAAGTTCAAAAGCGAACTTTTAACCGCAGTTTTGCATTTGTTTCTAACGGTACCGTTGAAAGCATTACATTAGCCGCTCGAGAATAAATTGCATTTGTGATCACATCAACTGGTTGATCGAGCACCGGCTATGCTATTACTTAATAAAATATTTAGTAATTTTGATAGTACGCTAAAGACAACTTCGGTTCATACGATTATTTCTATCGTTTAAGGTTTTTAAAGGTACCAACTAGTGTTGATTTTGACGTCCATAAAACAAGCCGAAATGTAATAAAAAGTTTCACCTTTGACTTAAAGTCCTCTTGTCAATACAACTCTTTCAGAAAACAAAGGTATTTAATACCTACTGTACAGTTCCCGAGTTAAATTGTAATTATTCGCGTTGTGTTAGAGCTGCGTATTAATATTACCTACATTTTAAATAAGTAATGCCAGCTTGTTTCAATAAATACATAATATACACAAGGGTATGGGTATGGGTATGTGGTACCCGTTCGGTGACGTCGGATTATAGAATCACCGTGAGTAAAACAAGAGCGGTGCGCATCGATTCAACTGAACGCGAGGGCATACGACTGGTTGGGCAAGACCGCCGGTTACACCGTTGCGAAGTATTCATGCATTTGTAACATGAAAAAAATTACATAGAAAATGAATTGCAGATTTTAATACGTAAGTTTTTCTTTCTTTGTTGAAGTGCACAGCACATGTGCACTTCAACAGCACTTTATAAAAAGTGCCAAAAACAACTTTAAAATTTCTTGAGAGCTTTGCCCATATACCAACCAGGGTTTGTAAGCCCATAGCCCGCAACTTTTCTGTAGGGTTTGGATTTGGTTCCGTCGTCGGTCGGATTAGTCGGTTCCTGAAAGCCTGACGCGATTCATCGCATGCAATTTGATATTTGGAGACAAAGTTAGCATTTTTTTAAGTGGGCTTATGTGCTTTTCAGTCTAGGAGCCGACTCGGTAGATACCACCACTTAGGTTTTACCTATTTCACCCACCAAACAGCACTGCAACAACATTTGTGTTGCGTTGCGTCATTTGTGTCAAACCAATAAAAAAAATTAATTCACCTTTACAAACTCCAGATAAAAAGAACGATCGACGAGAAAATATTCTTTGCGAAAAATTTTACGACAAATTCGGATGGATTTTTTCGCCAACATTTGGTCGCCAGAGCCTCGTTTATTAGCTAGCAGGGTGTACCACTCATTTGTAACAACTTAATTTTTTTACGAATGCTTCTCAGAAAGAAGTGTTTGTATGAGAGCAATTTTTAGGTTTAATGTATTTGAGAACTAAATCAAACTTTATGTTACAAAAAAAAACAGCACGTTGTGCAAATAAACAGAACTGAACATAATTCTGAATAGGTTATGTGTTACGCGTCGGTGTAATCGAATAGTCGCGCAACTCCGATATTTTGTAGTCTTTAGCGTCCTCCCCACATCGGAACATTTGAAATATGAACGGGTGCGTTGCGGGGCGGGGTGCTGGGCAAATATTGGCAGATGTAAGTGGATGGCGCTGCAGTGTGGCGCCACCCCAGTCGTGACGTCATCGCGTGGGTTCCAAATGTTCGTTAATTTGTGAACCGGTATATCATTTTAAAGTCAATGTGAAAATCAAAAATCAATTGCAGTTTGTGAGAGACTGAATTGTTTTCGAAATGTTCCACAGAATGACGAACTTGTTAAAATTTCAAAGCTACAGATATGAGTATCAAATGGTCTATTTAGTGGATATTAGATATTGTACATGGATATATATAATGTGTGCGTTTTTACATATCCTACACTCTATATAATCTTCCTCGACTTTCACATAAACAGGAAGGTTAATTAAATTCTACATGAGATTAAGATAACCCTATCCCCCTTTCTCGCAAAAACCGGCAATGCTTCTTTAAATTTATGGTACTTCAGCTACTTTGAATGTTGTGAAGTCGGAAGTCCCAGTCTTACTAGATTTCTAGGTACAATTAATCTCTCACGACTGCATACTCAAAACCGGGATAGGCAGAGATATCTAGCATTTATTGTAGTCGGAACCTTATTGATAGATGGTGAGCCTGTCGCCATATTACTGTTCAGCGGTATAATTTACCGTGATAAATTTGTATACTCAAATTAAATGTATGATCCATACAACACCGGAACCTCCAGAAATTTTATTGAGATAATTAAAACTCGGAAGTTAAGCAAGCGAAGAAAACAAATTCTATTGCTAACAATTTAATTTTGATTTTAAAAGAAAGCTATTAAAGACCGCAAACAAGTTCTTGTCCCTAAATTGTATTATTTTGAATGGGATTTCTAACCCTTGGAATATGTTGCATGTAAATTACATTAAGTCTTAAAATACGTTGTTAAATCTTTAACGTTTCCACAATCAAGGTTTGCGGGACCGACTTTCAAAATTGCAGTCGAAAGTAACAAAAACCGTAACAACAGAAAATTACTCCGCGGATCTGCAGCGTCACTCTGAGTGTATACAGCGAGTGTTTCCACGGTTACCATTGATATTTAAAATCCGCACCAAGCAGAAAAAAGAGGGCCCTCGCTAACAGTGAGAGCGTTGCAAGAGATCTGCAAGAAACGTTCATTCAATCTTAGAAATTGTACCTACTTATTAATTACTAAACTTAATTAACAAATATCAACTTGACTCATGATACTTATGTATCATTAAATTCCGCCTTATCGTGGCGGGATGGCTTAGTGGCGGTGGCTTGGTCACCCACGCTGAACGAAGAGGTACCTACATGGCCGGTATGAGTTACTGTGGAAGACCGGCCCGAGGTGGCCACTCCGAGCGGGTTCGCTGCGCCTACTTTGGATGCAAGATGGTGGATGGTTGACGTCATTGCTTTCTACCGCTCTTTCTGCCTAAGAACCACTAACGCACTAAGACCATCACGATCTGTTTTATTTACAATTATTTAAAACAGTTCAATAATTATTTTCAATTAAATTAAATGTTCCATTATAACAATAACTACATACCGAAACTAGAAAAAACCAAAAAAAATCAAAAGGCATCCACGATAAATTTCTAATATATTAAAGAGGAGAAATCCAAAATAGGATTATCCCAAAGAATAGCAAATTCTGGATATGTTACGTCGCGCGTCGCGACGAACAGGTACCAACGCGAGGTGTGATGCAAAGGAACGGGGGAAGGCGTTGAGAGCACTCGAAACGGACCACCCAGGTCGTAGAGTAAACAAACTTTAATAGCACCGAATTGAGGTGAAACGCAAAAAAATACACACGCATGCAAAAAAATGTTGATTCTGTAGCCTAGTCGGAGTACTGTAAGTGGATGTGGAAAAATTAAAGACAAATAAGGATATGCGAAGTGACCGTGGATTAAACGTTGTTGGTACATGTTTGTTATTTATGGGCATAACTGCTAATGTTATTGTTATACCCATTAAATAACTATCAAAATAAAACATTCGCACATCTATGAGTCAATGTCACTGTGCGATATATGGTTAAAGCTATTTATTGTCATCAATATAATAGTGTTTTAAACTTTTACTGAATACAGAAAGATAACAGAAAATTGCGGAAAATTACAATAGACAAACTATAATATTTTTTGAGCACCGAAACATTTTTTTGATGGACAGCAGACCAATCAGTGTTTTGATTGGTCTACTCTGTAAAAAAAACGGATCTGTAAGTAAAACAAAAGAAACAAATTTCTGCTGTGAATAGGTTTTTTAAAAAATCAATGAACATTTTCGGCCAAAATTAAATGAACGCTACCTATCGCATAATAAAAGAAACTAAGTTAAATTAAGTACGATTAACGCCATCTATGAAACAGTTGAAATACTTCCCAGGTTCCATCGACATAATAAGACTGACAACACAATGTTCGAAAAGTGCATGCCATGAACGTTACATAGATGGCGCTATTACAAAAAATTATCTTACTTATTCATACCTTAATATCTTCAAGAGTTCTTTCCGATATTCTCGACTCAGTCGACACCAAGCTATTCTGCAAGTAAACCGTGACATTAACATTTTTGAATACTACTAACTAAATTATAACAGAAAATATTATATGAGAGAATTATCAAAGCTATTGACGCGTTTATATTAGAGATTTTATTTATTTATTTATTTATTTAATTATCAACAAGGTTAACACATAACAAATTCTTTTTTAAATAAAAATTTTTTTTTAAAAAAAAAAAGGCATGTGCCACCTTACTTAAAGGCAACCACGGAAAGCCAGTAGACACAGTCTAGTAAAGTTAAATGAATATTAATAATAAGCGGATCTATTGCTTATCTAAAGTAAGAGATATTTTAATTAGGTCATAAGTTTATATAGGTAAAGAAATATTTATGGATTTATTACGAGTATTAAAGAATATGACTAATGGAGTTTGAGAGCTACTCGGAGGCTTTATACTAACGATTCTTAGCTGAAAATAAAACCCGTGGACGAGCGATGGGGAGCAGCGTCAATAGTGAAAGCCATGCTAAACCGTGCTATAGAAGATTGCTTTACATTCGTTCCGTCATTGTAACTAAATAAGCGTTTGCCCGCGGACTCCGCCTGCGTGGTAACAGATTTTGCCCCGAGAGAATCTCTTTTCATAGAAATAAAAAGTGCAACAAAATCTGTCGATTAGTTTTAAGTTAAATCCATTCAAACATGCATACACAAAGAATATATTAGTGATGATGAAGTCTTCCTGTCCAATTTCGACCACGGCGACAAATTCCGAATACCATCGGCAGTTGTCAGCTGCGCAGGATATGTTGTAGTGCCGTAAGTGTACGCGTTCACATAGAGTCACTCACTCGTCTTTACCTACCTACGTCCAATGTAACGCCTATGCGATAAGTCAATGCCATGCCACGGGATGAACACAACCCTAACCACTAATCGAAGCCGAAAGTATAATATAGCGCCTCGGTGGCTACACGTTACGCTGCAGGGTCGCAGGTTCGAATCCCACACGACGCAAATATTTGTATGGACTACAACTAATTATCTTTGGACGAGACGTTTATTCTTGTGCAATTTATATATGTAAAACGCCTCCTCAACTCAAGAGAAAAATCCAAATTTGGGTAAACATTTACTTTATCGTTTTCGTTTCTTGTGACAGTATGTAAATCTGAATTTTTTATGATAAATCGATGTAGGTGTAGAGTTACGGAGAGTGTCCAGTTTCTCACAATGTGTACGATAGTCCCTTTAATAAGGAAAATACATTTCGAGAAGGTCAGGTACTATACATAAATATGACACTGTCGTCACCGCAATATGTTCGCATTCTTGGAATCGAGCCAAGATATTTCTAGACCTCGCTACCGGATACCGTAGCTAAATATAAGCAAGTGCCGTCAAATGTCTTTGAAACGATTGCTACAGTACTTAAGAATACTATTAAAATGTAAACTACTTGGCAAAAAGAAGTACACGTTTAAAGGCTACTCTGCTGAATCCTGCGAAATGGACATCAGTAATCTCTGACAGCCGTCAGTGCTTATATGTAAATAATAATCAAGATATAATTTTAAACAATTGCATGGATATTTGCAGTAAGACACTGAATTGTATATAAAATCCGATTAAACAATTTATTCATCGACATAAGAAGATAATAATATTTTTTTTAATCTTCCACCGTTTCGTATTGAAGTTCCTCTGACGGAAACACATCAGGCGACAGAAACTCTGTAGGTATCCCATCCTTTTTTGTAAATTTTTTTTACTGCTCGGGAGCGATCATCTCATTCCCAGAGGTCCAAATCCCTGGGTATGATCCGTGTATTCCTTTATAGTAGGGTTACTATGATTTTATAAAGTCTTTGTTTAAGAAATTTATAGGAAGACTGCGACTCACTAGGATTTTGTTATAGATACATCACTACATCATGAATTTATAGCCCCTGAACTTCTAGAAATAACTAGTCTGGGCAAAAAAATGTTTCAATTTTAAAGTTATTTAAAAAAAAATCTTTCAAATTTGGAACGCGTACGCACGAGTGTGTGAGAAACTTCGATCAATTTGCCGCCTTTTCACACGTTGGCCGTAATTGTTAAATTTCATTACGGGAGTGGGTCGTAAAAGAAAACAGAATTGCATTGATTGCTCTGCACAAAGTGGTTATGGAGCCGATAGTAATTTTAAGACGCCACCAATTCCTCTGACGAAGACATTTTTTTTTACGACAAGAGCACTACAACAAGCAAAATGACAAAGTGAACGCTCACCATTTTACAGAAACCTCGCTACTTGTTGGAACATTCGGCGTGGGTATCATCCTGCATCAATATTGGTTTGATGGGTGTGTCCTACCAAGCAGTCACGGCAGTTTCATTATTGTGGATAGGAGTAAGGACTTCGGCCAAAGTTTTACAAGAGTCTGTTTTGGATCGTGCAACGATCGAGTAGTGCAACCTCTGAGTGATACACTTTACAAAAATGTACCCTGGACTTTTCAACAAGACTACTCCTGGTCACAAGGCACGAACAACTCAAATCAGGTACGAGAACTTCATGAGAGCTGAAGATGTCTCTCGTTCAGTCCAGATCTGAACCCGTTGGACTACAAATTGTGATCACTACTACAGGACATGGCCTGCGCCAAACTTTACTCCGACATGGAAACTTTATTGCGAGCAGTGGCTAAATTCAAAAATGACAACAATAAGACGGAACTAAATTCTAAGCTATTTTGAGCATATTGCACAAACTTTTCAACTAATGAACAAACAAAAGACGACCTGCCAATGCCATATATGGAAGATTTTGGGTTTGATATATTCTAGTTTAGTCAGTCACCAGATCCTTGTGCATTAAACAGCAGGGTGCACCACATCCAGGTGTCGTAGAATTCGGCGAAAAGGTTTGTTGTTTTTTTAGAAACTAAAGAATACATCCGGACTCTATAATGTGAAATGTTAATTTTTAGAATGCAATTCAATATATTTAATTTACGGGATAATACGGGAAAATAAAATAGATGTAGCATAAAATAGCAAAATTTCTATGATCTCCAAAACATTAAGGCTAGACAATAACGAGAACATCTTGTTGAATTTCGTGAAAATCCAAAAAATTATTACATAAAAACAAAATTAACATTGCATCACGCAAAATGCCAATCAATAACTCACATCGATTCTTTCGAGCACCATTGCACGCACTCTGGTGTAAAGCGCCTCCTCCCTCAAGCGGGCAGCGTCGCGAATCTCCCGCACCAGATCTGTGAGGAAGCCGGGTGGGTATTGTCCGCCGCGGAGACCTGGAGAAATGAAGGCATTGATTAAATTTTTGGTTTATAGCAGCAGCGGATTAGACCTATTTAGGGATAATGACTAATGAAAGCACATAATATTTACAACGAAATCTAAAGACCACGCTTTTATATGGAACGAGCTGAGCTCGTGAATTTGTCTGATTATATTTTGAAAATGTTAATAGAATTTACAAAATAGAACTTGAGAATACTTGAGATATTTATTATTACTACAAAACAAAACCCAAAAGATTCGAGATATTTTCTATCACCGTAAGTCCACTACTAAACATAGGCATTTCCCTAAAATTACCAATTTGCAAGTAACTATCTTAGATCATTATAATATATAATTCATCTTTGATAATTTTTAATTGTAAATAGCGCTTTAGTATTTTTTAAGTTACCTCATTTTGGTCAGCAAGCTAGATTTGATTAGTTAGATAGTTTAGTTAAACGAATGAACTACAGGAAATTGTAATTAAAATGCAAAAATTGGGATATCACAGACAAACGCTTCTATTCAATTCATGTGCATGATGTATATGAGCGATAAAAGGATGTATGGCTGCTTTAAACAGATTAACAGAGCGTTTCCAAGTTGTGGCGGACACGGACGGTTTAAAGTGTTATCAGCGATATTCGTAAAGGACTTGAAAGCTATCAAATTTTGGTTAAGAAAATGATCCCACTAAGGGTGACCAGCATCAAAGTAGGCAGTACGGGTTTCAGTTTTTTTACGGGAGACTTAAAACAGCATTGTTTTATTGCGATATCATTATTTTTAAAATTTAATTTAAGTTTCAAAAGCTCTTAATTTTGTGTAGCATGTCACAGTATCAATATTTACCGCAGTACACCGCGCCAAATTCAAAAGCCACGGCACGACAGACAGAATGTCCGACAGACGACTTGACGGTGCCAGCCCCGGTAAAATTTGTAATAAATACTTATTTTATATTCTAAGTAAGAGTTCCTATATTGTTATAGCCTAAACCCTTAATAATACCAGTATAATACGTGGCAAGTGCTAGGCGTCTTGTGGGCACTACGATCTATGCCCAACTGTGGATTATTATGTTAACATTTTGATGTAAATGGGAACATACAGGTGCTATTTCCCATCATTACTTTTGTTATTTGACAAATTGTTATATGACAAATAATAAAAGTTTCGCAAAGAAGTAGTTGGCGGTTTCAATGATTTCATTATATCAGATATAAAGATAGCAAGTGAAATAAAAAGTT
Source organism: Bhutanitis thaidina (assembly GCA_029286595.1). Taxonomy (NCBI): domain Eukaryota; kingdom Metazoa; phylum Arthropoda; class Insecta; order Lepidoptera; family Papilionidae; genus Bhutanitis; species Bhutanitis thaidina. Next base: position 1,239,638 of record JAGSMS010000028.1, read on the forward strand.
TTAGTATCAGAAGTGTTTATCAAGATTTTGCCACTTTGATATTAATGCAGATGGTATGATAATCACACAAACATCTCATAAAATTAAAGATGCCGCATTTATTTATTTATTTTAATCGAGCCTTCGAATGAAACGTTTCCCGTTCATCGATGACATAAATAAATGAGTTCTTAATTTATTTACGTTGTTTTGCATTGTTTGCAAATTTTTTAATTTTGTCGATATATAGTAATTTTATATTCTTAAGAAATGAAAAATGAAGCTTCGCGGCATATTTTTTTTATGGGAAAGGCGGCAATCGACCAAGGCGCTCTCCTGATGGTAAGTGATTACAGTCGCCCACGTACATCTGCAACAACAGAGGTGCCGCAGGTGCGTTACCGACCTTTGAAAATATTCGGGAGATGGGAGGGAGGACGAGGAAGGGGATGGGGATGGGGCCTCCTCCATAAATGACGTCTTATTTTCAAAGTTGAGAACTGCGGGTTCGAATCCCTCGAGCTAAATCTTCTTCACGAGGAGATTCTCTTCTTCGAGAGGAGGAAGTTTAGTGCGGAACAAAATCCACTCCAAAAAAGCGCTAGAAAACCCAGCATGCATTTCTTGTAAAGTTTGCCCATACTCCCCACGTTGGGCAAGCGGGTCGGTAAGTGCAGGTAACGGTACTCTCGCACTTAGTGATGCTGCTCCCCGTCACTAGTCTGTGAGAATTGGGTTCGGCGAATTCGGATGGATCCGTTACTATTCGGTCGGTCGTCGGAGCCTCGTTTGTTAAGTAACACTACGTGCTGGTGAGGTTGGCATTAATAGAAAATAATGGTATAATAGATAAGATAAGCACCAATAGCCTAATGGGTAAGGGTGCGGACAGCAAAACATGACGTCGTATGTTCGTACCCGTCGTTCGACTATTATCGTCAACCACTCCAACTAAGCTAATGCTTGGTTAACAGACATATCAGTAATCTTACTTAAATAGCTTTGGTAGTATCCTTTAAAAAAAACAGTTAATGAATGTAAGAAGTTTCACAAATTCAGTTTCCAGCCAAATGTTTATTTATATATAAAACCCTGGCAATTTCGTTCTTTAATAAAAAAAAATGTGAAACGAGTTCCTACGAGTGTGCAACTATCCTTCAGGGTTTTTTTCCTCGCTTATCTCTACAATCAAATGTGATAGAGACTTGAAATTTGATATGTGTAGATACTTCTGAACCCATGCGCTTGATAACAAAATTATTTTACATGGGTCGGATGGCATGAGATTTCCAGGCTTTTAATTAGTCGACTGTTTGCAAGAAAGAGGACGGCAGATTTTCTTAAGACGCTTCCACACTCGCGCCAGTATTTGTTTTACAAAAGACTTCTAACAATGATAGATTTATGTCGCAGTATATTGATTAGTGTGTGACTGTTGCATTGAGCCTTGTGACCGTCAGGTCGATGGCGATAAAAATTTAATTGCAAGAATCTGACGAGTTGAGCTTAAACTGAACACTTTCATAACTGTATCGGTGAGATACAGTTGATTCCGTTGATTTCACATCACATATTATTATAAGACTTATTAAACGCGGAAGAAAGCGAAAGTAAGAACGAATTGGTGCCGCAAATGAGAAATGAGATTTACGAGAGCTAATTCGTTAATGTTTTTTTTAATCGTTACGGTTTAATCTATTTAAATTTCAACGCTTCATCGAAGTGGATCGACAACCTCTTCGCTTGTCAGAGTACAAAAGTTTCGAATGTCGGTCCCGTATAGCATTATGATAAGAATTGTACGTGCATTGGTGTTCTACGCTTTCGTTTGAAACTTTTTTTTTTATTATAAATTACCGGCTTTGGTATTCGAGAGACCGAAAGAAAATGAAAATTCTTAATTATACCTCGAATGAGCAACATTTATTAACTATCTGCTTTTTACAGTTAGTCTATTGCCGTTTTTAATGTGGTTGCTTTGACCAGAGATGAAGCAGAGGAAGGAAACTGACAAATGATTTGACAACTCTTTTCATTGATTAATTTGAGACTTAAAGAGATGACGTTATGAAATACCACTATCATTACAACCACTACAGTCCACTGTCGGATCGTAGGAAGTTATGGGTCGGGCGCCTAATTTCAGTTTCAATAGTACGCCAGTGACCAGGCTTCGATCCTGTGGCACAACTGAAATAGGTGATTGGAATTTTTAAAGGTGATTTATTGAGTCCCGTAGTGAAAAAACAATCGTTAGGACATCTCCATGTCCGAGCTGAGACAGCTTGGTAGACTATTCGCTACGGACTTGATCAAAAACTCTCAGTGAGCTAGAAATGTTATTAAAGCAATGTTATAATTTGATATCACCGCAATGGTCAAACTAGAACGCGTTAAATCAATCTTGGCGCAATTGCATGCTCACAGAATTTTCATAAATTGTGGAATTCTCACTTAATCTTTATATAACAGTGAGACATAAAGTGGTGACACACCCGGACTTTAGTAATCATTTCTTTCAGAGTTGCTACTAACATAACTATTATTACCTCCAACTAATCGATCCCGGAGTTATACATCGCCAAATACTTGTATGGCTAACAGATATTTGTCCCGAGTCTTTGTTTGTGTCTGCCAGTGTGCTTGTAAACACCACCACCGCATAGAAAGGGCAACGATTTTTTTAAACATGAAACGAATATGTACGACGATAATATGGTAAAAGGCTGTCTTTCAACCGAAATGAATGATGTTATGAAAAGCTCCTATGCCTGTCAGCCATTTAGACATTACGGATGTGTATTTGGCTACACCCAGTATAGCCAAACGAGTCCTTCGCCTCTCCAGGGGATAGACCGTGATGGGTGTCGAACCTCGTCACCGGTTTTAATCCCAATTTTACGACACCCACGGGAAGAAATGGGGTGACAGATTCTTACGCTGCTAACACACAGGTAACGAAAACCTATTGTTGGCTGTATTGCAAGATATTATTCAAAAAGTTAATATTACCTAACACATTTCATAGCTCAGTAAAATTATGGTTCGATTGCCCTCGAAGATGCTCCGCGAGTGTAGATATCTACGAGGTTATCCTACTAGGTCAAGTCGCGCACGCAATATGAAGCTGATTAACTAAATAAAATGTAATGAGCAAGTAATAATAGCATCTATTTCTCCAAATGCCAACCTTACCTGCCTGCTACGAAGCTCTGGCGACCTACTAATGTTGGAAAATCCATTCGACTATGCCGAACCCCCGAAATTTCGCAGACATAATGGCGTGCGGCATCACGAGTGCTAGGGTAACGACACAGTATTATATATATATGTATATATATATATTAGTAGTACGGCTCCTTTGTTCTAGAAGGCATGCCGCCACCTCGTATACCATACGCACAGGAACTCACTCGAGAGACACTAAGAGGGTTGTCACAAAATTTAAATTAAAATATTTTAATTTTTATTTTAGGTTATTACAATTTGCAGAGTGAAATTATGTACTTAACCAAAAGGGTTTGAAGATAAATGGCTAACCTTCTATCAGTCATTTTGAAAATGTCGTGTATGTTGTATAAAGTATGCACATGTTATATAAATTATGTGAATTGATTGCAGACATCAATATAAAAAGGTCATGTCACGTAACAAAGTCCTCCAAAACGTCTCGTTGCCAATCTTGGCATTTCATTTAAACATTTTTGTTATCTAACAAAAATGTTTTCAGGAAACTACAAAAAAACCTGTATAGTCCAGATCCCCAGTTCTATCGCAAAGGCATAAATGATCTTCCTCGAGATGGCAGAAATGTATAGATAATGAAATATATAGAGAAGAAATACTTCGATTTATCCTTAAATTTTGTTTTAAATAGTACGCGGGTAGTTGCTAGTTTAAAAGAATGTTAGCAGTAAATGTCCAACTGCTGGGCTAAGTTCTCCTCTTAATATTTGAGATGGTTTAGACCCGGAACGAGTCAGCTACGCTGCACCGGTGAGACTCAACAAACCTCTCAATATTTTTTTTCATATTTCTCAGTTTACGATCGTTTCCCTCGCCACAGAGCACTAAAACTGCAATTAATAATTTTAGCAGTGCTGGGATTCAATCCCGGGTCAATCGCATATCATGAGATTAAAGCGAGCGACTACGGTTCATATAATCTATGTAAAGAAAAAGACTTCCCAGTGAAAGCAGCCCAGTAATTAAATCCAATGAAGATATTTACAGCGGACACTTGAATGGGTGCTTTCTCTGCGGCAACAGCAATGAACGATCATTAAACGCACCAGTTTTTTGTTCTACATCTCTTCAGGTTAAACCTTGTTGCACAGAAAGAGATATGAAATTGAAGCGATTTTTATCGAAGATTATGAAATATATAGGTACTACTGTAATATAAAAAATATTATATAATTTTAATGTAAAAATCTGCTAATCCAATAATATTAGAGGTTTAAGTATGGTGGAGAATTTTGAATGTTTAGGACCGGTGACCTATATCAAATATATTTACCGTTTATTTACGTCCGTATCTTTTGTTCGTTGATTATGAACGTTGTACCTAACAAATTATCTCAACTTCTGAACACCCCGTTTGGGTGTACGGTCGTGAGAGTCTAATCTTTATGTAATAATCTTAATCTAGACCCTTTTAAACAGGTCACGGCGACGTACGGGTAAGTATTGTTGCAGTTCGAAAACCAGACAATCGTGACTCGTGCTTATAAGTACGGAGTTATCATACTGTAACATTAGATCTACTAAACAGATTCAATTAAAACATAGCTATGTTTTTAGTCAGACTATATGCTATACGACGAAGACAATTGTGCGCGACATAAGCATTTGCCACCCCCTTTCTTGAAGTGGGTGTCGTAGGGGTCGATTCGAACTTCATGGTAATCACCGGGAGGTAATCCGGCGATTAGGCCGCCCGTCACGTTCTATCTCCATGAGAGGAGAAAAGTCGGTTAGTGATAACGGAAGCCCGTCAGGCTACGATATCTCTATGGGTGAGAGACGTGAGTTAATGCTTATATTCTGCTGCATTTACTTTAGCAGCAAAAAGTACTACTTTATGCAACAGCGAGTATCTAACTGCGTTCTTGCTGTACCGTGTCATACAGGCTGTATGCGAAAAAATAGTAAAATACGTATATTATTCAAAATAGCAACGTTATCTTTGTTTTATATACATACATGCATTGTATCTGCACTGATTTCAGTATATATGTATAACAAAAACGTTGTCATTATGTTAAACTGAAAGGCATAATTTTCCTGTTTACCGTATTATGCTGTCTGAATATTGTTAGGTTTTTTTGACGATGCCGTGGCTTAATTAGCGTATCAGACTGTTGAGCCATGGGTCCGAGGTTCTATTGCCAGCTGGAGCCAACTTTCATGCAACACAAATTATTCACTTTCGTGTCTTGTTATTTGTGTCCCGCCAGTTTCACTGACATTGCATTCGACCCTCCCTCCGACCAAATAGCATCGGATACGGGCAGGTAAATAAGAGGCAGTGACAGTGTTTGTGCGTACCTGCACTAAGATGCACTATGATACATCCTGCGCAGATGAACCGTAGTCGAAATCGGGCATACCAGGACATCATCTTCAACTTACCTTCAATCACAATAAATAACCGCACCGTAACAAGATCATGCATATCACAAGTAAGTTATCTACGTAGCATATCGTTAAGTTCCGTTTGTGTGTCCGTATTAATGACAAGATGTTGCATCGTAACATTTTTAAACCTTATTTAATTAAACTATGGATGTTATTTTTATTAATGTACAGTTTGTTTTTTTTTAATGTAAAAGGTAGCAGAGTATAGATGACTAGGACAATGTCGGATTTTTGAGATGATTTTGGAACCAGGAAGAATGGTTTCTTCCTGCTAGAGTGCGTGTTGGCGGAATTCACGTGTGTTCGAAATAAAACATGCGCACATTTCCTCGTGATGTTTTTCGTTCACCGCCAATCACGCACAACGACACCGGGCTGCGTATTTAAGGCCAGCATTTATAATATGGCAGAGGAAAGCCTGGATTTTGTGGTTACTTGGAGATAAGGTATGAAATAATATTAAGACTTATCTTACGTAACAACAAAGCAATATGCACATCATACAGGTTAATACAAAATTAGATAAAGGTGCCTAACTGTATAAATAAAACAATGTTTAATTTTAATGTAAAACTAAAAAAATAAATATTCAAGAGCAACAATAAAGTCACAGCGGTGACTTCCACATTGGGTTAAATAAGTTACACAATAGTAACCTGTCTAGGTTTAAAAAATATTTTGACACAGTCACGAGAGCTGAGTGGTTAGGGAATCTGTCTACGAAATAGGAGACCCATTTTTGGTCATGTATGCGAAGGACTGAGTGAGAAAAGAGTTATTCAAATGCATGTATGATTTTTATCGTTGCCCCTGGACATAATAATGACGACAGGTACACCACTTGTAAAGATGTTCTAACTAAACTATTGCTTAAAAGTTTAAAGCTATATTACAGCATATTTTAACATCAATAAATATGATATAACATATAACCGCCCACGCATAACACTCACAACGGCAAGCAATCCTGCTTCCGCAGTAAGTTTTACTCCTCTCCAGGAGAAAGAACGTGAGACATGGCGTTGGCGAGCATCGTCATCGGGTTACCCGCGGAGATTGCCATCAGATTTTAAAAAAAATCTTCGCGATTGTCGACTAAGGAGTCAACCAAAAAAGACAGTTAGTTGGCTGATTCGCCGCTACTACAAAATGAAAAATACAACACATATCTGTATACAAATATTATTATTCCCACTCTCTTATTTCTACAAACAAGATTGCGAGTAAGGGCTGTCATATGTCATCCTTACCAGCCTGTACGTACTCCCCACATAGGATCTATAAGGATGATTTGGCATAATCGCCACGCTCTCGTCTGGTATTTTCGAGATGGTATCCGCAATCTATAGGTAGCTATAGCGATCATCTCAGTCGCCTCTTACGACACCCACGAGGTATGGCAGATACCACACTGCATATGTCATATGCCATAATCGCAATGAGTCGTTCATTCACAGACTGAAAAAAAAAATTCTCGGATTTCTGCAACAAAATTACAACTAGTTATACGACTTTGAGGGGTTTTACGACAATTGAAGATATTCCGTTACTTTTGAAGTCAGTTACCGTATAAGAAGCAACTGAAACAATTACGCCGTGTGATTAGCAAGTTAAATAATCAAGTAGAAAATATCTTTATAATACATGAACATCATTCACGAATGAAATCAAATCAAATCAAAAAAAAATGTATACCTAAACGTAAGAATATAATCTTGTTATATTCTTTGGATGACATTGTTTTTAAATCCTTAATAATTAGAACCTTTTAAAATAAATAAGTCAATGATAAGTTCGATATAAGAAGGAACGCATAAAATTAATATTAATGTAACAAATATTAAATGATTAGAATTCAGCACCAGCGGCTGACGATCTCTCTAAGTTGGCAGGATTATTGTCACACACCGCGGGCGGCTTGGCGATCACTGCTCGAGACATCGCGAGCATTAGATGATGCTGGTCGTCATTTTATAAAAGTTTTCTTCATCATCCTAAAAATAATCCACAGCTGGACATAGGCCACTCTTAATAAGAGGATCTGCCACAATCTCCACGCTTGAACAGCGGGTTGGTGGTCGTAGTACCAGATGCCTTGGCACCTTAAACACTGTGTTACCTGTAATCGGTCCGCGTATTATCGGTCTAACATTGTTTGAAATATGTAATCCGCCATTAGTCGGACGCCATGAGATACCCTTAGTGGACTTTTAACGACACCCACTCGAACCGAAAAAACAAAAAAGAGAAAAAAAACCGAACTCGAAAGGGGGGACAGGGGGGCTCTGTCATCACGCAGCAATAATAAAAATGTCACCAGACTGTAAATGTTCCATAACTGGACATAGACGTCTGAAATGCATCAACGCATTCACGTGACGCGTCGCATCATAGACACGATTTTAGGACTCGTCCGCTTAGCCACAAAACAATTTCACGAATATTTAGTGTGAATTCATTCGTTGATCAAATTGTATCGTGTAATTTTTCACAACCAAGACATGGTTACGTTTATTGGTAGCCATGTCTTGAATGAACGAAACCATGTTAAAAAACAACATGATATTATTTTATCGGGGAAATACGTCTATACAACGAATTTTTGTGAAATTATTTTGTGGCATATTGGATAAGGCCTTAACCTGGAATGACAGAATGACGCAACGACACTTCTGCCGAGCATGTCTCGTGGTCCACAATTACGACTACTTTTAATAAAGTGGTAGAATCTCATACACTGTTACCATACATTCACGCTCAATTCTCTAAAATGGTAAGCCGTATATGGAACTGATGCAATTCCGGTTGTATTTTTTTTCTCGTATTAAAATAAAAATATTTTATGACACTATGTTATCTTGAGATTGACTTGACTTGAAGATTGATAAGGCCACAAGTTGAAATCATCACGAGGACAAATTTGAATATAAATCGAAACGAATGGCATATTAATTTGATGTGAAATAAATGTATCGCAAGTGTTAAATTTCACTACTAAATGTCCTACGTAATCAATAATAACAGATAATTAGTAACTAAGTAAGATTACCTGTGAAGCTTACATTTATATTGACGTAAAACAGTAAACGCAAAAAAATATTTAAAAAAAAAGCTGTCCTCCGTAATTTAACAGTTTAAATGGCAATGATAAGAAGTTGAAGTTACGAACGTAGGCCTTTTCGTGCTTAGTTGCAGAATTTTTTAACTATAATTAGTTAAATAGTAAAATATTCTAATAATCTTTACACATGAAAAGGCATTTTGATTCGTTGTGGACGCGGCGACGTGGCGGTTTGTAAATTATTTACAATATATTTAGCTGTAAGCCAACAAAAAATGACACAAACCCCTCATCACATCGGATGGAGTGTGTCGTTCGTACTGTAGCAATTTGAAGAAATCTTTTCATCGGGTATGCTGTATGGGTCGTTTGTGAAATAATATTTCGCCAAAATACACCATAATATTTCTCCCCCACCCGTGACCACTCAGTTATTCCTGATACGGCACGGAAGCAAGATGTCTAGGTAGTATGCTAAGAAATTAATAAAAAAAAAATTAAAATAATCGTGAAAAATATTAAACAACGTACCATTAGTGTTAAGAGGATTTGCTGTGGCGCCCATGTTCGTGCCTGAAGCGTTCTGTATGAATGCGCTTTGGTGTCGAAAAGTATCCAACTCGGCTGGAATAACGAAACATTATATTAATATATCATATATTAAATAGCTTATTACACTTATTTAATTTTTTTCGTAAGTAAATATACCAAACGTAAATTGATGGTAAAACTGCGACGTGCCGAACTTTTGCGAAGTTTTAAGGGTTGTACTAACACCATTAAATACAACGAGGCACCATGTGGGGGTGGAGCAACGAGTTGTGCAAGGTATGGGAAATTGATGGATCAAGGTAGCTTAGGATTTAGAACAGTTTAATTGTTAAGGATTAAGGCCACAATAGCCGAATGGTTAGTTTCTACCTCCGAATCGGGAGACCCGAATTCGATCCCCTACGTGGACGGATCGTAACAATACGTTTATCTAAACATGAATGATTTGTAAATATTTTCTCAGACAGATATGCCGGTTTCGTCACAATGGTCACAAAAGTAAATTGAGAACTTAAAACTGATGGTAACAATTGTAGTGTGCCAGCACCAGGGATCAATCCTAGGTCACTTGCACTCTATGAAACTAAAGCCAAGCACCTTAACCACTAGACTACCATGGGCATTTTGTATAGGGCGAGCAACAACGACTATGGAACAAAGACAGGTACTATACTTTCCATAATAGTTGTCCCATCAACAATGCACAAACACTCCATTCCTTAGTAATGGATTGATGAAGATTCCTATCAGCCACAATAACCTTAACCCCCAGGTAGACTGCCTGTTTGTTGGTCACCCTTACATAAATACAAAAATCAGTCCAGTTAAAACTAAACAATTGTCCTGTCCTGTCCACATAAACTTAGTTCACTAATTGGGATAAATAAAAGAATGTTTTTCTATATGAAAACTTATTTAACAACATTAAATGAAGCATTAGACTAATGCAGTTTAATGCTTGATACCCTTGAATCTGAGGTCTGAGCATGATGTGTGGGCATTTATGTATAGGTTGTGATGATATTTAAATATTATTATGTCGTTTCAATGTAGGTGGCAAGACTATTATAAAAAAGTTACTATAAATTACAAGAATATCACAGAATATTATTTATGAAAAAAGCACATATTGCCTTTTTATGTTAACAATCTAAGAGATCTTAAAAGTTACAGCAAAAAATTTGCATATTTTTAAATGCTCTCCCTTGTTGATTGGATAAAGGACCTGTAAAATATAACCATCATCAGATACTTAAAAAATTTAATTCTGTCACTTGTACTTCCTCTACTGTATCAATTGATGTCACAAACCTTGGATATAATTCTCCAATTTCCTGATTATTTAAGCTTTCTAATACATTCAGTAAGAACTTTAACATATTTAATAGATACAAACAAATTGTTAAAGGAATTTTCATATTACGTAACAAAGAAGTAATTTAATCATTTTAATTATGGATAATTTAATCCTACTTTAAATTCAAAAATATTTTTCATCGTGCTTGACATGTTTTTTTTTCTATTGATACTGTATTGCTATTAAGATTATAAGCTTATTTACTATGTTATTGTTGATTATCCTGTTTTTTATATCTTCCTTAATATTGCTCCCTTAAATAACTTTATAGTAATTACTGTTATAAATACTATCTATGAATACTTTGTGAAATGTCATGTGCAAACATGTGTAAACCTAAGAACATCTATCACACACACCTATGCAGAACAGTCATGTGTATCACTGGACTATGCACGGCAGTCAGATCTGTTAGTCTCATATACCCACTAATCATTGGTTTCAGTACCATTCAAGCATCCTGTAAACTACTGCTGAGTTTGATGCATGGAATGCATGCCACTGTGATGGCATGCATTCCATATAGGCAAAAAGGTAGTGCCGACTGTATATATGAACTAATGATATAAAAGATATATATTGCCCCTAAATAGTTCATATGTCAGTAGCACATTTGATTTCATAGTATATCATAATGATTTTCAAGAATATGGTTCAGAACCAACAAACATTCCACCAAACTCGAGCATTGCTTGATCCCAAATTCAAAATAACAAAACCAATGGTCAAGTGGAACTCATATATATATTTGTATATGTACTGTTTTAATTCCTCTGAGCAGCAGATTAAATACAAGCTATGTATATCACTGAAAAGCCATAAAGACAAATATATACCTTTTCACTTCAGTGATACACTTGGCACACCTATACAGTAAACATTTGTAGTAAAAAAAAGTTATTAACTAACCTCTTGTTTCTTGTAACTCCTTATTTAATTTCTCATTAGCTACTTTTAAAGATGTTATTTGATCAAGAAGACAAGTAAGCAATCGACTACCAACTTCATTATCTGAGAAATCAGAGCTATGTTCTGACACTGACTCTGCTTCACCATTAGCCGGTCTTGCTACATCTGGTAAGCCTCTTACACAAGGATCACTGTACCTTCTTGCATTATTAGCATCATCCTTGTCGGCAGTATTTAAATCACTTGTTGAATTGGTATCACCTATAGATGTCACTATGGGAGGTAAACTTGCAAAATCCTGGCTGTCTGAAACATTCCTTTGCTGAAGATAATTGGTATGGCTTAATATACTGTCAACATTATCCATAGGAGCACTAGAGACTTCTTCAGCTTTATTTTCATTACGCCTCCTCAACCTCTGTCTACATGATTGATCGGTTTTTGGGTGGTGCATACACCGATATTCAGGATTATAAACTGGTGTAACGTGTGGATTGTAATAAATCGAAGGCGTAGGTAGCGACGTAGCCTCTGGCATATAGCTGTACATGTTATGTCTGCACGAATCGTAACCAGAACCAAGATAGGAATTACTCATCGGCCAATTCAAATTTGGAGCTACAAACGAATCATATGAATCCAAATTTGTTGTAGACTCTTGTATATGACGCATAGTTTTGTCCAGCCATTTAGAAAGATACGAACCCTTACTACTACGAGACTTTTTTCGTTTTCCCAGGGGCCCGTTGGTCGATGATGGTACATTGTTCACTTGCTTCGGCGTAGATGTCATGATAAACTTACACAAAATGGTTACAAATTATCTTTAAAACTATGCTCGAGGAATTCCACGTAACGGAAGTGTTTATTTCATTTTTATGAAATTTAACATCAATTCTGTAACTGTCGACCGAGCGACTCGTTTGATTTAATTTAACTTCTTACCTAATAATCGAAACCTGTTAACTATCGATGTACATATCGATACTTTTTAAGACAAATATCGATATTTCCATTCATTACAGCATAACTATAATATAGATAGAGATATAGATAGAACAAATAAATCTAAGGTCAAGCTATATAATTTCTACTAGACTCCATGCCGGTAAAATGAAACCTAAATAATAAAATCACTTACAACTGGCATCCATAGAGAAGTCTGAAATCAAGGATATCTATTTGTCACGACTAGGAATTAAACGGACTTCTGTAACACACTTTGCGCATTTCCGGGAGATAAAACATGACGCGTTACGGGTCTCGTCGTTGGGTTTACTACGGGAGAATGGCATTCGATTTTCAAAGCAATTTCCAGTTGCCTTTTTCGACACCGACGATAGGAAAGGGGATAGCATACTACGCTATTACAAGCCAATATAAAATAATAAATAAAATTACAACATTTCTAAACGCCAATAGGTTGTAAAAAATGACAAACAATTATATATTTGATTTCCCGTAAAATAAAGTATTTTCCATTTCATTTCATACATCATAGTAACGTATTGATATTGCATATAAGATCAAACTCAAGAGTATTGGCAGCAAGACAAAACACATTACTCTCTGCCTGATATATGAATAAGATACTATCAATATATTCCCTTCCAAAATTAAAATGCAAATCAATAGTTATGGAATGGTGGCAAAAAGTAGACTATAACTTTACAGAAAATCTACTTCATAACTAAACTAGGTACACACTCATATCACATTACAAGTTATATTTACAAAACAAACATAAATACAACACAAACACGTGTGTAGATACGCACATTCACACTTCACATGACATTACATTGCACAACAAAACTTACACAACATATTTACATTCTTACTGCGGCCTCCTTATATCTTTAATTTTTATAGTATTAATCTTTTCTCTCCCATCTTGTTATAATTTGAACCACTGTAATGATCTATGTTTCTCCTAACACAATATATGCAATAATGTTTAAATTAATTGGCTCTTTATACCTTAAGTTTAAATACCAGTACCACACTAATACTAAATAATACTCTTGTTTTTTCCGTGGCGTTGGGACCTGGTGATCTAGTCTTTTTATGCCTATCTCAGACACCAGCTCTTCACACATCCTAGACTATGAACACACCTATATTTAAATGGATATTAATTTTTCATTAGATAATCATGTATGGTCTGTTGTTGTGGGGAGAAAATAAACAAATATTATTCAGACTCGTCTGGTTGGGTGATATATATAAATATGTATACATACATAAAATACAATAAAATAATCATATTAAAGGGAAGTGAAAGACTCGCCACACAACGCCACCACAGGCTACCATTCAAGTCTACCAAACACGTGTTTGCGGACTGTTCTTACGACTATACTGTACATACTTGTGATTTCTGTGAGACTATTTACAACTTTGTAGGAGTTTTGTACTGTGGAGCATAGTGGCACTCAGTTAATTGTCAAGCTATACCAAGATATGAATAATAATGTCAATGATAATCAGTGCGAATTATGTCCCAGAGAAAGATTCTGGTCACTAAGAATGAAACTCTTTCAAAATTAATAATATACTTTTTTATATAGTTATCGGTGCAATGACGTATTATTTATTAGAAGACACTACTCACGTATTTCTAACATCTCTAAAACTCTCTGGTGTGCCCTACGCCTCACCTAAGCTCGTTTAAATCGAGATGTTCCAGTTACGTTTCTACGAAATCTAGATGCAACTCGATTATGGAAAGGTAAAAGGCTCCTAGTAACTCAAATGGGTTGATACATTATTGTTGCAACTATTTTGACTAGTTAAGACCAGGTAAAGGCGAAATGAGATGATAACTCAGATCCCAATGATGCCCACGAACCTTCCATTCCAGTTCAAAAGACTACAGTGTTCATTCGAGTTGAGTTTGATACTTTTTTTTATTTTTTCAAGATACAATGAAGTTATTCAGTCAATGACTTCAAAATAAACCGTAAAAAAATCAAAGGAAAATCTTATTGGTGGATCCCGATTTACAAGCTGGTTACAAGGCACGGGTAATAGCTTAGAATATAAATTAAACTGCAAATGATATAACATACGAATCAAATTTTTAATCAAACCAAATTTATGTCGGAGCTCTTTGTTAGCTTGTTACATTATATCGACAGTAAAATGATAGTTTGAAGGCATGTTATTGATAGTTGGCAATCTCCGGTCTTCAATTGATCAATTCAGTTACTATATAACTGAATTGAAATCAATTCTAACTAATATAAATGTTCACGAGTACTTAAGCCATAATACGCTATCAATATATCACTTATTACTCTTAACAGTCTTAGGCGCATATTTGAGGAATGGATATCTACATCCATATCTATAACTATAAGATATTGAAAGTAAAAAGAAGAAGGAAATATCTTATTATTATCTTATTATCTATGTATATATATATATATATATATATATATATATATATATATATATATATATTACACAATATGATCTCATTCTATATTACGATTAGAAAATCGATATTATGGTACAACACTAGAGTAAATTGACATTTTTGAAATTACAGATAACACCTATAAGAATTTTTATTTTGTACCAGATGACTTTTAAAGAAAATTTCTATCATTAGTTACCATGGATTATTTTGATAATAAACGTATTTTTACAATTAATTGTAAATGTCTGTTTCTTCTTGCTTAAAATTACAATTAAAACAATGCCATCTACTGCAATAATCGTGAACTGAAATGTTTTAATTTTATAGGTACATATAGGTGTCACTATTTTGGAATTTTTTTCCACATCTATAAGTTTTGTTTAAAGTTGTAACTTTTTATAGAAAGTTTTTTATCGCTGTCATTAGTTAAGAACCCTGTTAGAATTTATCCATGTCAAAGGATATTTTATTGCGTACGTTGCTTTGTAATATAATTACGACGCTCGACTACCCACCAACTAGTCGCCGGTTATTTTTTACTGAGTCCAAACGGAAATTCTTACTCGACACATGATAGGAACTGTGTTGATACCCGCGACGCTTATCTCATCACCTTGGGCAAAAGGTGTAGTACCTTTCACACAGCTAACGGCAGTGAAATCAGGACGTATGGGTCTGTTAGTCTGAATCTCAATCTCGGTCTTCAATTGATCAATTCAGTTACTATATAACTGAATTGAAATCAATCTAACTAATATAAATGTTCACAGTACTTAAGCCATAATACGCTATCAATATATCACTTATTACTCTTAACAGTCTTAGGCGCATATTTGAGGAATGGATATCTACATCCATATCTATAACTATAAGATATTGAAAGTAAAAAGAAGAAGGAAATATCTTATTATTATCTTATTATCTATGTATATATATATATATATGTATATATATATATATGTATATATATATATATATATATATATGTATATATATATATGTATATATATATATATATATATTACACAATATGCTCTCATTCTATATTACGATTAGAAAATCGATATTATGGTACAACACTAGAGTAAATTGACATTTTTAAATTACAGATAACACCTATAAAATTATTATTTTGTACCTGATGATTTTAAAGAAAATTTCTATCATTAGTTACCATGGATTATTTTGATAATAAACGTATTTTTACAATTAATTGTAAATGTCTGTTTCTTCTTGCTTAAAATTACAATTAAAACAATGCCATCTACTGCAATGATCGTGAACTGAAATGTTTTAATTTTATAGGTACATATAGGTGTCACTATTTTGGAATTTTTTGGAAAACACGACACAAGGTACCGCTGAACGACTGCCTCCATTTAATAACAGATGGCGCCGTGTTACTATTGATAATTATTTTTTTGTATTATATATATATTACACAATATGCTCTCATTCTATATTACGATTAGAAAATCGATATTATGGTACAACACTAGAGTAAATTGACATTTTTAAATTACAGATAACACCTATAAAATTATTATTTTGTACCTGATGATTTTAAAGAAAATTTCTATCATTAGTTACCATGGATTATTTTGATAATAAACGTATTTTTACAATTAATTGTAAATGTCTGTTTCTTCTTGCTTAAAATTACAATTAAAACAATGCCATCTACTGCAATGATCGTGAACTGAAATGTTTTAATTTTATAGGTACATATAGGTGTCACTATTTTGGAATTTTTTGGAAAACACGACACAAGGTACCGCTGAACGACTGCCTCCATTTAATAACAGATGGCGCCGTGTTACTATTGATAATTATTTTTTTGTATTATATATATATATATGTATATATATATATGTATATATATATATTACACAATATGCTCTCATTCTATATTACGATTAGAAAATCGATATTATGGTACAACACTAGAGTAAATTGACATTTTTAAATTACAGATAACACCTATAAAATTATTATTTTGTACCTGATGATTTTAAAGAAAATTTCTATCATTAGTTACCGGATCGCAACAATGATTTTTTTTAATAAGTCCGAAAATTAATTCGTCCTAATTCGAATATCGATTTAATTTTACATTCAAGCTTAATATATTGATTGAAATTAATAATTTAAATTACAATTTTAATATCTTTATCTTACAAAACATGGGACATTTCTGTCCTTTAGGGTTAGATTTTCGTAAAATTCTTTCATAGGAAGTAGGCATTCGTCTATCTTAGAGATTTCAAGTAGGATTTATATTTTCTGCGAAAGTATATAGATAAGTTAGGTACATTTGCAATACTCAGTTACATACATTCATATTCCTCATACAAATGCTTGATCCGAGCGGGATTCGAACTCGCAACCTTTAGCTTTGAAGACATGGTTATTGCCAAGTAGGTTATCCGGCCCTCCATCTGCAGCATTTACCGAAATAAAAATTATCGCACTTATACGATTATAAATTATGACAAGAGTAATGTAATTCAGGAAATCTGAACGTGGAGCCGTGTGGTTTTCAATTTTGGTTCACGTGTCCTCATCTAATATACACAATATGGAACATTATAATTTTATTAGGACCGATGAGATTTATTTATTGACTGTGGCAATAGCATTACGTTATTGCTATTTATTGTGAATGGGGAAAGCCGGAGATCAAATTACCGGCAACGAGGTATATTTGTGAGGTTTCAGGGTGGCTAAATTATATTTTTGAAGCGATGTTCTATCATAATTATACGACGGCTTCGTCTGAAGAGATTAGATAACGTGTACGTGTAACCATCTCCATAGTTAAAAATAAATTAAAAATTTTAAATAAAACAATCATACCGCCTTGGCTGCTTCATTTAATTCAGACTATTTCTCTTTCAACACATTCACGGTAGGGTTTCTTGACGGGATGGGAGGGAGCTAATCTCTAACGACGAAACCCTCGTGAATTATGATAGAACATAAGTTAAGGTAAGTTCTTTTAAACATGAATTATACTTTGCTTAGTCTTCGAGATTAGATAACTTGTAGATGTTATGAATTATAGGATAAGAATAAGGCATAATTATAGATCATAGGATAAGAATAAGGCAGGAATAATTATACAATTAAGCAGAGCACTTTACACACAATTTATTACCCGTTAGACAATTATCTATAGATAATTGTCTAACGGGTAATAAATTGTGTGTAAAGTGCTCTCTGCTTAATTGTATAATTATTCCTGCCTTATTCTTATCCTATGATCTTTAATTATGCCTTATTCTTATCCTATAATTCATAACATCTACAAGTTATCTAATCTCGAAGACTAAGCAAAGTATAATTCATGTTTAAAAGAACTTACCTTAACTTATGTTCTATCATAATTCACGAGGGTTTCGTCGTTAGAGATTAGCTCCCTCCATCCGTCAAGAAACCCTACCGTGAATGTGTTGAAAGAGAAATAGTCTGAATTAAATGAAGCAGCCAAGGCGGGATGATTGTTTTATTTAAAATTCTTTTAATTTATTTTTTAACTATGGAGATGGTTACACGTACACGTTATCTAATCTCTTCAGACGAAGCCGTCGTATAATTATGATAGAACATCGCTTCAAAAATATAATTTAGCCACCCTGAAACTTCACAAATATACCTCGTTGCCGGTAATTTGATCTCCGGCTTTCCCCATTCACAATAAATAGCAATAACGTAATGCTATTGCCACAGTCAATAAATAAATCTCATCGGTCCTAATAAAATTATAATGTTCCATATTGTGTATATTAGATGAGGACACGTGAACCAAAATTGAAAACCACACGGCTCCACGTTCAGATTTCCTGAATTACATTACTCTTGTCATAATTTATAATCGTATAAGTGCGATAATTTTTATTTCGGTAAATGCTGCAGATGGAGGGCCGGATAACCTACTTGGCAATAACCATGTCTTCAAAGCTAAAGGTTGCGAGTTCGAATCCCGCTCGGATCAAGCATTTGTATGAGGAATATGAATGTATGTAACTGAGTATTGGGTAAATGTACCTAACTTATCTATATACTTTCGCAGAAAATATAAATCCTACTTGAAATCTCTAAGATAGACGAATGCCTACTTCCTATGAAAGAATTTTACGAAAATCTAACCCTAAAGGACAGAAATGTCCCATGTTTTGTAAGATAAAGATATTAAAATTGTAATTTAAATTATTAATTTCAATCAATATATTAAGCTTGAATGTAAAATTAAATCGATATTCGAATTAGGACGAATTAATTTTCGGACTTATTAAAAAAAAATCATTGTTGCGATCCGGTACCTCATAATATGTTGCTTCTAAAAAGACAAAGAAATATATTTGGATAGCTATGATATGTTCGATTCGAACCAGTGTTATAGATAAAAACTTTTAGCAAAGCTTTGAATCTCCTGATTAGGAGTACTCAGACGTAGACTTTCTAACGTTCGTAACGTAAATCCCACATAGTACATACAAGGAAACTTTGGAGATAAGGGATAAGAATACTCGGTAATTTTTATCTACCCGTAAACATACGACGAAAAATCAAAAATGTTTTTATGTTCCATTTTTGCAAGATAAAGAAACTACCTCATGTATTATTAACATATGAACTTGAGGCTATGTTCTTATATAAGCAAAAGCTGACGAGTAATATATGACAACTAAATCACTAGTTGCTTACCCGTTTTGAGCAAGCGGGACGTAAATATTTAGTATTAACATAGTACGTAATTTGCACTAGATTGCGATGCGAATATAAATGGTTGGAGTTGGAATTTTGATCACAAAATAATAATTTAAGACTTTATAAAATGTTTACGAACGTTAGAAAGTCTACGTCTGAGTACTCCTAATCAGGAGATTCAAAGCTTTGCTAAAAGTTTTTATCTATAACACTGGTTCGAATCGAACATATCATAGCTATCCAAATATATTTCTTTGTCTTTTTAGAAGCAACATATTATGAGGTACCGGATCGCAACAATGATTTTTTTTTAATAAGTCCGAAAATTAATTCGTCCTAATTCGAATATCGATTTAATTTTACATTCAAGCTTAATATATTGATTGAAATTAATAATTTAAATTACAATTTTAATATCTTTATCTTACAAAACATGGGACATTTCTGTCCTTTAGGGTTAGATTTTCGTAAAATTCTTTCATAGGAAGTAGGCATTCGTCTATCTTAGAGATTTCAAGTAGGATTTATATTTTCTGCGAAAGTATATAGATAAGTTAGGTACATTTACCCAATACTCAGTTACATACATTCATATTCCTCATACAAATGCTTGATCCGAGCGGGATTCGAACTCGCAACCTTTAGCTTTGAAGACATGGTTATTGCCAAGTAGGTTATCCGGCCCTCCATCTGCAGCATTTACCGAAATAAAAATTATCGCACTTATACGATTATAAATTATGACAAGAGTAATGTAATTCAGGAAATCTGAACGTGGAGCCGTGTGGTTTTCAATTTTGGTTCACGTGTCCTCATCTAATATACACAATATGGAACATTATAATTTTATTAGGACCGATGAGATTTATTTATTGACTGTGGCAATAGCATTACGTTATTGCTATTTATTGTGAATGGGGAAAGCCGGAGATCAAATTACCGGCAACGAGGTATATTTGTGAAGTTTCAGGGTGGCTAAATTATATTTTTGAAGCGATGTTCTATCATAATTATACGACGGCTTCGTCTGAAGAGATTAGATAACGTGTACGTGTAACCATCTCCATAGTTAAAAAATAAATTAAAAGAATTTTAAATAAAACAATCATACCGCCTTGGCTGCTTCATTTAATTCAGACTATTTCTCTTTCAACACATTCACGGTAGGGTTTCTTGACGGGATGGGAGGGAGCTAATCTCTAACGACGAAACCCTCGTGAATTATGATAGAACATAAGTTAAGGTAAGTTCTTTTAAACATGAATTATACTTTGCTTAGTCTTCGAGATTAGATAACTTGTAGATGTTATGAATTATAGGATAAGAATAAGGCATAATTATAGATCATAGGATAAGAATAAGGCAGGAATAATTATACAATTAAGCAGAGAGCACTTTACACACAATTTATTACCCGTTAGACAATTATCTATACATATAATAGATCTATACATAATAAAATTGTATTGTATTGAGCCTACCATACTGCTGCGCCGTTCAAAGGTTTAAATCCTAGTTGAAGCCACTGGCTATTCGGGTTTATTTGTGTTACGTTGCGTCCCGTGTCTTTGACACTGCTTACGCATTTTATCGCATAAGCGTGACATCGGATATGAGGAAAGTAGAGACCGGGTGATGTGACTCTGTGTCTGCGCGTACACTTGTGGTACTATTATATCTCTAACGAAGTTAAACTCCTGTCGGAAGCTGTCACCGTGATCGAAACGGCCAGGACATTTGAATTAAAAAAAAGAGATGTTGGAATGTACTTCGTATAAACTATTCATGACTGTACATTGAACGTATTTGCAAAAGTAATAGTTGGAGGGATAAAGGACAAGTAAAAGAATGCATTATGAATATTATTGAAATATTTACTTGACTACAATCCCATCTGGCGATAGTGGGGACCAAGTCCTGTAATATGTAATACAGTAGCTCTGTAAATTACTATTCACACTACGCATGATGCATGAAATTAAATGAAATGAAAATCCTTTACTCTTCGATGTAAAAACTATAATTCATCTGGACCTGTTCATAGTATGACGCATATTGCAGCCATCGCCCTCCTCAACCATAATAAAGTGAAGTGAACGATCTGCCGCACGAAGTCGCCACAAGCAGAGCCTTTAAGCAAAAAGCTGGAGTCTATGATACACATGGATTTGATAATATACAGCAAAGTGTATCACATTCCCAAAGGGCACATCTACAATTTTTCTTTAAGACCATTTACAATAGCATGTATGTACATTATTAAATAATTATAATTGATTATATACTAGCCATTTGTTTAATAGGGGCGCCAAGTTACTGACTCAGAATACAGAACAAATCAGAACAGAAACCGCAATTTTTTTTTGTTTTGTGGTAACAATGAAGTATAATCATTGAAATGCTGCTGGGATTAAAGAGATAAATCTTGGAATTACATTTCATCTGCAAGTAACACATTCATTTCATTTAATTATTGAATTTTATTTTCTGTTCCAGAAAGAAAAGCATGTCTTGCACAACCGATTTCAATTAAGAATTAGCCAGAAAGAAATTATAGGGAAAATAAAATGACATGCATAAATCGACATTTAACGCGCTGTGAAACTTAATTTTATGTAGGTTCAGGGTACATTTTGTTTATTTTTATAAATATTTGTGTAATTAAAGTGAAAGATTCACTTTGAGCACGGTAGGAAAAAAAATAGGTGTCGGTACTACCTAAAGTATGTAAGAGAATGTCATCCATTTGCAAATCAAAGTTGGCAGATAGGGAATTTTTGAATAATACCGATATGAGTGTAATTTTCAAGGTTTCACGGGGTGCTGAATACGAAAACGACTTCCATTTTCAAATTCATGATGGCGGACATGGAATTTTTAATCGACAATTGCACCTCTCTTCCCGTAGTATTACTAAAGTGTACAGACACGTCCCCTTTATGATTTTATTCTATGTAACAGGTTACCTTCAATAAAAAAAAATACTCCTATAATTGGTGAACAGCTCCCGAAATAAGAACATTATGCATACTCCTGTATATGAATGGCACGGAAGGTGCGGTGTTTTAAGAGACACTACGTCTCGTACGATATGCCCTATATGCGACTTCCGGTTTTTCTGTATATTATTGTACCTGAGGTTACAAAATAGTTCATCATTAAGATTACAATAAGCTCTTGAGCACAGACATTGTTTGATGTAATTTTAAAATGGATCAATCGTAAGTCGTACGTATTTACACATAGTATAATGTGTTAACGAACTTTTTCTCAGTTAATAATGAAACCCAATAACACCAAGATAACTTGTTTGAGTTACATTTTGTTGGAAACTATTAAATGACTTCGATTATACAAAGATATAAATAGTCGACATCCTACTACTGATTTTAATAAAGGTGTTCTACAAATTCATATAATTTTATCAAGGGATTCGAGGGAATTTTGGAGGACGAGAGAGGAATCTAATAATATATATATAATACAAAAAAAAATAATTATCAATAGTAACACGGCGCCATCTGTTATTAAATGGAGGCAGTCGTTCAGCGGTACCTTGTGTCGTGTTTTCAATCGTCCACGTGAGCGCTGGTGGCTTGGCATCGGTGGTGTTGTTGTATCAAGGGTGGTAATCTCTTCTCCTCTCGGCTCCCACATGCATCGCCAGTAGGGGAGGAGGTCTCACATTTAAAAACAGGGATGGGTAAAACCCGGGTTGAGGAAGGATTTACGATTTAAATTGAGGAACGGTTTTTTTTCTCCGATTTATTTATAGCTTTCGCTGTTTTAATCATTTTCGATAACTTTTCTCCGTACAACAACTACACAGTACAGTTTTTTTTGTCTTTTTTAATAGTGGAAGGTACTAAACTTCTTGGAGATATTCAGTACCTATGTTGTGTCTAATCACACTGAACTCTAACCACATCTATAAAAGATTTTATAATATCAGGGTCCATTTGAAATTAAACTATTGTTTACGGATTTTATCGCTTTTAATTTCCTTCTTTAATAACGGAGATTTTGATGTTGCTCGAATGAGCCGGCTTGACCCGGGAAGTACCACGACCTCTCCTCCCTATCATCCCTCACATCCCCAAATATCCTCTTAGGTCAGTAAGGCCGTGGTGTTGGAGATGTACGTGAGTGCCGGTAATCATTTACTATTAGGTGAGGCGCATGCTCGTTTGCCTTTTTTCATACTTCAACCTCAATCCGAGCCATCAACTTCAAAAAGGGCCGGCTCGACCGGAGTAGTACCACGGCCTCGCAAAATAACGACATGAAGTAGACACACCTCCCTGTCCTATTGTATAGAGGTTGCCGTATTTGTGCGTGGGTAATCATTCACAATCAGATGAGACACTTGGTCGTTAGCCCCCTTTCTGATAAATAATAAAATAAAAAATACTAGATACGGCAAGTCTCTAAGGGCTTAGACAGGACACAATAAAGAGTATTCTGTGTCAGATATTTCAAGTAGATGAAGAAAGGCTCATTATCTACATGAAGATGCATATAGAAATTTTGAGAAAAAAAGTTAGTAATTTCCTATAACACACACTTCATCTAGATCCAAACTTCCGTGACTTAGTAACCAAGCTGGTGATAAATAAACAATTATACGTAGGAATATCAAATAAACACACACTTGACTCGGGTACAAAGTATCCACAAATATTTGACCCTTAGCTGGATTTGAACCCACAATTCGCAGCTTCGTAGGTAGGGTAATTCCCGATTAGACACTATTGGGCCACCAAAACCTTTTGCTGATAGTGCGATCCATTAACTTCTGTACCTTATTCATGTGAGATTGACGTTTGTACAATAACGTTTTGGGATATTGTATGTTCACCATTAATACCCAATTATACTCCTGCGGTTAGAGGTCTTGATGCCATAATTAATGAAAAAAAATATCAATAAAAAATACACTGAGGTATTTTGGAAAACAGTAATAAAACAACAGTTGCATGACAGAAATTTAATCTCAAAATATATAAAAGTATTTGATTTTGTATTAATTTACAATTTATGATGTAGATATAGAAACAACACTACATAGAAAACGAAATAAAATCTTGATTTTGAAATACGCATATATCATATTATTCATCCAAATACAGAAAAATAAAACATTCTATGGCACATAGACGATTTCCAAAACTGCATTAATGTTAAAAAGTTAAAGTTACCATAGTAACTATGACGACGTTCAATAATCATTTGGTGTATATAATTAAATAAATCGGCAGAATGTGAAATGTACGCTTAAATAACACAATGATGTAACAGTAGAATATTTAAATGAAGGATTTTAGAGTTTTTAACAAAATACACATACAATTTTATTATGTTAACCTGTCATAAACTTCTATGAAACAATGCCACTAAATTAAGTTTTGTGTGTTTGATAACATAACAATTTTAACTTAATATTATTTATTATAATTCTTATTAGATAAGTAAAATAATCTATCGAGATTTTATAAAACGAAAACAATTGCATTTACAGAAGATAAAATGTCTCTTAAATTGAACTTAACATAGTTTGTACTTAAAGTGTACGATATTAAGACGAAATCATTAATTAATTATTGTCGGTGAGGAGCAAAATGATGTAATTCAACAAAAGAACTTGAGAAGAAAACATCGGCAAGCAATAAGGAAAATAACACCATGAAAATAAATAAGTTTATTCGAGTGTATAGGAATAAGAAGTCAAACTACACGAAATAATAAAATTGTCTTGAAATTACACAATCTATTAAACCTACAAGAATCTACTTAGCGTTTCTCGAGTCCTAACAATGGAATTTCTATTGTTTCAACACCCCAAGAATTAATGCATAAAGACGCACTGTCACTGACCGATTCCGAAGAAAACATCTGAAATGTAATAAGTAATATTGGATATGAAGATGAGGTAAATTCTAATATTCATACATTATATTCTAACGAGTATATAAATGTTGATCATAAATAACTCAAAAAGTCTTCGATAATTTGCCATAGTATAATTATTGACCCTTTTTTTATAACGTAATTTAAAATTGATAATATTGTTAAAGTGCGATACTAAAACAATACACCGAAACCCGTTTGAAAAAACAATTTTACTCTATGGGGAATATATTCTCTAAAGCGAAAAATGTTGTACAAAGTCTTACTCCCTAAATAATTAACGAAAATGCTGTGAGTGCCTTTCTTTATAATTTGCTATATAATTTTTTCTATATTCTACGTACTAATAACTACGCTTAAAACTATATAAAGTAAAGTCTATACGCTATTGTATATACTCTAAATCCGTTCATTCATGCTAAATCACATCGTTGTATCACTTAAGATTCCCCCAAAACCGCTATAAATAGATTA
Source organism: Bhutanitis thaidina (assembly GCA_029286595.1). Classification (NCBI taxonomy): domain Eukaryota; kingdom Metazoa; phylum Arthropoda; class Insecta; order Lepidoptera; family Papilionidae; genus Bhutanitis; species Bhutanitis thaidina. Next base: position 1,265,651 of record JAGSMS010000028.1, read on the forward strand.
TATACTTAGAACAAACTATGGTAAAGTAGATTTTGTGTAAATATCATGTGTTAAAAAAAACTATTATAATGTTCTCACGATATGGGTTGGTGTAGGTAGGTAACTATGATAGAATTTGCGTGAATCCTTTTGGATTTTATTGTTTCTACCCTCTTTGACCCTGCATTCGTTCGAGCGATTTCTATTGGAAAGATATTCCGAGTTAACAAACATACTTCTAGTCTTTTATATTGAAATGTTTGTGCGAAGATGTGAATATGCAAAATTTGATATAGTGTTGAACTTCGATGCTCATGAGCAAATGCTTTTGAAAGTGTTCAACTCTTCCCACAACAGTTCCAACAAAAACGAAGAAATCACTCCTCAATCACCCCTCACGATCCAAAGCAACTAAACTAATTTTACGTCATCAAATGCCGTGAGCAAGTCGCCAGTGCATTGTACCATGTCCGATTCTTCCCAGAAGTCTGTTGGAGACAGCGACACGTTGGGGTCCAGTAGCATGTCCGTCGACTGAAGGCCAAAGCTGGGACTCCCGTGCATTTTGTTGCACAAGTAAGGGTCGTAGCCATGCATCATGCTGACCGGGGAAAGCATCCTACTTTTGGGACTGTAATCTTGACTAAATTTACCAATCGGCGATAACGATTGTGGCGTTGAATACGGACTTAGCATATGGTCCCTTTGAGCCGGACTTATGGCTGGACTGTTGTAGCTGGATGTAATCGGGCTTGGAGGTAGAGAATACATTGGAGAGTTCACGTTGAGGCTTAGTGGGGACATGGGACTACTGCCAGTGTTACGTATAATCGGGCCGCTGGGTATTAGTGTGTTAGCACGCGTCATTTGATTACTTGTGGTCTGTAAAATATTAATGACGGCAATAGGGATGCTGTTTCTATTAATTAACCCTAAATGCGGTAGTCTTTCAGCGTTGATCTGTTGATAGCTTTGGGAAATTTTGGGGTTGATCTGCTGTGGCATGTGTTGCGGAAAGTCCTGTAACAGACAAAATTATAACTTAAGTAAAGATGTAAAAACAAATTTGGAAAAGTAAACATATACACGTTGTATAAATATTTAAATGTGGATGTTGGAAGAGTATTAGCTTTAACCTTGACTTTAAATGACAATGACCGCAGGTTGCCTATCGAAGTCAAACGATTGGTTAACCAATATAAAAAACAATTATGTTTTTGTGTATTTCTGTGTATGTGAGTGTATTGTAATCTCCTATGCATTCGCGCATCGTTTATCCGATTGTGCACAAATATAAGGGTTATATATAAACGTCGCTAACTGATACCGTGGAGTAATTGTAATTAAATAAGTGCATTTTCTATTTGCGTTTTTATTATTACTTAATATTTATTTAATAGTATCTAAGCAGTTTCATTATCAAACTACGTCGAAATGTTTAACTACCAAATACCCACCTTCCCCCAGAAGAGAAAATGTTGTCTGGACCTATTAAGGCAAATCATTCAATGTAATATCATCACTATTATTTTTGTTACGATATTATGCGTTACATTAAATACTGAACGGAACTACATTGTCATGTTTGCGATTCTTTTATGTTGAAAAAGTATCTCTAAGATTACGGTATTATTGCAATTAACAGAGTATCGATATTGCAATATGACGTGCGGAAAATAAGCAATTTCAATCTAGATAAAACAGCTATTAAGATAGTGGATTACAAGTTTAACTCGACTATGGTGAAACCAAAAGAGAATTATTACTAGCAAATAAAATAGTTTTATGATTAGCAGTTCGAAGAGAAGAAGAGCAAAATCCTCCCTCCCACCACGGCATTACTTTCACCACACACAACTCTCCAGCCATACCGACTACCAACACCTCAAAACCCCCGACAATAGGCAGGTAATATACACCATCAGCCAAGTGTTTCAACCTTTCTAGCTTGTACTGATATTGGTAATCGGCATGCTTTCTGTGGTAGAAGTAGAAAACCTGCTTGTAGAAGTAATATTAGTTTTTGGAACACTTGTTGGAACATCAGCACCATGATGCGCCAGGAATTATATATACATTGTAAAAAAACATATTTTGCGAAACTAATTTCTCATAATTAAAATACTAGATTTCCGCAAAGTAACGCCTAATTTTAAAATAATTAAATGTGTTTTGCATAATCACAAATTTCACGTAGTTTCACGCTCTGTGACGTTATCTCTAAATTCTCTTTAAAGTTTTAGTTTTTTTTTATCCTGTAAATAAATCCTGTTTTAAAAGTTCATCCTTGTACCAATTTTGTGACAAGATCCTTCTTTATGTAAGCTTTGCGGGCATTTCCCTTCAATTTTACGGTCATTTGGTGGCCTCGTTTGTCCTTAGTTAATACGACCCGAATTAAGCATTTGATGTCCACATTCAACTAAGCCTCAGCTGCAGATGTTGGGATTTAGGGTCTTATTCGAGGGGATAGAATACGAGCCAGTTTAGACTATATTTTTCTTTCTATCCCGGTTAATGGAATTTGCCTTACTGTTATACATACATATATAACTACAAAAAAAATTTAAAAGATATTAAAAAACTGGCCTTTTCTTAGCTTTGTCTTCATTTACTATGAAGATTGCCATCATTTGCAGTTGTAGAAGTTTACTAATAGATAAAATTGTTTATAGGTACAATGATTTCTTGTATCTACGCGAATATTACACATTGAAATAAAACTTTTCTTTACGGATCTCATATTCTGGTACGCCTCGACCATTACATTATATTTGACAGATCACATATCTTCGTAATAGAAAGCATACCGTTTCCTGCCAAGGATGATTCGCAATAATGATTGTTAACTAACGATGATTGGTAATTAGCATCCCAACAGTGGAATAATTATTAAAGTCAATCTCGTTAACTACCAGGGTTACCATATCCCCATAATTTTAAAATGTTACACAATTCGGTATATATTACCTATGTATGGGTATGTATAGAGAAAAGCTTAAAACATCAAATAAAACGAAGTGGAGTAAATAGAAAAGGCAATCAAATGTTTGTGTTCTCGGTAATCATGGTTGTAGATAGTATTACCCGCAGCGATGTAATTGACACTTCCGTTATGTTGGGGCTCTGTTTTCTAGCGCTCCTGGGGGAGTTATCGGACAAGGATTATATGATAACATCTACTATTCATAGTATAAGTAAAATCTATTTATATAACAGAGAAATGTTTGTTTGGATATATTTTATCTTTACAATAAAACTACGATACATATAATCCTTAAGGATGACTAAGCTGAGGTGCTAAGGATCACTATAGGCCGGCAACTCGTGGAACTGATAACCGTTGGAAAACAAAGCTTCTCGAGTGGCAACCTCGTACTGGTAAACCCAGTCTAGGATGATCCCGTACTAGCCACGAGATAGCGCAACGACCTTCACAGATCTGCGGCGATGCGATGGATGAAGAAGACTCAGTACCTCGCCTTTTGACGATTTATAGGGTTTTTTTTTTAATTTTTGACAATTTATGGTTTAGGTCGGAGGCACATATTCAGCAGTGGACTTATTATTTTTGATGTTTTGGATTTCGAAATTTAATCAAGTTATGGCCGTGAAATTTACTTAAATTATACTATAAGACTTCCGTGGTTTTTACTTCATGCTAATATATATATATATATATCTTAAGGTCGAGGAGTTTCATGACTAACAAAAATTACGTAAGGTTTCAAGCACAGCCTGTTCTCGTCAAAGGAAAGTTAGAAATAGGTTGCGGGAGATTTTATTTTATAGCATATTTTAATATTTCCTAATACTTTTACCTTCGTAATAGATCGAATTCCTACAATGGAATATTTTTGGTCAAATGTTTACCTAACGATCGAACAGCGAATATTAGTCGTATATATTACTTAGCTAGATTGAAATAGTGAATAAATTAACTAGCAATAAAATAAGAGCTATATTCAATTCGTCTTTCACAACTTTTAAAATATTTTCTCAACATAAGACTTAACTAAATAAGTTATTTGAGCAGTGAGCGAGACTAAAATATTTTATAAACAATAAGTATAAAGTCATTGCTCTATATTGTACCAAACTTTATTGATACTTTTGACTGTTTTTACGAGCTACACGTGAAAACGCTATCGAAAGATTTTAAACTGATATTAATACCATCACTTCTTTTTCGTCTTTGGTAAAAGAGCTAGACGCCCTGGTGCCCAAAAATAGATCAGAGACCTCATCATTTCTGTAATAGGCAAAGGCATTTTATGTGCGTGTTTTTTACTGGATTAGAGTGGAAACATTCAGACAGTCCACGTTATGGGACGTGATTATTGCAACACATGGACTCCTGCAAACAACTTCAATCGAAGATGGTTACAGATACGTTGTCACCCTGTGGACTAAGGTGGAATGTCACAGCCCGTAATTTAATTGACTCTCTATACCTTTTAAACCAGAACACACCTGTAGTTGAACTACTATTTGGCGATAGAAATGAAAAAAAAAGAGAGAAGAAACCTATCGCCTAGGAAAGACCTAGACTTATTTTGCCTTCTTGGAATTTTGTACCTAGTGTAAACACTGATTAAAGCATTCTGAAAATTTATTTGCATATTTACCTTATGGCCATTTCGTGTCATTTGTTACTTATCCTTACGAATGAGTTGGGTAAAATACTTTTACAAATTGTATGCGACACTTTTATTTAGTTACATTATTAATGTTGATTTGAATTTTATCCGTCGTATTACGTAAACACATAAACTGTCATATGTGTGGGTGTGTATAATGATATGAACAGTGTAATTACTTCATAAGGCATATACCTTAGTCACTGAGCAAATATTGGTACTATAAGAAACCTTATTAACACTATAGTACGTAAGCGCAAGGGTCGTAATGTAACTTCAAAATGTCAAAGCTAATACTCAGAAAGGAGAAATTGTAGAGGGAGTATAGGGTAAATGAAATCAACGTGCAAATGTTAACTATTTCCATATTTTTTCTTTTAATATTTGATTTATTTTTTGTTCTTTCTTATCAATATAATTGATTGGGTACCATATAACCATCATGAAAAATATTTATCTAATTATACATCGTTTGCTTAAATTAAAAGGTCATGAACAACGATGATAGATTATTATCACTACGTGTACATATATTTTTTTACGACTTTTTATAAACTTCTTTTAAATATTGAATTACAATTGTCCGAAAACATTAGTAACCCTATACATTTAGATTCATCTGACAGCTGCTAAACATTGAATGGTTAAAAATATGTATTAAAAATATTGTTCACTACAAATGGCTAGGTATGTAGTAAAATGGATTCAATAGTTAACGAAACTAACAAAATTTATAAAAAAAACAACAATATTTTTATATATTTGGCAGTGAAAACACTAATATACTGTATACTGAAATTAAATCTTCCACAGCGTGCTTATAAACTTACGGTACTAATAAACTTTATTATATAAAACGATGTACTCAGTATCAACTAATTGAGAAGAATAGAATCGACTCAGATAAAAAAGTAACATCTATCATTGAGAACTTTAGACTGAAATAACTCTTAACTATAAATAAATAGCGTTAATTTTCGCTTGTAGTAAGAAAAACCTACAAAACTACCAACATAGGACGGCGCGCAGCGAAGTCCCATATCATGGGCAAACGGCGACTATAAATAAAAGATTCAACTGTCCATCACATAACCATAACGATATGCGTACGTTAAACTTAAGCTCTAAAACGAAAGACTAAAAACAATTGTCTCCTATTATCACTATTTATAGAGTACGAGTATATCCATTAAATCCCGATGATTTTACCTCTTCAGACCGGATTCTGTATAGTCACTGGAAGATAAACTGAGGAGTTTAGACTACAAAACTCTGCCGTAACTATTTCAAATGAAATTAGAAATAGACGTTTGAAAACGATATGGGTAAACGGATATCACAACATTTACAAGACTATGGGAATATATTTCTTTGTTTTTTAAATTCGGATCCGGCCAGATAGTTTGAGAAATAACTCGGCCGATCCAGAAACTTTTATCGGCTGAACACTGGACGCACGTTATCACAGTTTTACCAAAAACCATTTTCATTATCTCAAGCTGTAGCTTTAGGACGCGGCCGGCATTGCACCATGCAAATATAACCAGCGTCTACGTCGCAGCCGCTCACCAGGAGGTTCATGAGGACGCTTGAAGAAGGGGCACTTGGCGATGGGTTCGCCATTACTGGAGAGGGACTACGTTTCGCCCTCTTCGCGATAGGCTCCTCCTCCTGTTTCAACACTCTCTTGACACCAGTGTCCCATGTTGAAACACTTCTGTTTGGAATTAGACCTAAAAAGAAAATCTTTTTAGAAATGAGACTTCTGATTTAGAATACATGCTCATGTAATTTGTTAGCTACCTTGGTCTGAGTATATATTCGTAACGAGATCCTGAGGTGGTGGTCCTGTAGGTGCCGCGGCGAGCAAACGCTGTAGCGCCGGCGCTGATGACACAGCTGGTGTCTCAGAAGGTTGTGGCCTTGCGAGGCTTACATTATCGGGCAATGCACCCCACATAACGGCCGATTCCAAAACCGGTAGTTCATCGCTGGTTGGGATGAATGGGGAATTGCCACCGTCGATATCATTATCCGATCTGCCGCTATCGAACGCATCTAGCGCCAATTCTGTTAACAACGATGACTGTTCGCATGATGATTCAGTTTCCTACAACATAATAGTTTCCAGTACAGTTTTAGTTAAAGTTAAAATGAAAACGTGGAAAGAAATAGGTTAGTACGCCTCTTACCTGAGGATCAGGTGAAGATAATAAGGAGTCGGCGCCCAGGGAATCAACAGGCGAACCGGTGGCCAAATCGTCACCGAGTAGACTGCAGTAGTTGTCACTCAAAATAAATTCGTCGAACATATCAAAAGGACTGTTCTCCAAAGGAATACAAGCGTCACCAGCTGTTGGGGCTAAATGTGTTAGGTCTTCAGGCTCGTCTTTTAGCACTGTAAGGGAGGATAATTAATTTGTAGATGAATTCGTATAATTCAAATAAAGTACAATAAAGCAAGCACGGGATACCTAAGCTGTGGAAGTTCGAGTGCCACTCACTTGTAAGTCCCTCGTCTGGGGAGAACATGAGAAAGCCTTTGTTCATTTCTTTCTTTCGCGGTGCGAAAATTAGTTCTGTAACGGGTATCGGACGCTCCTCTTCAGGGAGAATAGCGGCTACTATAGAACCGTTTCCAGCCTCTGTAGCTGGCTGACAGATTGGTGTAGGCGCAGTTTGTGGCGGGGTCAGGGCCACGACCGGTTTCAAGTCTGCATGCTGCACTTGGTGTGCAGCGAACACCTCACCTTTGCACTCGATACCGCTGAAAACAGAATTTTGCACATGGCACTACTTCTATAAACTAAACACTAGGTCTACCGCTAGTCAATACCTTCATATGTTCCTCATTACAAGGCAAGCAAGATGTTACTAAAGGCGATAATGAAAATAGCATGGTCGTAAGTTAAAAGCGTTAGATTAAGTGTTAATTGGATTCTCAGTCGGGACGTACGTTGCAGCGACTGACTACTCGATACATCAATGTAAGTATACAATGTGTAGGCGTCAGCGTGATGTACTCGTATATGCAATTGCGAACAATCAGCCAACAATACTCAAGGTTTGTTTTTAAAAGAGATCACGCCTAGACTTACTCGCAATATAACCGATATACTACGATACCATTAAATTATTCATCATTATCATTGTGGCTAAACTCACCGATACAGATGGGGAACCAAAGCGAAAGATAGGAAAAAAAGGAACTGACGTCATGTAGAGATAACCTACGATGTGGTTCTACAGGAAAGATTTGCGTCAATCATTTGATATCAAAATTATTAAATCTCTAGTGCGCTAAGCATTTCGATAAGGGAATGTTATTGATGAGCTCCTTAGTTCAAGTTTGCATTAACCTCATAGATTAAAACTAGGCATACAAAGTATCAATATATGGTTTCTTACAATCAACATGTAGATTTAGTGGTGCTTGACGTAACTTCATTTTAAACAAAAACAATTCTAAATAATACATCGTGAGCACAAAATACGACACTCCAACGTTAAAGAGATTGTTTTGGTTGCATAGAAATATACACAAATAATTTTAAAGGAAAACCGAACCTGAAACTTCTGCGAGCAGTATTTCTCTCATTAGCAACGTCTATTTACCGGTCTTCCGTACGTAATAGTGACGCAACAAAAACAAATTCGTTCCAACATACCAATACGCGTTAGTACAGGCGAAGCCTGTCGGATGCTGTTGGTTGCTGCAGTTGTGCATTACATTCGAAAGTGGAATCGATCGGAGAGGGATAGTGAAATGGGAACGACATGACACGGAGAGGGATGTGCGGAGGAGCGTAGTATGGCCTTGCTAGCGACCTTGCACTTTTACATCCCCCAGCGTCTCCCACATTTTCTTTGTGGCGGCCATTCACCAGTGGGCACGGCTGCGCGCGCAGCAATAACAACACGGTGGGGTGGGTATCGATTGTCTGAGATTTCAAAGTGTATTCGCATCGCATGCTCTACGAAGGAATCTTCATTATAAAGAAAAACTGCATTTAATAATCTGAGATAAAACCATTATGTTAAAAAATGTTTAATTAAAAAGGTTTATTTTTTTATTGGCATTATCGCTTCGCTTAAAACCTTCTAAATAATTCTCTAACATTCCAAAAAAGCTATTCAATTGATACTGAATATAAACAGTCAAATTTTTTTTGATGACATACAATAGTGGCCTCTGAATTGGTAATAATGCGGGATCTAGACTATAGCAGCTGTTGACAGCGACCTTGGCCGTGAAACCGTCCAGCGAGTAACGCAATTCAACAATTACATCTTAGCACGGTCGAGGGCAAATGACGTCACGTCATCTCATTTCATAGTCAAGATGTCTTGAGTGAACTTAGCTCACGTCCACAGACAACGAAAAAATATGTTTATGCAACGATTAGAGTACAATGTGTCTCTATATAAATATAATAGTATAAAACAATGTCTCAATCCGCGTTTGCCTGTGTATTCGCTTATAACATCTAAGCTATTGATTGGATTTCAACGCGGTTTTATACTTTTCACCTTAATTTGGAACATTTCATGAGGTAGCTTTGATTAGGTATACATATAGAACATTTAAATATACTTTACAAAAAATATAATACTATTACATATCTGTCCGTGCGAAACTAGCGCGGTTCTTTAGTAAATTAAAATTTAAGCATGAACTTAAACGAACGAAAACATGCCGTATAATATCTATGTAATTCCCGAAACTCATGTTAGACTTCTTCGAGTTGAAGTTAAATGATTTAGAATTAGTTTTTGTTAGTATATTAGGTATTTATACTTTTTAGTAAAACTGTTCAAGGTAATGAAATAAATTGAAAAAAATTGGTAAATAATACAAAAATGTACATCAAACGTTAGTTGATAATTACGTAAGAAATTGTAATGTGGTAAATAACTATTTAATACTAACGTATATCTGATGATAAAAGAGTCAGAAGTCAAAGGAAATAGGTACATTAATTATTTACGTTATGTTGCGTCGGATCGACAAGTGAATTAACATGTAGTAAATATGTTATTTACAAGGAGTTTAGTAGTAAAAGTAAGCAGCAGTCTGTAAATATTTCACCGTTGAGTAAAAAAGCCTTCTCTCAATATTTGAGAGGGAGTCGAGAAGAGTCAGACACGTACGGGTTGGCAGATTTCAAATGTCTTCGAAATATTATTCTTTTGTAATTTCTCACACATGTAGGTTTCCTCAAAATGTTTTCCTTCGCCGCGGAGCACGTGATTAATTCGGCACTTAAAATTAACAAGTTTAGCAGAACTCATTTAATTTTTTCTTTACGATTCTGAGTATGATACCACCATTTTCCTCAGATGTATGATGGCTGCACCGTGGTGGCTGACAAACGAGTCTCTTGTTCCTCTTCGATTACGCATGGCTGTATGAATAAAAGAACGCACCAAATTTGTTTGACCACGTGTAACGGAGAAGGCGACTAATATTCAATAACATGCTGTGTCGGCAGACCGGTGACAGGTCGACAACTTGCCATGTTCAATGCTGTAGTTATTCAAATTTGGGTCAAGAGTGATCCAACTGACAACGATGACACTAATTGGTACTACTGACATTTTTGTCAACCTCTATTAGAATTAAAGGCATAATGTGTTGTTCGTGATTCTAAGATATCCGTTCAAGAGAATATGAAAATTGAAAAGAGAGAAAATATTTTAACGATAGATAAAAAAAAGTAATAGCCTTTTTGTCTGTGCTTCTAGTGACTGTGTTTAGTCGCACAGTTTTAGAGGCTATAGAGTCGAGGTGGGTCCGATCATGTTTAATGCGATTTGGCGAATTTAACTTATCAACAAAATATTTTACAATTTTCACCGTGTTTGTTACGCTTGATTTTAGTCTTCGTTATAAATCAGCCCTTATAATGCAAATTAAATATTTCAGTAGCGCCGGTATTGGGGTTCCAACTGCAACTTAGTATGGTCGAATGCAATTGGAAATTTAACGCCAACAATCCACGCATTATATTATTAACTAGCGAACCATGCCGGCTACCTAAGGATATCTATTGATATGCTATAAGATAATCGTATGGAAATCCCATTCCTTTCTTCCAAATTAAACATAATAAGCCTATTTAGAATTTATAGAGTGGTGTAGCTTTCAAACGGCGAAACGATTCTTAAAATCGGTCCAGTAGTGTCGAAGATTACTCCTCACATAGTATATAGGTACAAACTCAATCTCCTTATAACATTAGATAGATAACAGTGTAATTTTATAAGCCCTAAAATTAATTAATTGGCAAATACCGTCGTGACGACTGAAGATTAAAATTCGGCCTAAGCCAGACTGCAGACTATCGTTTGATAAATATTTACAAACGATCTTCAAGGTCGATACTGATAAGATTGCTATGTTTTAGTAATTGTTAGTATTTTAAAATTTTGGAGAACACTCTGTTCCGTCATTACAATGAAAAATATTCTTATGTTACGGCGTATCCTTAGTACTCGATATTATAAAGAAATGAATTATCAAGATATTTTAATCTGTCATCACATCTAATTTGATACAACATTGTTGATTACAATCTAAATAACTGTCCTCAGAATTATTAATATTATTCTAGAGGCTTAGTACCTCTTATATTAACTCTTTCGCTCTTTTGAAATAGCAACAACGATCTGATTATACTATCGCTTTTTGAAATGTCATAGGTGTGAACTTAACACTGTGATAGATAATCAATGCATTTATGTGGGCAATGGCGTACAGAGAAGCGGCGCGGGAGTCAAGGCCGGCTCCGTGGCGTATTAGGAGGGTTATGTAACCAGCTGAGGACGGCGGGGGACGCATCCGCTAATTTTAGCAGCTCTCGAAAACAAGACAAACACGCGATCTGAAAACGCATCGCCGGGCGACGCTTCGCCCATGCAATGCATTACGTATAACCAGACCACAAATAACAATATAATAATACCGACAACACACTGAAGTAATTGGCGTTGGTTGCTTATGTTATGCAAAAACTATGCTTATAAATTTTAGCGGAAGGTAGAAGCGATCACTTTATGCTATGTATTGGCGGTACGAATGAATATCGTTGACTACGCTATTATCACTTTATTAGTTAATGGACTTTATTAATACGAAGCGGGGGACCGTAAAGCCGAGACACATGTAAGCGGACACATTCACTATATTTGCACTGTTCACTGTCACAAGCACAAACACTGGTTCTTACCATGATTGGGAAAACTTCGTTTTGACAAGACCGGTTTGCTTCTATGTAGGATTGTGCTAGACTAGTTTCGCCGGTTGGCGGATTATGCGAACAGCTGATCGCGACCGCGAGTTTCGGTTGGTACGGAGCGGGCGAGGCACTGAGTAGTACGTTTACACCGAAGTCCGTGGAGCGAATGATACGGGACGGTTGGCGGCGGCGCACACGTGACGCTAGTGATGCGCTGCTTTGAACACAAGTTGTTACGTGGTGCGGCGTGTAATGATAAATTTTCGAGGGTTCCTTGCTACTGTGTTCATTCGACGGGCACGCGGCTGTGAGATAACAGAGTTCGCGTTCCATCGGTGGTCTATCTCGATCACGGTCAGGTTAATTGAGACATCACTTGCAGGCGTGTGATACTCACACGTTTATACTAGGTGCTGTATTGATATGCTAAATTCCAACAGCAATTATGGTCGAATGTTTATGTGCTGTTATTTCTTAAATATAAGCACTTGACGAAAATATTACCGGAGTAGTTATTTTGGCTAGCCTTCTAAAAAGTCCAATGACTTTACAGAAAAAGGTCACCCTTTTTCTGTAAAGTCAAAGAACAAATATTGGCTTCGGCTTTGATTCGAAACAAGGACCGGGACCATTGGCTCAGCTGCTAATCACTAAGCCATGCGGACGTCATATTACTTTGTAGTATCTAGGTAATTGGTATTGTACGTACATAAACACATTATACCTAATGCATTCAACCATTCGTTTAAAAATAAATTGCTTCGTGTTCGAAATTGTTAGTTATATAACCGTAAAAGAAGGTTTTTTTATAGTCGCAAATAAAACAATGTTATTTATTTATGCAATAGCGTATTTGCAGAATGTAATTTAAAATACCATTACCATTACCGTAGATATTTGAATTAATGGAACACGAAACAATGGATATATTAATCGAAATGGGTCAGTATATTAGAACGCAATCAATAACACAGCTTTTAAAACATACCACATATAGGTGAAACATTCTTAAATTAAAAAAAAAACATTATTAATGATCCACTTTGTAACTGTTTTAAATATGGACTTTATCTAATAAATTTTCATTAGATATTTCGAAATTAATTTACTATAGTATTCAAAATAATTATATGATATAAAGTAATAAGATAATATTATAATAGACTAAAGAAGAGACTAATTAATGAAACGAAGAAACAAAATGATTATTTTTCAAATACATACTGAAAACCTAAAAAAACGTTAAACGTAATATTCATAGATGCAAAACCAATTAATAAAAAATAATTTTAGTACTATATCTGCTCTGAATACTTGAGCCTTATAATGGTAACACATGGGACTTATTAATGTTGTTATCAAAGCATTGAAGAAAATCCCGACAATACATGAAGGTACGCGAGAAGCCAGACACCCGATACGTTTGGATGAAGGCGCGTTGTTCTACAATTTAGCCGCGTAATATAATACAGACGCCTAATAGAGGCTGCTCCAGCTATTGTATGCCAGTGCTGATTACGAAAGAGATCGATTAAAAACTCCTTGCATTTGCATCGCGCATGTGGAGAAAAAAGTTGTTCACAATTATTTTATGTTCTGACATCCGCGCGAACCAGCGTACTTAAACATGGATCCAGAGTTAGAATGTCATATATATTTTTGTACACACATTATTGAATATCTTATCATTGAAACTGCCTCCTAAATAAAACTTGTTATTTATTAAAATAATCACCTGTGGTCAACTAACATTAAAAAAACAGACAAACACACTCAAGGTATTTTGTGTCAATCAAAAATTTTTGAATAATTTTTTTTGGACAAATATTGAAAATAAAATTCACGCTTACGAGTAGAAAAACTATTCAAGTGCACGTGTTGGAAAAAATCTTGACAATATCTTCTTTTGCGCGACATTAACAAACAGTGTGTAACACGTTGTTGGCGCCTCAACTTTTCAGACTGCGGATCCTTTGAAACGCGCTTCTTACAAACCATTGAAATGGACATGACTAAGCCGCAAAATGTTGCACAAAGTTTTGTAAATCCTTTCTGATGTAATACGTATGATGTTGGAAAATTTACAAAAAAAAAGTAGTTTCATATTGAATCTATTACAATGAAATTACATTGACTAGTAAACTCATAATTGTTGGGATTTTTATTACATTTGTCGCCATTTATGAAAATTTATGAAGTTGTTACTAATCTAGTTAAAGTATGCATCCAAATGTTTTGTAATAAAATATAAAAGAGTAATTATATGCTGTTGTGTAACAAAAAATTGGCCTTCAGCAGCTTAAAACTAATTGAATTAAAAAAAGCGAAGTGGATCTTGTGTGATTGTCCTCCTATTAATGATGACTGGATGAAAATGTTAGCAAAAAATCTAAAAATTCTAGGTCACTTTACGTTATGTTTCTGTGGTATAAATATTACAAAAAGGAGCGCTTAAAACTAGAAACACCGAAACCAGTGTGGTGTGGTCCATCGGTTAACCGGTGAAGAACGAGTGCTTAAACTTATGTCGCTAGTTGTCTCCATGTGAAACGTCACCTTCAATTATTTATAATTTAATTTAAATTAAACACATAATAATAAAACTTACAGCAGTGGTAGCCTTTTTTGTAAGATCCTACAGCAAACGCTTTTCGTTGAAGCACCAATTTGCTTTAATATATGAAGACAAATATGTACCAAACCAGTTGTATCAGGACATATTCGAGCTACCAATCTATTTACGTAACAACGATCCGATACTGACTAATTTGTAAGTCAAATGTCCATTACTATACAAATTACGATACAATATCCAAATGAAACGTAAAATACATATACATAAAACATATGTACTCCAATTATTCGTCTTATAACTAACTATAAATAAATATTGGGTTAAGGTATTACCTTCTTTTATGAGTGGAGGTTTGCACCCTACCAGTGAGTTGCAGGCCTTTCTTTATCCAAGAACAATACACGCGACTTTTATTTATTTTTAATTCTTATTTTTGTTATCCCACTATGTACTAAAAATCTTATAAAATTATTAAATTTCTATGAAAACATCTTATTCCGTAATATAGAGGAAGTGCTAAAGCAATATCATTTGATATACTGGTACAGCAAAACTTGGTGTTACATGCCTTACGGGAAGACATAGTCACGAGATTAACAATTGTAATTGCAACTAATACTACTCTAAAAAAATCCTTTACAATACGTTGCCTTTTCATAGTACCTACGTATCCCGCCAATACCGTGAAGGAATATAGAGTTGTGATGTGTGGAGTTGTGACGTGTGGAAAAGTGGGTTAAAAGGACTAAAATTTCTAGACCTCTGACCACCTCAGTATTGAGTATACAGGCGTGAGAGAATATTAGCCAAAATTATCAAGCTTTTCTATCACAGCGTTTTAAAAACGGGGTTAGTATTAGGAAATTTTAAAGATGACTCGATAACAATCGCTAACGAAAACAGATACGTAAATAGCTTTTACCGATTCCAGGTCAGGACACACGGCTTGCGAAATATAAGATGCAGACCGCGGGCTGCAAATCATTATGCAATTAGGGCTACATGTACCGAGGCCATTGACCTGCCACTTAAGCTCCCGATTTCAATTCGCTTTACACTGATATATACGTGACTTTAACAATGTTGTTCTATCGCCTTACATCATCGACATGACAACTCACTCGACGTTTTAACGGGTGTCATTAAAAACGACTTCGTCACGCCACTACTATATGAGGAAGTCGGAACTGGTCAATAGATATTAGAAAATCATTGTAAGTTTATTGGGCCGTAATGAATTTCGATGACAACGATTTAATTTAATCGATATTTTTTACTAATCATCACTACAAATTTACGATTATTTTAATAAATAAATGACCTAAGCGTTTTTTTTTTTCAAAAATAACTTGTGCCTTGTATTGGGATGTCAATAGGCAAACAAAATTATATATAGAAATAAATATTATGAACAGCAAATTTGAAAAACGTCTATTAGTACTACGGTTAAGGCAACTATGAAGTACTCCATCCAATCGAATTAATTTAGTTTAATGATTTTATTGTAACAAATTGCCAGTGTAAATTTGCAGTTAGCAAAAGTCTTTCGATTAGTATAAAATATTATGGAAAATATGCAAAATCGCGACGTTCTGTAATTCTATTGTTTGAACAATCAAGGACAGATCATTTAATACAGTATTTAAATGCGCTTTCTTCGAATTCTTTACATGTTATTTGAATTTGATGTAAATTGATAAAGTTTAGCGGAATGTTTCATTGAAAACAAACTACAGTCTTGAACAAACAGACGTCATCGTTATTTGACGGACGGCGGATGAGGAAAATTATGAAGGAATCGGCTGGTTGTGACCGAGTAATGCAGGCGTCGCTTACGTGACAGTCTGCACGCGGCAGCCGAGTCGATGCCGATAGGTTGGTACCTGTGTGATACGAAAGGCAACGGTAAAATAACGAGAGCATTTCCGTTAAGAGACACGACGGCAATGAAATGCAATACAAAATGTTGTAGGCGCAGTCTGCAAATGATCTGTAATTTATATTACTAAAGAGAGTAAGTTTTTATGTAACTTTAAATTACTAGATCTATTCTTAAAATTTTCATTGTTGTGAATTTATAATATACTAGAAACTAGACGAATAATCTTAAGAATGAACAATTTGTTAAATATAGATTCTTTTTTTTACTGTTATGATTTGATTTGACAACCACAGCTTTGAAGGCAGGGTCACTACCAACTAGACTGACGGGCCGTCATATTCTTTTAAACTTGGCTAACACTCCATGTTCTTAAGAAACGTGCATATTATATGTGAAAAAATAAAAACAACATAAAAAATTACAGGAATTCATATGTTCAAGATTGGATGGTAATGATTGGTAATAAAACGCCATAGTGACTAACGAAACGAAAACGTAAATTATTAAAGTAGTTATTTAATATCAAAAGATAAAGAAAGTCAATGAACTCTGAGCGTATCAGGAGAGTATTACGCATTTTTAATTCGTAACTTAAAATATATTGTATTAATGACTACTGAATTCGATTCCAAAACGATGAACTACTAAAGGGGATTTGAAATTAATTTAAAAAGTTATATATGAAATACATATTACAGAATGGCAAATTGGAAGCATGTGTTGCTCAATAAGAAAAGCTTTACGTACAAAATGAAATAAATGGAAAGCGAACGAAAATCAAGAAATTGGAACAATGCCCTCGTAACGACATATATATTATATTGGGACTGAAGCCGTCGTAATAAGCTCCCAAGGTCTCAAGATACGTGTGGGCACGACCATATTGTACATAACTGACGTCACAGTCATTGCCCTCACCGCGTTTGAACCACAATATTGTACTGGCTTAATTGAGGTGACGTTAGGAGGAGAAAGCACCCCGTTCCATGCACTGAATATGTTATTCATTGCATATACCTATATATAAAATTTATGATTGAAGGTAAATAAGCTCGAGTTTCTACAGAGATGAGAAATAAATGTAGGTTTTACAGCACTGCCTTCAGTGATGCTTCGCATCGTACCGCAAGATGCACATTAACCAGAATACACCCACGCTTCTCATTCAAGTTACAGCGAGAACTGCAATGTTCAACTTGGACTAGAATTGTTGGGAGGGGTTGAATAACCTGTAAAGGGGCGTTTGCGGTACATTTGCCTGGCGTAGAAACAGAATGGCGAGCGGATAATTCTGTAATATATCCAGGCGAGATTGTGGAAACCCAGGTGTTCACTAAGTGTACCAACATTTTTTTTTCAAACTAATCTACGATTTGTATTGTTAGCCAGAACACGAAGACGTATCGCATTGTTCCAAATAAGCTCTAGTAGATATTCGGTATCTGGAAGTATTGGGTATACGTGCGTGTGAGCTTATTTAAAAAAAAAACGAATTCCCTCTGTTAATACAGAAACAGTAAAGTTGTGATATACTCGTACATAGTATGATTGATAGCTGTACATGATCTGGATAGAATTATGGATTAATGTACAATACTTTACTAAATCGCCATTACTATAAATCATTCTAGACATACTTACGTGAAATTCTAATAAAATCAGAACTGTCATTGAAAACCTTATATATGAACAACTAGAGCATAAAGAATAATAATCGATTGAAATTTATTCATTGAGACGATGCATACTCAATGCCGGTCCGAGTTGGACGACCTGCGTCGCCTATACAGTCATTTGTTTGTCTAAACAATGTTCCGTTTATTTCATATTGTTGTCATTATTTTTCATCAGTCCCGTCCTATTTCGGAATGTGTGGTACGGCCTGGGATGTAATAAATCATAAAGTGAAGTCGGTTACGCAATAAAGCACCTTGCGTTATTGAAAAACGTGCTACTTTGCCATTCATAGAAGAAATAGATGCCCCTATGGTCATGCAGGCCCTATGCTACCACAATAGTTTATCAACGGATTGTATCGTTAAATTCCGGATGGGAGATATTAGCTCCGCTGTGATAGTATCTTATCATTCAACAATAGGAAACAAATATGAAACTATCCAATTGGCATGATTTTATAAGAAAAATGTAATGGTCAATTATGTCAGGTAAAATTATTAAGTGAAGAACGTACGGAGTAATTAAGATAACGTTATTATCTACTAAAAGATCCCTATTTTACCAGCATTCAACATAAAAATCCAAAACTGTAACGAAGTAAACATAAACATTAAGGGTTGTAAGATGAAATTAAGCATCGAGCGTGACACTATCAAGTTCTAATAATAGACAATGCAAAGCGCGGCCCTTCGAGTGCAATAGATAATAAGCGTGTGCTGCATTGACCTACATATTGCGTTAAAATAAATGACATTGTTAACGGGTGCATACAGAAACGTATAGGTATACCTATATTTATTAAGGCCAGTGCGCGAGCTTTCGTCGACTGAAAAACTATTAAAGTTTTTTACATTACTAGCCCGTTTTTTTTTCCACTGCCCTCTGTAGCCAACAAACATCCTATTGTTGAATATATGGCACTCCTATTGGGTGCCCACCTAACACGCTTGACTATTCTCACAAATCCTCTCAATCGATGTTCAACAATAAACCAATCGAGTTTTTTCACGGTATGATATATGATGTATTTTTTATTGTTTTTTTAATTCTACGTCCAGTAGTAGGTAATGAGCGTAATTATATTGTGTAAGAGGGGTGGTCTAATTGCTTTGCTCCACTCTTATCTAACTATAGAAATCGTAGATACGCAACAGACGACAAATTTGCTAAAAAAATTGCATTTAGGGTAAAGCGTGTGAAATCGGACGAGAGGTATCGACGTAAAAATCTGCTACCCCCTTTCTTCCTGTCGGCATCGTAAGACTCGACTAAGAGAAAAACCTTTAATATCGCACTGATACCGAAGACGAGCAGCACCGTCTAAGGTGCGAGGTGTCTGTTACTGCGATCGCCGAGCGTGGCGATTATAGCAAATTCTCTTCGCCTTTGTCTTGCAGTGGACTATTTACAGGCTGTTAGGTAGAACGATACAGCGGCGATGGACTGACAACCTGTCAATGTATGATACTAGTGCAAAATTTTGTTAAACGTGCGTGCTTTAACTGGCAACGAACAATAACTATGTCATTTGTAAGGCACCTCTGGCTACACCAAGAGTAAACGGCCGTGAGGTGTGCGTATCTATTAGTGTGTGTAGCTCGATATATTTTGATATTGTAGGTTACAATCTCTGGAATTAGTAATGTTGAATGTAAAGTATTTTACATACACGATTTTTATATCATCGTACATGCAATCGGCTATAATACTGAATATAAGTTTACGTCTGTCGGACTACGGACTACTAACAATTTATAGGGTCGGCGTTTTTTAAACCATTACATATTATCATCCGTCTTTGAGGCACATTGCATTTATAGGCATTGTGTGGTTATTCCGACAATACCCACAGATTTGAATCCGTATTTAAAGGATTTGATTTGTAAAATCTTTGTTCACAGTGCCTATTCCACTAATGAATATAGGCAGAAGTTTCAGACAGTGTCAGTGAAAAGGAGACTTTTCACCCTGGGCAGCAATGTGTGTTATTTTAGTATTAGCTATAAAGTATAAGCCGAAAGTCAAAGTGAACCAAACCTTTGCCCGAAGATAGATCATAATAGGATGAAAATAGTCTGATATAACTAAAAAAAAAAAATTTTTTACCCTTAAAATTACAAGGACCTCCCGCAATAAATTTAATCTAGTGCTACCACCCCATGAATAAATGATATCACAACAGAGTTCAAGCTCCATACAACCGTCCCGCTGTAGGTCTCACTCACAGAGAAAACAATATCATCCGGATCATCTTTAAAATATCAATATATAATCAATATAAGCACTGGACAAATCTTAATCGTCCGTCGATCTCGTCGAATGTACGCCACCTGCAGCCCTATTGATCACCCTGAACATAAACCCGCCGGTAAAAGGTCATTCGCACGACGTCGCGCTATTTGTGTGTATGTGTGTGTGTGTGTGTGTACCTAAAGTGGGCCGCTTGTATTTGTATAGAGCTTGGACTATATAGGGATATTTAGTCATGTGATGTTATGTTATAAAGATTACTTAATATTACTTGGAAATGGCGTTATGGTCTGGTAATATTTATTGGCAATTACATTTTACAACAATTGATAAGGAGACAGATAACAGCACGTTATCCACGCATGCCGCAGATTCTAATTCAGGGCAGTTTAAAATAATATTACATTCCTTATTACTTTCGACGATTATTTCGTCCTCATAGTTACAACATACAATAAAACATAGGTTTTAACATTCATATTAATCTATATATTATTAAGATTGTTAGTAGCGCAAATACCAAAAGCAAATTGAACAAAATCTTTGAATTGATCTCTTTTGTGTAATTTGTAATTTAACTTCGCATATTATGCACTTTACAAAGATCCCGTGACAACGATAAGAACAGAACAAGGAATTTCAAATATCGATAAGTCATTTTTAAAAATATTTTAAATTTAGATCAATATTTCTATCTGATAAATTCGATCGTATAAAAATATCAGCAAGTAATTTCCTTTTATTGAGTTTAATACAAAGGTATTATAACATGTAATAAAAAAAAAGTGTAACTTCGTTAATATGATTCTGAAAATATTATCTATAATATTTTTTCATGCTCCTACGAAACTGTTACATAAACGACAGTTTAAAGTAGATGGTGGCTAGCGGCATTTACTTAAAAACCCAATGATAAAGTTACGCGGAGCTCCTTGAAAAGTCCTATATCCAGTAGTGAACTGCATCTGGATAGTAATTAATTATAAGCTGGACATCTTTCTTTTAAATTAGAAGTTACAGGTATAATAAAATCTTAATGTTATATATATATGAAAAATTCTTAGGGCAAATAATTTTATGCCCAACAATGAGGATACGGTTCGTACCATTAAAAAGTTACATTACCAATGGTAGAAAAGAGGAAAAGGCATAGCAACCAGCCCGGTCACGATAACCCCGGCCTTAGTTGCATCTGGTGATACTGCATAACGCCCTGATGCACTCAACACGTCTTATCTACTGTCAACCGAGATAAGATAAATTTTCCATTGAAGCGACAGTCTATATACCTACTATGAAATATTATTCTTTGCATCTAGATACGAAATCATCGAAATTTCAGATAGGTGAAAGTCAAGCCAATCAAAAATAAAATTATGGCAGGTAGCAAGATGTTACTAGTATCGCTTGTGGTTAAATTAACGAGATTTTTCGTTTTGCTTCCAGCATCTGATTATCTGAAAAACTTTATTTGCGTTTTATACGAAAAAATCACTTGTATTCACTTTATTTTACCTGCCATAAAGATAATACACATATAAAATATATACACATGATTTCTTTTTGGTGCAGATTACCTTTCGAATGATATAACTTTCATTCCTCTCCTTTTATAATAAATAATAAAAAGGGACTACAATTTTCGATGATATCATAATAATATAATGATTAAGAACTTCAGACACGTGCGCGAGAAAATGATTAGCTTTGTCGTCCAGTGCTGCCAGAGGTTTTTCCTAAAACGCCAATTTTTGCAATCGGGTAGGTAGTACGTCTACATCTGGTATTGCAATCAGCAGTACACAGCCACCTGATCCTGCTTCCTGTCAACGGTCTACGTATTTTTGGTCTGGCATTTGCTTATCTCCATGTGTCGGACACCATAATATTCAGATCAAGACAGAAGAGCAAGGATTATTGTTCCTTCACTTCTCTTTACCACACACATAGAAAGAAAGGGGATGACAGATTTTCTTACGACGCCAATATACTGCTTAATTAAAAATTTAAATGTACTCCTTTAAATGTTCGCTTTAGATAGTGTAAAATAAACGCAAAAAATCACGCTCCTCGGGGATAAAGAACTGATTTAGTTAAAAACTCGAAAGACGTGTGTTGGCAAATTATTTAAAACCATTCAAATTACAACTTCGGATTATTAATATTCGTTAACGAATACTGAATAACAACGTACGTCTGTTGGCAGCGTCGGACAACGTTGCATACACGATCTGTTTCAGAAGTAACTTAACTTAGTTACTTATCTTTATGCCTACGAGAAAAATTGAATTTATCAAATAAAAAAAATAGTACTTTCTAAAGAATTGAGCATTAGCTAATGTATAAATATGTATTGATAAACTGTTGTTTTGTTTTGGTATTCGTGTTAGAACATATTGTGACTGTTTTTGTATGCACCAGCACTGCAGTCAAATACTTTCCGATTGTGTCGCTTAGACGTTCAGACCGATGGAACGTCTCGATTTTTTATACAGCTTATATAAGTTTTTTTATAAAATTTAGTTATAAAGGCCTTATACCTAATAATATAAATATAAGGTAGTAACTGCATTTTATTCCCATTTCGAGAAATGACAGTCTTTAAAAGTTATAAAATCTATTTATTACGATTATGTTATTACGAAAAGTTTCTTTTTTGATAGAACTTTGCGTGAACGTTTTATACGTTCATTTGAGATTGAAGAGCCAATGTCCCGTTCTTCTGTAAGTAAAACTACATTGAATAGGACCAGTTTTAGACTACCACAAGGTACCTCTTACCCTTTCTTAGTGCTAGGGCACTAGATGAACTTATGTATGATATTTCTAGCCACGAAGGTTTTGTAAAATTTGGAGACATTATTTGTATAAAAATATTGAAAAACGGTTTTTAATAAAATTGTGTTATAAATATTGTGCAATTGTTGTCTACATGATACCAAATTCAATGCCTGTAAGAAAATTCCGTTTCGTTTCAAAATAGCACAATTCGTGCAAAATTCAGTTTTAAAAGAAAAGCAATAAACTTAGAAATGTTGAGGACGACAAAACATTTTTTTATTAAGCGACCATAAGGAGTTTTTATTACATCATCTTTTGTGCCAGATTCCATTACCTCGAAATTAAGCAAGTCGCTAATGAACATAAGGAAGAAAAATTTTGAAATCTCAAATTGCAAGTCATCAATTACAAGAGTGTGTAATTTAACACTGAATCGATTTACATCGATTCAGACGACGAATTATTTGAAATAAAATTGTAATGTTTTTTTGTTTCATGATCTACTAGCTGATGTAATATTTCCGTGTTTCGCTAAAAAAATTGTACACTGTATGGCTCAAGTCAATCTAAGGCCATTCAAAAGTTGAAGTTTGAAAAATCCATTATTAATTCCCTTCTAGGGTACTAGGCGAACTATGAACCAAATTTGAGCTCTCTTGTCAGATTATTAAAACATTCTGTAACACACTATCAGATATGCAGTACTCGTGTTGCAGTACGAAATTCTACATTGTATACCAATAAGTTAATTTATTTTTATCCTTTCTAATTGCACCTCGCAGTCGCATATGACAAACATATGTATCAAAGACAAAATTTCAAGGCCCTGTTGTTCTATCGTTATTAGGCTTTTATTATAAATATAGACTACCGTTCCGAAAATATAAACATTAAAAAAAAAACAGGAAGATCAATATTTAACCTTTTAATCAGAATTTACCAGAACTTTCTACAGATCATAAAACTTCCAGCCAGCCAAATTTTAACTTTTAAGAGTATCAAAAGGTGTCCCTTGTTGCCTTTGAAGAGAATGGGTTATATTAAGAATTAAATTAAAAAGAGTTACGTTATAAAGTTCACGTGAGGTCAAATAATGTTCAAGTAGACCTTTTTAGTATAAGGGGTGAAGAGCTCGCCGTCCACCTGACGGTAAACGGTTACTGTTTACTGATAAGCGTGTAACTATTTACGTAAGAAAAAAGAATTGGGTTTTTATTAAAATTTAAATATACTTCGTGCCGAGACACAGCTTGAGAATAAATTGATATTAAATTACTGCAGCTGTGGGGCAACAATGGTAGCACAGTAGTCAGACCGCTCGTTTTAATTTCATAGTAAGTGTGAGTGACTCAAATCGATAACTGCAATTTTAAACGCTGAATTTATCACGTGTTCGGCGTTGAAGGGAATATCTCGACTCGAAAAAACCTGCATATCTGAGAATTTGCGCAACGTGGTGGGCGCTTATTGTCAGCTCCAATCGAGGGTTTCTTTGATAAAGGTATAAAGATTCAAACAATCACTTAGTATACACAACTTACGTTGACATTTAATTATACATTTCGTAATAAATAAAAGTAATCTCCTTAGTTTCTCTTTTATGATGTAAAACTACAAGAGAACATTTTACGACAAACAAATACGCCGTTACGCAATAGGTTAGATACAGAATCAAATGGTTCACTACCGACGCTTTAGTACGGCAAATTGACCCCTCGGCTCTGGATATTCTAAAATATTCAATCACTCCACGTGAGCCGCCAATAACGGCTTGTCAGTCCGTTTTCATAAATAAATTGTTTATGTTTCCGAATGATATTCATCACAGACGGTGTTGTAATGTAACAAGAGAACGAAGTCATTGTTTTCATGTTATATTTAGTTACGATGATATATGATGGAGTGATTCTGTGATAAGGGCGATATTGAACCGCAGTAGTAACCTGTAAATGCCTATTACTGGGCATATACTTCCTTCTCAAATATCTGAGAGGGTTTTAGAGCCAGAAAGGGTCCGCCAAGTTGTTCTAGGGAGGTTTGGGGAACTTGACATGACCTCTAAATAATTTTGTAAAACTTTTAGACAAGAAAACAAGAAACATTGATGACGTTGACAGCTTAGTATATATGGACTCGTAAATAAAGTATGTATAAAGTTACTGGAGTAAGTGAGCCTAATGGGCTCGCAGTATCGCGAAACAAGTCGTCGCAAGAGCCCGCCATTCGACTATTGACACGAAATACTCCAGATAAAAACTGTAATGATTAGTTGGTAGATAGTTAAACACAGATTCTACATACAAAATTAAAATAAAACTATTTATTATACCACATATTGTTGCATCCGTTAAATTGCTAGAGCAAAAATTTTGCTGACATTTTGATCATGACATTGTGAATATTGGTAATGAAATTCTAAAACTTATAAAAGATTGTAAATTTGATATGCCTTGTGGGTGTTTCTCGAGAGATAATTAAAAAAAAAATTTGTAAACTTTATCCTCACGAACCCTGCGGAAATTAGTACAAATTTTGTTCTCTCCTTAGAAGCTCTCTGTGGGGTATTTACTCATGAGGCAATGCTGTCTCCGTACAATACTAAGATAAGACAACATAATACTACATCACAAGTGTTTAAGAAAACAAAAAATCCATTACCCAGTGAAAGACCCTCGGGGAAAATTATTTTTGTTTTTTCACGAGTAGAGAACGAGCGTCGCGACTGTGTGGCTGTCGTAAAAATATAATGAAACACTACGGCATTTAGGGAACGAAATTACATGAATCAGCAAATTTTTTCATTATCCACAGAACAGTATACTACTGGACATAATATGTATGCTTCCTATAAGTTGGAATAATTTGACATATACTCGTACACTACGCTAATTAAATACTTAATAGTTAGCAGAAGCTTACTGCTCGTATCAAATTGAAATCTGTAATATCTGCGTCACCTTTAAGGGATGGGAAGAAATTACTAAGAGCTGTGTGCTTACTTAATATAAAATAATTACTTTCTTTACTCTAGTCTTATCTAGAGTAACTAGTCTCACCAAATGCTCCTACTTTACTTGTATGTATATTTAAAAAGTAATTCGAAATAAAAGCTACGGAAATATACCATATATCTAACCCACATTTCACATGAGCTTATTTTAAATAAGTGAGGTGAGCCTGTAGCTCTTCTTAGTGTTCAGGCTTACGATACAAATCATATACTACTGGTTACGAAAAACTCATTGGTATGAGATATTTACCGTGCGGCTAACTATTAATTACATAAATAACAAATTGCTTTCCATCAAATCTTTTTTCTTATTTAGATAGAATCTGATATCTTAATTAAAAAAACAATCAGACAGCGGGTTTCTATCAATTACTTTTTAATACAATGCAATCTCAAAGTGGAAAACCCTGTTATAAGTGTTAAAAAAGTATTTCATTTTAATGAAGCGATCTTTGTCTAAAGTGAATCGCAAGTTATCAGTTATTGGAAAAATGACGAAACTGCTAATCAACTCTGTCGTAGACCACAGAAACATACCATGACAGCATTGTCTGTGAATATGAATAACTTGACTTGCTATAAGTATAAATTGAGAAAGAAAAAAATTATGTAATGTGTTGCCAGTGCACAAAATGTTTTTTATTTATAACCTTTTTATATGCCACATAATTAATATTACATAGTCTTAGTACAGAAATAGACTGAAAATGTTAAAGAAAATATCAAACACGAATAAAAGTGTTTTATGACACTGTTTAAAGGTGTGGTCATAATAATAAAAGAAACAGAAATTTATTTAACAATATGTTTATCTAAAGCGAAACGCGTGAATCAATGTTTAATTATCGCAATAAAGATGCTACTTTATAAACAAAAATAAGAGAATAACCTAAAATTGTTTTAACCATTTGATATTAATGGTTTTGTAAATTTCTATTTCATAATATCCATTGATTGTTTGATAAGAGACCACTTAAGGGTTCATTATTTATAAATATCAGATATATTTTTCAGTTTTAATCCTGTTCCTCCCAAGTTTGTCTAGAAGAAATCGCTTTCAGCGATAAGACCACCCATTGGTTGCTACATAAATGTAAAGTATTTCTTATGTTCATTTTATTGTAGTATGGTGGGCAATAAACTCGACTCTGCAATCGATGCAATAAATTACGTATATTGAAGTCTAACCATCTCTTTCTACAAATGACAACCACTACTGCACGGGCGCCTTGCTAGCAAACAAACGAGGCTGAACCTAAATCACACAGAGCACTGATGGTGAGCGATGTTGCTCCTAAAACTCCTAATATACATTAAAAGGCATCGACAGCATTCAAAGACATCTCAATGATTAAAAAACTCTAGAACTTGTTTCCAAAATATGAGTAATTTTCGAACTTTCAAGGCAACAGAAAGAATGATTTTGCAGCATTCGTTATAAACAGTAGAATAAGATACAATAAAAATATTGTAATGTAAAGATGCGCTTTCCAAGAAAGAAAGAAAGAAAGAAGAAAGCCTTAAATAAGCAAGAGTAAACTAAACAGTCCGATGAAGAAGAAAAAACATATTACATTAGCCTAAAAATCCGTGCCATACGAATCTGACTAGGCTTTAAAATTTATAAATAGCAAATGTTATTTGCTCGCAAAAAGAAGCGACATGAGTATAGTGGAACAACGCGGCGATGTTAATTAAACTCTATAATCGTGTCGTTTCGCTCGACGTAATTACCTACTTGCTTTGATCACAATAATGTATTGGGAACTTATTATGATGATAACGCTTTCATTCTACATAATCCTGAAATCATTTTTTCATTATTGTCATAGCTACATTATCAAATACTCAAATTGCAAAGATTGTGAAGAAAAAAACAAACTTAAAGCGGTAGACCATTGACTTTTCTAAGTAATATAATGAAACTATACTTAAAAAATAATAAGAATATTATAAAATTACATACCTTTTTTCCTCACTTTCAACTTTTTTAAATATTTTCTTTAAATATACATGAAGGAAATAAACAAATTAACTGAAATAAAAATGAAAACATATGATCTTGTAACAACGTTCAACACTGGACCTACCTGATTACGTAGTTGACGCAGACGACGCTGATGGGCTTTTGTTGCTTGTCGGTGATAACTGTGGCTTGGGTCTGCACCCAGGCGAAGCCGCCGGACTTGGCCAAGAAGCGGTACTGTCCGGTCTCGCATTGTCCTTTTGAGAAAACTGCAAGAGATGAAAACAACATAAATATGTCATTCAAATATTAAAATCAATGCCAATAAATGTAATTGATTTGTGTATCTATTATGTTGACAAGAAACAGCACAGATTATAAATTTGAAATCTGTAAGTAACATACAATATTCGATTCAGTACATCAACAGGGTACGCAATACGATTGAGATAAAAGTAGAGTTTAGCTTTAACCCCTTTCTCAATTTATACATGCCATTTTATTTTAATATAAATTTCAAGTTTACGATCAACTTGACTAATTTCATATTATCTACTATACAATATTGGATTCATAATTAAACTTGAACTTGTGATTTAGCCACAAGAACAAAGATGAGCGCATTGTTATTTTAAATTTAACCAACTAGATCACGCGTCCACGAATATCAGGTTAGTTGCTTACGGGCGATTTCAATAACCAATCGTCTAATTAGCATAGATACTAGAGATCTGAATTTAACGAAAAAATATTAGTTATGTAATAGGCAAAGAGAGAATTCGTGATCTGTATATGTGTGACTGCTAAAAGCTTATTGTCTCTATGCTGCGAAATCTTCTTTCTGAAGGTTTCTAATCTTCGATAGAAGTTGATTACAAAAACAAGTGACACGCCCAGGTTTCGCACGAGTAAATAATTTTAACAACTGAAGATCTTTGGTTATCTGTATTATCTCAGCAGGTTTATTCAGCGTAAGTCAAAAAACGCTACCGCAAAAGAAAGTTAAGAAGCATAAACTCAGTGCAAATTATATTGTTCTCATAATTGGAATTTTTCTGTGTAAATTTTTAATAACACTTTAATTAACTGTGTAGGCGTAGGCGTAGTGGCGTAAAAACGACCAAGGGAAAATTTTACAGGAAAACTTTAATCTCACGGCATCAGACAGCTGGTGGATTAACATCACGATAACAAACAAATCCCGTTCAAAAATGCAAAGGACGATGACCAATTTTGGAGCATCTACTACAAAGGTGGCTGATTTTGTGATCGCCTAACGACTTGGATTATGGCAAATTCTTTCTATGGGCGAAGCCTATAGTCATCACAGAAATATTAATAATTGTATATGCATATGTATTTGCCTTCATCGTCATGTTATTAAATTAAACATATCGTCATATCTGTGCAAAATTAAACTTTTTATAATATTATCTTTATTAAACGATAGCTATTAATGAAGCTCTGCTGTCAAAGAAATAAATTAGGGTCGTTATTAAAGAGACGTGGGGACGTAGGAGTACAGTCATTTTACCAAATAGACGGTGTAAACGTCCTTCTTTTTATCTCGAAACGGTCAGATCCTTAAGCTGGGATCGGCGGATACGAGTATACGGACATATTATAATAAATATGATTAAAGTTTACAATAAAACTTTGATCATGTTTATTTATTCAACAAATAAATGTATACCTGTAGACTGACTTAATGCATAAGGCTTGCTCTACCGGAACTACATGATATATATATATATATATTGAATTGTTTGAATATGTTTTGAATTGATGTCGATTAGAATTAAAAAATTCACGTAAGTTACAAGAAATATCAAACAAATAACCTAAAATGAATATGAAAAATAAGAGACGTTCACTTTATTAATGTATATTGATAAATTCAAAGCAGGCTTGGAAACCAAAACATTATATTTTGAATTGAAAAATAATATTAGTTTAAGGAGTAAAAGAACTCCGGTATCTCGGAGTGCCAGTAACGCTTCTATAAACATCGACCTAGGTGCCTAAATAAACACTTGTAGTGTTGACAAATTGTAAGTAAAGTGACGTTCGAATATGCTCACTGGATTAATTATACAGAAATAGAATATGACAGAAAAATCTGGTTTCTAAGTCTGTATCCCAATCTATATGATTGTTAATGTGTATAATATTACATATATCCCAATGTAAATAACATTTATTTAGTTATCAAGCTACGATTTATCTGTTATGCTTTCTAAAGTTACCCCTATTAAAGCACCGATCAACTGGGTAAGGGCAGACACACACAAATTATAACATCTGTCATTTACCGCACAAAAAGCCTACCCACAAAGGGCATAATGAGGTATGATATATTATGTAGTTTCTGTCCTGTAGTAACTGAACGCCCGTTACTGTAAGGGGCGAGAGACATGTATGTTGATTTGTTTTGATCAACAGCAACCTTCCTGGTATCAGTCAGGAGCTAGATTAAAATTTTTCTGCCGCACTCACAGAGACGTCTATCGCAATCTTAAGAAACTCCTTAGTATTGATTTAAAATGTTAACTTTCATTAAATCAATAACAAGAAGTAGCTTAATTAATTTCTTACAGTGTCGTAGTGAAATTCTATCTCTTTGGAATACATTAAAACAGCTTAATGTATCCTTATTTTAATGCATCAGCGTTATGTCGTCCATTACATTTTGAACTGCATCATATACAGTGCGTAATATTTATTCATAAGTTAACTAAGCTAAGACAATTTAAAAAAAATGGTGCGCCCAATAAAATAGAGGGTTTGAATTTCAAAGTAAGTTATTAGTTAATCCTTCTGTTACAACCCATAGCCGACAATTTATTCCTACTCATAAATTTTGATGGGTATATCGATCCATTAACAAATTAATTCGAATAAGGCAGAGGAATGTCGAATCCGTTTAACTCTTTTCCTTTTTTTTTCTTCTTAATTTATATTATAGTCGAAACAGCAATGACCGCCAATAGGTTTTTTCCGTAACATTATTGTGATAAAATTATTTTATTGTATTGTATAGAGTAGAATCTTATAATTACATTGTTTTCGTATAGAAAATAGAAAATTAAATCGATAACTGCTTCAACCTTTGCTAGATAAATCAAAGTATTTCGATTGAAAAGTTACAACCAAGCTAGGCCGTTGATCAATAATGAATCAGTAGAAGTTTTACTTGCTTTAACAGTATATGTAAGTTACCAACGTCTAGACAGACAGACACAGAAAATTTTTGTTATAAATGTTTTGATAATACTGGTAGATCGAATTAAAAATATCTAGTAACTCCGTTTAAGTATTAAATATCCTGCTTAGTTATTTGTCCACATAGTCGTTTATAACGCTTAGGCTACGCAATAAAGTAGAACCTCGACCCTTTCGGGTGAAATAGAATTCACCACGAAATGAAAGATAAATAGTACAGATGTTTGGCTAGTATAAGATACGGTGGTAAAACAGGACCAAAGATATGTATGCTACTTTAAAAGAATTCTATTCTCAGTCTATTCCGAACAAAAACATTCTGTGTACGTAACCTATTAAATAAAACTAAGTAATTTAAATTAAACAAGCATTCAAATGCTGTACTAGTTGAATAGCAAGTCCTACATTTTTAAATTCTTTTGTGTACTATATTGCTGATTCGTGACTAGCGTGAGCACATGGCGTGTATGTGCAACATAATTTATCCAATAGTAGTCACGCGAAACACATAGATAAGAAAAGACGACTGCAAAGTCTGATAGAAAAAGTTTTTACACGCTTTTTTCAATTGTGCTAAAAGACGAAGATAACATTTTGAGAGTTTGTTTACGCTCGTGTATGGTATTCCGTAGAAGAAAAAAGGAAGAGTAGGGAAGAGTAAGCAGAGATTTCGGTAGCAAAATCCTGACAACCCTCTCTCGCTTCTTTCACATCTTCCCTTCGGCTTGGGGCGTCTCTTGTCGACACTGTCCTCATTGATTCTTTCCAAATCGCCAAAGCATTTCTTTCACATTTCTAATCACAACATTGTCTTTCAAACTACTCTTTTATCTTATCACGAAATTTCTCACTCTCTCGTGCTCTTACTTCCTTCTCGCAAAGTAGCAGTTTGTTGTGATGTTACAAGATATTCGAAAAATTTTGCAACACGCATAATATGCCTTGTTTCAGCGTGAACTATGAAATTTATTGACATGTTGGTGAGTTGTTTAGTTTTCAAAATTTTCTAAATAGTGATCTGAAACTGGCTAGACAATACTGGTTTTCAAAGATAGGAATAGGCACAAGTTTTTTTCGCTTTTTAAATACTAAGGGTTTATTATCATCACCATCGGTCTTACGAATTTCACAATTACAATGACAATTAGTAAATTTTACTATTTGGACTTAAATGCGATATCGCCTATGCATCTGCATACTATCCTATGGATTTTAAAAAATGTAAATAAAGGAGCCACTAATTTATTGTTAATTCTTATAATAAAGTATACTATACTAAATAACAAAACGTAATACTGTAAGAATCTTTAATATTAAAGTACCATTTTTCCCCACTTAATTCCAACGCTATAACAGTTCGTCGACTAAGTCAGTGTAATAAAAACGCCATTGCTATAATACAGAACAGCTCGATAAACTCCCAAATAACCTAATTATGCCTCCAAAGCGAGTTGCGAGTTTGATGTTAGAGAAGAACTTCTCATCTAATGACAGGTTGTTCTCTAATATTTGTTATTTATACAAAGAAAATAATGGCTAAAATTACCTTTTGAATTATTTTTTTATTGAAAATCAGGTGTTGAGCATAATTACTTGTAATCTCGCGAACAATACGTAGAACCATGTTTGCTGGAGTATGATCTAAAAAGGCTATTCATATACACACATATTATGTATGCAATATTTATGTCCAACTCTTTATTTGGCTCTGCTATAGATTCAATTAGTAATACGGTGTTATTTGACTTAATTGTACAGCCGTTTCTACAAAAATATACCCCATTACGTGCAGTTTAAAACTTAAGACTCACTAAAAACTTGGAGGGTCAACATGGCAATCGACGCTACTTTAGCATTGGAACGGTTTTTTATTTCTTCTTTTTTAATAGGTTAATTAATGTAAGTTTTTTGAGTCTATAGGAAAACGAAAACTTCGACTATAACATTTAAAAAGATATTTTGTAACCATGAAAACAATATCAGGCATACTAGTTTCGCCACCATGTTTTCTTTCACCGCCGAGCAGGTGGAGAATTTATCACATAAAATTGCTATCGACAATTATAGTGGTGCCGGCATCGGGGATCGGACCGCTAAATGACTCGGGTAGTGAGCCCCCTGACCACTGGACTACCACGGCTCAATGTTATTGTATGTAACAATAATAACTTTTAATGGTTTGTTAGTTGGCTAGATATTACTATGTATGTGTCATTGGGATTTTATCTTCTTGAACAAGTTTAATAAATGGACATATTAAGAATAAGCCTTAAGCGCAGTATAGACTAATTATTTATACATAAATAATTACAAACAGACGTAGAACAGCAATTATTAAATTATCTCGTCAATTAAAACGTTTTTGTGTATAATTGAAAATTGCAATGGCGAATATATCTGCCATTTAAACTAAAATGGCGTAACAACGACCACTGTTGACTATCGGCCGATTCCTACTAACTCGATGATATCCTCCGGATGACAATCAAACAATATCATTTGTACAGGATATTTTACTACAGTGCTTTATTAAAAGGATATTTTGTCAGAGATGAACATTCAAAATGAATAATTTTACAATGAATCAAAATGTTCAGAGCTCAAATGTTATTTGACTCTTGCCCTGTCAGGACCAGGTGAGTACGTTGACACCAAAGTCAGAACTAAATAACAATCACGATAGTAAATCAAACTAATAACTTTAATTTTTTTTAGTCACGCTGCACTGTGACTATTTTTGTAAGTACAGAATTTAATAATTTTTTTGTTCTTTCTAGCAATGTGATGTGGTGTAACCTAAACATTTGTGCTAAATCCACTGATTACTTTTCGTATTTTGCGTGCAGAAGCAAACGCAGACTTTTTATTTATATTTAAAGATTTTCTGCAGTAAGATTGTTATTTTCAGAAACGTGTAGAGAAGTATCAAACCTCGTACATTCCCGTCTGCATTTGCTTTGCGTATTTGTAAGTATAGCTGCAGTTATACTAATTGACAGAAATAAGCATTTGTTAGTGCGTTGACCCTTCTGACATTTGCCATGTGATATATTTTTGTAAAAGGTAGACCCATACAGTCTGCGCCGGACACATAAACTGTAAACATATTTAATTTTGCGAAATGCAAATAAAAGGAAAGTTTGGGAACATTGTTTCCCTGTGCGCTACCCCTGTCTGAACATAGTCCGTGTATGGGGACTGTCTATATATGGTCAAGTGGCATATCAAACACTATTACACTAAAGTATATGGGTAACGGCGTTTAAAAAGGTTGTCCGATACTAAAAACCTTGAACCGGAACTACTACATGTAAAATTTATATTTTACATGTAGTAGTTAGACTAAAATTTATATAGTCTGTATACCTTACAAATACTTATTCCTCGCGCGTATCGACTCCGCGACCTGTGGTGTTGTTGAAGACACTCCCTGCCACATATGCTTCCGTATTCGTTAAAGAGTAAAGACAGTGAGTTGTCATCCACGAGGATGGAATGTTACCTACCGGTAATTGCGTCTCTAGTTTTGGACCCATACGAAACGTTATACTATTTGACCATAGTATTCTGTGAAACCTTTCTCCATAAAGGGTATACTCGTGCGAGTTCGTTAATTATATACTAGATAATGCAGTGTATGCTATAGTTTTATACTCGTTGTCAAATTAAAATACTGTAACACCAGTCAAGGTACAATACAATCCATAGATTTGTGTTTAAAAACTTGTAGTACATAATTTGTTTGCAGTGGACTTGCACAGCAGAAAAAGTTTTTTTTAAAGCTTGTTACTCGCAGCTTCAGCGGCATAAGTTTTTTTTCACATTTATGCACTGCTGTATAATTACTGGGTAAATAGTAGCCTAAATTACTTCTGTGGCGATCCCGTTAATATCGGTAAATCCATTTTCAACAAAAAATTTAATACCAATAAAATGGGAGCAGACTGCGCCCAAGACTGAAGTGGTAGTGTTTATTCGCTGTTTATCATGTAAAATATAACTGAAAACTTAACAAGCGTAGCAAATAAACTCATTGAAATGTTTAAAAACGTCAGCGAAATTTCTGTCGTTCATAAAAACAATTGGGTTAAGTGTACCTATAAACAAACGCTTTAATATTAACTTAAAGTGGGACAGGAAAATGACCCGTGTACATTTAAACGGGAGAAGCAAAATTTAATTTACGAATACAGTCATGTTTGTGTGTACTTATACAAGACTAAAATTGTGAGCAAATGGACAAACAGAACTCTGAAATTTTAGTACGGGGTATTTGAATTATACCTTCTTAATTTAAGCAACGTAACTATACGATGTAATGGAAAACGTAGAAGAATTTGTCTTCAATGATTGAGAATTCGGTTGTGAATTTAGCACATTTTGTCCTGGTGCTAACATATAACTTAATTAACACGTGCTGGAGGACTCCGCTTTAATTTCATAATACGTTACATATCTAGATTCGAGTACTAATGACGTCGCGGCTGAGGTACCTATGAGTATTTTAAGTGCTGAATTTACCATGTGCTCGATCGTAAAATTATCGTGAGGAAACCTGCATGTCTGAGAAATAATAAGTGTTATTTCGAGGATATGTGAAGCCCGCCAACCCGCACTGGAACAGCGTGGCGCGCCCTTCCCGGCTCCAAAACCCTCTCCAATATTTGAGGAGACCTTTGTCCAGTAGTGGGCACTTGGAGACTGCTACTTTTATATTATTCCGTAGATGTCATAATAATCATAATATTTATTAATCGTTTCCTAGTGAGCAACATAACTAATACAAATGTGTATGGCCGATACTTAATTCAAACATATTCTGATATCAGAAACCTCTTGTCCCAAGGGTAAAACGGATTTAACAGCGGCTTCACAGCGTCTCTCGTAGCGTGAAACGAGTTTACATAAAGCGCGCCTCCAGCGAAATGTGTAAATCAGGGTGTAGACGTTTAAAGTAACGTTGAAAGGCATTGATAGTGTGCGTTCGAATGATTTGTACATGAAAATATCTTAAGTAATAATACTCATATTAAGATGATACTTCACCGTCTAGCCTAATAGAAACCAAGCCCAAATCGGTTTTCCCCCGTGGTTTTTCCTAGTGGCCGGAGCTAGTAGTTATCATTGAAATTCTTCTCTACTACTATTGGTATTACTACAGTAGCGACATGTCACGTCGATAGTTTAAAAATTGCCGAGTCCATCGTCTTGTCTCATACGAGGTCGTAAATTCAACAAAGGGAACACCAGACAAATCTCGTAATCATCATTAGTAGAATAAGAAACTAAAATACTCAGCAGCGTTTACGACGTATTGCCTGCCAAGCGACAAGGCTTTTTTTTATTGCATTGAGATGACAAATAAGCTAACAGTCCACCTGATAGTAAGTGGCTACTACTGCTACCCATGAACACCAGAAAATAACTTCAATCGAAGAAGCTTACGGACGTGTTGTAGACCCAGGCGACTGAGATGTAATGCCTCACAAGTCACAAGGTTATGTCATAATGATATCTGTATTTTTTAATATTATTATAATCTATTTCAATAAAGCCTTTATTTTTGATTGGATTTGGATTTTTGCAATGGAAAGAATGTTTATGAAACACAGTTACATAGTTGAGATGATAATTTAAACGCAAAATAAATTAAATTTCTCCTTAGGGCCTTTCATTTAAATCAATTAAGTAAGAGGTAATAACTTTCAATAAAATTCTGTGGAGAAGAAAATTTAAATTGGCTTTTACTTTGAACAACTTATTAACTTCGAAATAATAATTAACTGTTGGTTGATCGAGAAAATTTAATTGAAAAAGTTATCATCTGTGAGGGAACATTTTTTTGAGTTGCAATTTAATTAAGTAGAAAAAGTTCATGGTAGTAGAAAGATCATGATTATAATTGTACATGATGCAATTATTAAGTAATTTTTAAAACATCTTCCTGTAGATAAAATAGCTTCTATACATACGGTATAAGTAAATAAAGAGATTTCAGAACAGATCTGAGTCGTGCAACGAGAATAAAACGAATACCAGAAAATGTCGACGTGTTTATGTCACCGTATAATGCTAACGGCGACGGAGATTCATAAATATCATTGTAAATACGAATCTTGCATTTACATCCAGAATTGATTATCCCGTCCAGATATAAGAGTAAACATTTCATGTTCTAGAAAAATCGCACTAGCACTATCAGGAGACATCGTAATATAATCCCGTGCCGCAGTAGTTCTGAACGGTCGTAAACTTGGCCGCTTGTTATCTAGCTCACTGAGACTATATTATTATCAACATGGCAACCGAAGCAATTGATATAATTCGTAATTGCTTGATGTACGATGCGTTCTGAAGCTGACAATGTTTATTATTTCAATATTGTTGATTTTTTTAAAGAAATAAAGCCTTATATATTATATTATAAGTGAATCTATATTGTACATGATAGATAGGCTGACCTTTAAAATAATTATGCATGCCTGTATGTAGGTGATCACATAAGTGCAACACTAGGTTTAGCACTTGACCTAGATACACCGTAAGCAAAAAGTTGTAACATTAGTAGGTCCCCTCGCTGAGCAAAAGCCTTCTCTCTTTTTTCTTATATACTGCTCCCATGTAAGACACCGTTAGCGTCTTAGAAATGGAAGCTGTATTAACATAGTACCTATTGAATATGGAAAGGCGTGTATTTGTCGCTTTTTACTACTCCTATCGCCAAAAACGGGCGACACTTCGAGTAATAATTATAACTTTTGAAATAGAATTTGAACTACAGTATTTCTTTAAAAAAAAAGGAAAACAAAACGATTATAACTTTGGCGCGCAAATAGCGCGTTCGGAGAAAAGTTTTTACTTGGTAAAAAAAAACAGAGGCACAGAATTTTGCGTACTTCGACACTTTGTTTTGCACGTACGAGTATTTTAAGCGATACGTACTTACAAAAATATTTTTTTGTATTCGGATCTAAAATTACGTCGCTAACGTTACGGCGGATGTGTGATGCAATACCAAAGGTTTATCAAAAGTATTTCTCGAAAAACATTCCACGTTTTAGAGTACTCATGGTTGGTCTCATTTGAATAAGTCCTTTGGGACAAGAATGTGGATAAAACGCAGTGCGTACGAGCAGGCACGTACCAAAAACTGATCCCTAACAAATAAAAAAAATAAGTAAGTATAGTAAACAGTAGACAGTCTCGTCGAATGACATTCTAAGTTTCCAAAATTCTTAGTCGAAATTAAAAAATATTCGTTTACTATAAGAAACCTTACCTGTTATTCTGATTGGATTTTTATTAAAAAAAAGTGCATTGAGAACCCTCCGAGAACCGCTTATTCAAATGGAGGTCAAATTAAGGTCTTAAGGCTCAGTCTAGTAGTAAGTAATTGTTTGTTGTAGTTTTGAGAAAGGTGTTCAACATCCACTTTAAACAAAAAGGAAAACATTATTTTATACCTAAAACTGCATCGCGTGTTTGCACAACTGTAAGCACGAATTTCATTATTATGTAACACTTCAGCTCCAATATACTTTTTGCATGAGTGCAATAAAACTACTATTGTATTCCACGAACTATGTTTATCGTGAATTCAGTCGCTATAGGTACACGTTATTCAAATGAGGTATCTAATTAGATAGGTAAGAATAAATAAAGTTCAAAATAATGATTAGTAAATATAAAATAATCGCGTGACAAACGACCAGCTCACGCGGTTCCCCAGTTTATACACAAATATTTGCTATTCGGGTCTATGTATGTATGAGCGTCCCGTGCTTTCAGTATTGCTACCGGTTCCGACCCTTTCTTCAATCTTATAATAGCCGTTTAATGGTACATATGGGAAAGAAGAGAGAGAGTCTTTAAGTTTCTTATGCCTTTTAAGAGTGTCACGATTTCGATGGAGGACATCTGCAGCGGAC
This sequence comes from Bhutanitis thaidina, assembly GCA_029286595.1. Lineage (NCBI taxonomy): Eukaryota > Metazoa > Arthropoda > Insecta > Lepidoptera > Papilionidae > Bhutanitis > Bhutanitis thaidina. The sequence continues at coordinate 1,304,799 of JAGSMS010000028.1, forward strand.
AATATATGTACATAATAATGAAACGTAATCAGAAAAAGCGACAGAAGACAAATAAATATCCTTATTTGTAGAACATTTCCGAAATTTACAAACGTGATGTATTGCAATTGCTTCGATAGTCGCATAATGCGACGTGTTGTATAACGTACTCCAAATGCATAACTGATTACAAATTATTGTCTGAAACCTACAACGTTCATAAACACGTGATAAAACGTCGTATCGTTTTTACAACGGAGCGACGGCGGTAAATTTCAATAATGATGTAGCTAACAATAAACGGTTGTAGTTTTTATCTATCGTCGCGTTTATTCTTGATAGAGAAGTGGTAGGTATATTTAATTATATAATACTCTTTGAATATTATTTTTTACGCTAACATTTTCTTATTATTATTATTATCTGGATATTATATTATTTCGAGGATATGTGAAACCCGCCAACCCGCATTGGAGTAGCGTGGCGGGCCATTTCCGGCTCCTACACCCTCTCAGGTATTTGAGGAGGCCTTTGCCTAGCAGTGGGCACTTACAGGCTGCTATTTAAAAAACATTTTCTGTGAGAGATGGTCTAATAGATGCAATCATAGTATTAAATACTTAAAACATTGTAATAATTAATGATTTCTTGTATAAACGCGAACACGTTTGAAACGATATGTATGATGATACGAATTATTTTCGGATTTTATAGTGATTAATTTTAGTTTTTATGTTCACCCGTGACCACGGTTGCTGTAAAGTACTCGAAATGTTGGGAACACAAAAACATGCATAAAACGCGATAACATAAATAAACGTAAATAATACTTTCAATTCAAATTTGTAATAATTAGTTAAACTTTATACTAGGAAGATAAAAAATATCTTAATATAAAATTAAACAGCGTTGACTAATATTGCGTTCTTTGTACAAAATAATTTATTCCCTTATACTATGACAAATGGGTACGTGGTTTATCTTCGATGAGTCTAAGACTCTCCGCCTCCCTTTTCTGTTGAACCATTTCTTAAATGCAATGGCATGAGATAAGTACACCAAAGCACGCATAAATAACGGATTGCTTAAATTACAGAAAGTATCAGATTTCACCTATCAACTATACTAATACTACACATATTGCAAAAATAAGACATATATTTTCTTCTTCAGACTTTAACGATGCGCATAAATGGTCTTGCTAGTTGCAGAATATTTTTAATAATTATTAATACACAAAAGTGTTTATGTACAGGTAATACCAGACCATAACACATGACATTTTGCATTATAGTAGTACATTCTATTGTTATGACACGCTAAGGGATAATGGTTTTCAAGACATAATGCAAAAAAAAACAGTCGGTAGTTATACTATCCGCAATTAATATAATATAAATCTAATACTCGAACATCGGGTAGTGTTCGATTTCTGCGCCATAATAAAGCTTTGCCGCGTAAATTGCGAGCCCTTTATTTACAAATGAATATCTACAAGACTAGAAGTGGAAACAAAAAGGTTGGTTTTGAGCTAAAGACGAACTGGTAAATTCTATTTATGTATAAATATTTATTGTACTTCAACTTTATTATAGTACCTAACTAACAGCGGCTGCTCGCGGCCACAAATTTTGTCCCATGAGAATACGTAACTATGTTCTCCATTCTTATAAACGACAGTGTTCTGCTTCCATCCTACTGATATCAAACATCGAAAAGTCGTAAACCTTCCTTTACTAGAATTACTGATTCACCAGATAAAAAAGTTCGTCATGAACGAACATGACGAACCTTAGGCTCACAAATGTTATCTATAGAATGATAAAGATAGTGTCAGTTTCATTGATAGGTCAATTATTTGATCTACAATTTTTATCTAAATCCATTCGATAGTAATAAAACAAAAAATCATTGAATAACCTAACCTCCAGCCGTAGGGCCCCTGGGGGCTATTTTAAATTATTGTGGAAGTATCTAATTTATATAAACAATATTCTGTGACACTTCATCGATTATTTTACTATTCCTTCTAAATAATCTTATCATTAATAAGTAAGTAAAATTATAATTTCTCACGATTAATTTTGTACAAATATTCGTGTTAAATCTCGTTTTTTTCTTGAATTTTATGATTAACATTTATATTGATCATGTAAATAATTAACGTGGTAGAGCCTAGCGGCGGATTTGCAGCTGCTCGAATGGGCCGGCTCGATTGACTTGGTACCACGACCACGAAGAATACCGGCGTGAAGTAGAGCCATTTTGTGCTTTTGCGTTTAGATCTGTGAGTGAGGTAACCGGAGGCCCACTCCCTCTCGCCATCCTCCTCACCCTCCCTCCCATCTCACAAATATCGTTAAAAGCCGTTAACGGACCTACAGCACCTCTGGAGTTACAGATCTACGTGGGCCGCGGTAATCACTTACTACCAGGTGAACCACATCCTCGTTTGTCGCCTTTCCAATAAAAAAAAATCAGTTAAGGGAATGATGAATAATGATTAAAAAGTTAAAGCAGTTAAATCACCATAAAACGTTACAATTCAACTTAAACTCAAAATAATTTGAGAATCTTTTGATTGTTAATCTAAAATAGTTATTAACCATTTTTTATCGCATTAAAATCCTTTAACACTTAACCTTACCGCATTAGAATCAGAAATATGTTAATGCAGAAATTATCAATTTAAAATCGTCCACAGTACGCACAAATTGCTTGTGGTCATCAATAATCATTTGTAACTATGCGACCATGACTCAGGGACGTATTTTTACACGACTTACAAACAAACATTCAAGTTCAAGGTGGTGGAAAAATTACGATCGACTAATGCGCGGGACGAAAATAAAATTATATTGCATTCTACATTCTACGCTCGACAACATAGTCGGGAATATGTATCGTAGTGGCGTTTATGTATATTATCTACTATGGCCGTACGTCACAGCAATAGAATAAATGGATAACAAGCCATGATTAGACAAATTACATTAATGTACGTGTTATAGTCTGAATAATTGTTACTTACTTATGTCGACTAACTATATACGTCTGTACACACATAGACACACACAAAAACCTTAAATATGCATTAAGGTAGAGAAGTGCCAATACTTAACGGTCAAACTTTTGACCATTTCTTGCACACAGTATTGAATGGTTGCCGTAAGACAACTTCAGGGTCACCCATGATCAGATAGGGCTCCTATTCTGCTTAGTGGCTGTCTGGGTATATACCGTACCAGCCGTACCGAATAAAGCTATTATGAATATCTGATTATGTATAAAAGATGTCTTCCAGTATCACGTTACATACCATCTTGAAAACCTCATTGGGTATTAGGATTAAATGTCGAACCCTATAAAAATATGAATTCATGAATTTCACTTTTACAAAATGAGGTTAAATAGACTCCAGGAAAAAGCCTAGGAGTCGTCTGGGTATGTACCACACTTTAACCCATTTCTGCCATTAATTGTCTAACTGTCCAACCACTATTGCGTTACGGTTTGAAGCATATAGAAAGCCAGTACGATTGCAGACTGTGCGCCATTCCATTTTAGTTCTCAAGGGAGACAAAGGGAATGCATCCGTGACGAATCTGTTTCGAAAAAGTCATTGGTGCGGTACGAAATCGAACTCGAGTCTCCTGTTTCGGAAGTAGACCCCCTAACCACTTGACTAAATTGATTATCTTGATTTGTATTATAACTTAGAAGAACGTTAAAATTTCATAAGAAATCCATAATTATTTAGAAAAACTTTGCCATACTTTCCATGTCAACGTTATATAAACCAAAAAAGCTATTGGTAAGGGAGCATGCCAGATATTAGATAACACTACTCATACACTACATTACCTTGAAGTTTTATCAAAACAACTAACACACAAATATTCTTTAATTTAACTCCTTCAATTTTATCAAATAAACAAACATATTTATCCGCAACACGCACAAAAACTATTCCTAATGTACCTACATGTGCCATTAAACAATCTTTCGTAAAAGCGTAGTTCATCAATTCGTATTTTTATTGAGTAGAACATTTAATCTAAATACCCATCAGCTTCTCTATACGGTATCTAATCATGTGATGCTGAAAGATATCTACCAAGTCCATAAAAGCTTTATATATGTATGTACATGTTCGTATCCCAGCACAAGTCAATTGCGCAACGCTATATTAGCCAATTAAGATCTACATGCCAATGTATTAGATTTAGCAACTATATTTCCCTATATTATTACATACACACCTAAATAAGGAATGCGAATTAAATTCTGTGGTGTAACAGTACCACATACAGTGTATATTATAGTTAAATTGTAGCATTCGTCTAAAAATACAGAAGTATTTTGAATTTGAAGTAGGACGGATAGGACACTAAAAAATACGAAGAAGATAAATATGCAATTTTAGAAAATAACACCACGACGTATGAAATATAAGTTAGTATAAAAAGCTAAAAAAATTAGTAAGAATACGAAGAAAACCTTAAGATTCAAGTGTCCATTAGTAAATTTTAGAATTTAGATTAATGTTATAACACTTAAGAATTTCAAAGAATTCATTTATTTTTTATTCATAGAATAGACTAGAAGCTAGAGACGCAAATAACTCCGGTAATCCGCGATTCAATATCCGCTACGAGATGCGGCATCCGTATCCGACCTTTGCATACCGTCAACGCGTAAATGTGCCAAGTATGAAGTTTATAGGGAACTGTGGCCTTGTCTATCAGGCGCTGTGATAGATTATATTTTTAAACTTTGTTATTCATTATAATCGATCAGCTTTTAGCAAAGTAACATGAGACAAGGTGCGCCCTGCCCCTGATAAGTCGCCAGCAGTGACAAATAAGTTCACGACATATAATCTTAATACTTTGAGCGAGCAATTTTTGTATTCATATATATAATTTTATTTGTTATTTATTGTCATTACCATAAACAAAAGTTTACAATGGGCGGACATAATGCCCTTTGGCATTCTCTGCCACGGAATTTTATTAAGGTAATGTTTTACTTTCAAAGTTTATAAAAATAAACTAAAATCGTCATCGTCGTTAAAAGATAATTAGTTTTCACACAAATAATCATAACATTTATTTTCTAACGCCATCTTATAAAATATTGAGATACCAGTTTGTTACCTACTCAACAACAGATAATTGTAGTGGACACAGATTACTATAGTATTGACTGAACGAGCGAAGCTCGGTCCCCAAATACTAACAGTTATGTATGCAAAATAAAATTAAGATGGACAAGCTATAATTATTTCTTCATATTCAATACTGATTGTGTTAGTATTCGGAGAACAGCGATGCAAATTTGGCAATAATTGACCCATTACAATACAACAACGTCTTAGAACAAAACATGATTTTAAAATAAAGGAGATTATTTAAGGTATTTAAAAAAATATATAATATATACTTCCTAAATTATCCACGTCTGTCATCTAGGGCATGCAGGTGAGTATGATATTTGTAAAATAATTTCCACCACCCTCAAATATAAATTAAGGCCTTCGAGGTTAATGTACAAGGTGCTATACTCATCGAGCTCAAATTAAATGCAAAAAAACTGTTCATATACATTTAGCTTAAAAATTTTAATACAAAATTATCTTACAAGAACTTTATTTACCTTAGTTTCTTTTATATTATTTAAACTACTTGAATAAATAAAAAAATATTAGATGAGTTCGTTTGAATAAAAGTAGAGTAATAAAGCACGACCTTCATTTGAAAAATTACACTTTTTTCCGAGTGAAGTATTGATTAAAGAAGTTTCACCAAAATCGACCGCAAATTTGTCAAGCTGATTGCGCCCTGTAAAGGGAAATCAAATTATTTCTATTTTCACGCTGCGCACGGGATAGACAATCCGAACGTGACAAAACCGCACTTGTATTTAGCCAGCACATACTTTAGTATTGGGTTTCATTGCCGGACGTTTCATTTTTATAATTACTTTTATTTTTTTTCTAAATAAGGTTGACCATAGGGCTTTTACAAAATTCACTAATAATTTAGCTTAACATGGAAGATATGGGCAACCATACTCACCACGAGTCAGGCAGATTGGTAGCCAAGTGCCGGTAGCCTTATATTTGTAATCTAATTAGAATTTGGGTTAGGAATATTCGAATAGATTTCTCGAGATCACTGGATTGCTAGATCCACGTCTGTCATCTAGGGCATGTAGGTGAGTAAGATATTTGTAAAATAATATCCAACACCCTCAAATATGCTTATCCCTTCACTAATAAAAATATGTTAACAATGTTTAAGGTAACCAGTGTTTTATGGGCAAATCTTCTAGATCTATATATGTATATATATCTTAAACAGACTAGTGTAGTAGAAGCAGTGTTGTCGCTTTCGATCTCCCTACTTTTGTAATAACAATGAAAAAGACAAAACACACCTTAGCTTTGTTTAAATATGTTTTATATGTAAAGGGGATAGAGTAAAATATCTTGGGAAATAACTGAAAATATAAGTTAAACATTTAAAACGGCTTTCAGACGATAACGAATTATCCACAAGTTGTAATGAAAACCCAAATTCATATACAAATTAGCCTTAATGATGATTTCGCCAATGAACCGCAGAAATACCAGTTATATAAAGGTTTTATTAACACGTATAAATAATGTAAGAGCACAACGCTGAAGCTGAAATTACTTTAAGTAGTTAAATATTAAGGAACAATAATAGTTTTAACGTTATATGTTTAGGGATTATGAAACAAATTGGTATGTTACTGAAACAAAGGCAGCTAAAATTTAAAATAACTGTAGTAGTATTTTTAAATAAAACGAAACTAAATGAATTAATAAATGGATCTATCTGAAACTAATGTTTCCGTACGCGCATTCCTAAAGATCGTATATCATCGAAACGAAATTACGCAGAAAATGGAAGCAACTCGGTAACATTCTTATTTTCTACCGACTGACAAAATCATATTGTATTTATCACCGCAGTAATGGCAAACCAATTGTAAAACTTGTGACAGATCAAACACATCGCTAAGATGCAGAGAGTAAACTAAGAAATAAAATTTCACCATCAAATTAATTAAATGTTAGAATCCTTAATTTAAACCAGAAAATTGTAGCCATCCTGCGATTTCAAAGAACGACGATGTCGTAAAAGAATATTAGAAGTGGACCCAAATACTACCGACGAACACATGAGACTCAAAAATTTCATCGGAGATCATTCATGCAAGTTTACGTTATCTCCGACAAATCAGAAAGCTCTGGTCACATGATGTTTAATCATATGGTTTGGTTACGTTGCGTTCTTTCCACGGTTTACACGGTTTTTTTTTCTTCTATGGAATAGACGGCAAACGAGCAAGCGGTTCACCTGATTTGCGGTTGCCCACATACATCTGCAACACCATAGATGCTGCAGGTGCGTTGCCGGTCTTTAAGGGAGGGATGAGGAGGGGATGAGGGCCTCCTGTTACCTCACTCACCGAACGAAACGCAGAAGCACAAGATGCCTCTACTTCACGCCGGTATTCTACAAGGCCGTGGTATCAATCCGGTCGAGCCGGCCCATTCGAGCAGCAGCTTAAGTCGCCGCTTGGCTCTCCCACGCTTAAAAACGGTGGAGTGAAATTATTGCTAAATTTTAAATTTGATAATTGGAGACTTGAGTTGGGTTTATTTGTTTATTAGTATCAACTATTAACTAGTCCCTCTCTCCCATGAAGGTCAAACGTCAACATTGTATTGACAAAAATATTGTCTCAATTTATGTAAAAACTACGTTTGCAAGTAGTTTTTACATATATTATTTTTATGATATTGTTAATAAATAATACTGATATCCGCCTCAAGACTTTTGAATGTTTTCAGTTATTGAAAAATTCAATTAAATTATTCTTAGTTTAATCCTCCGGCAGCCTAGGGCTTGTAGTTATAATGTAACTAAATGGTATATCATTGAGACACGTGCTATATCTTCAAAAAAGACTACAGAAAATATTTTAATATAGATGTTAAATTATTAATAGGCAGACTCGTATTTGCGCCTGTGGGGCCTAACCGCAAGGATTACATTACAGGAAGGAATGACAAGTAGGGAAACATGCATCAAGGATAACCATAAATTCCACATTAATACCTTAACCTACTGTAGGAAACCATTTTGTGAATAATATTTAACAACATGACAGATTCTTACAAAAATCAATAACATACATTTTTATATGTCAAAAAACGAGTTAAAAGAGTCAGGAAGTATAGGTTAACAATCACGAAAGAAGCCAAATAATTTGTTGAAAATTTACATATATTTAGGCTTGATTAATAATTAAAATTACTAGGACAAGTGCATGCAGAAACATGCCAGTAAAGAAAACATCATTAATAATACTTATTTTCTTCGACTCTGACAACATTACGAAGTATGCCTTAATGCCGTTACATAGTCACTAACAACGAAATATGCCTGTAATTTTTACGATGAAACAGTGTTTCAAAATGTGCCATAAGAACTTTACAAACGTGACTTATGAAGAATATGTAACAGAAACATCTACACAGAGACATTACAAAATTTTAAACAAGCCTTTACAACAACAACGAAGTATTTTTAAAGTACTCTTTAACTAAATGTTATCAGGCGTGTTATACAGTGTCCTAAAACTCAACGCCAAGCCGAGAAGAGTAGATTGGTTTTAGGAATCCAGTAGATGGTGTGTAAATACCGAAATAAACTAGGATAGAATAAGGCTATTGATTATTTACAAAATACTTTACAACAGGCTAAGTACACGGGTAGGAAATTATCGTATATAAACGTTGAATTTATGTGTTAAACCCAATGTTTACATAATATATTGTGATACTAATGTTTTAACTACATATATTATATGTTTTGCAATTAGTCTATATTACGAGTATTATCAGATATAGACATGCAAGTATGTCTTGACAAACACGATACGTCAAAGAAAAATTTATATCTCACCTACACTTCCTTGTTTAAGATTGTTTCAAAGGGTCACGATAATAATAGCAAGTGTATAATAGAGTTATAATTTTGTTATTTATTCATGTATTAGACACAACAATATAAAAAAAAAATGATTTAAAAGCTTTAAAAGCATTGAGTTAGTAAGCGTAATACTATTATTTCATATGTTACTAGATACTCGCGAGTTCATAAAACGGTAACAAATCCTTTCTTATTCGGAAATCGAATCAAATTTATGTTACCTTTAAAGTATCAATAAACAGTAAATAAGTTTTTCTCACACACACTTTCTTCCACTCCTCTAACGGCCGTTTTTCAAAAAGCGCGTATTCAGGTTTTTAAGTGCTTTGAAATTCTGTGATTATATAGGCTCACTATACCTTTCTAACCGTTACATTACACTGCTGTTTGGCTGCAGAAATGGATAAGAGAGAGGTACCTACCCAGACGACTCCTGGGCTGAGGAGTCTACCACCTGATGGATTCATTAGGTGCAGTCTTCTATTTCTGTTCAAAATTTGTAAATGATAGTGATTGAAGTGCTATGCGGATTACACGTTTTTTAGAAATTACCGATTCCTTTTCATACGTAAATATACACATCTAATTTTAAAACTATACACAGTATGTATAGGTAGGACAGTAGATATTTCCTTACTTTCTGGATGTTATTGTGAACATCACGACAGATGTTACCTAATCTAAAAATAATTTATTCGATGACATACATTTGTCACAGAGAAATTTAATTATTGTTCTTCGAATTCAATCTGAAATAGGCCTACACAGAAAACAAGTACACTTATTTGAGCGAACTTTATAAAATACTATTTAACTCAAATGGTAGGCCTCGATTTTTTTTTGAAAAGGTACACTTTTTGTGAGCCTCCCCCATGTATTACTTTTCAAGATCATGGACTTAGATCCTTTTCAAAATGTTAATATAATCTTAGCAAAATGGATGTTGCAGTGGTACTAGTCCACAAACGTTAGGGCACAACCTGAAAATCCTACAATAAATTCAACTTTATACTTTCACTCGGCATCAGTGAGGTAGCCATTGCCATAGATTTAACAGTCGTTTAGTAAGAGCATACCGTTCTCTGAACACTGAGAAATCTCGAGGGGCAATATAAAATAAAATCTTTATTGCGAAACGCGTAAAAGTCTACCGAAATTAAAGCCGGTATTCTTTGCTGTTACGCCTTTTTATAGCAAAACCCAGAGTGACAAAATCCACTCAAACGACTCAGGCTTTCAGAAGAATGAAACATATATTTATTGTCATGGGGACCATCTTTTTTAGGTTTAAATTAATAAACTGGAAAGTGACGAAAAAAATTTGTTGATTTGTTTAACAACTCGACAACAAACTCGATCCGTTGCTGAAACAATTGCACTATAGATAAAATGTTATTTTGCAAATAGACTACCTCTCAGTAGTGAAATGTTTTATTGATGAACCTAATGTCTCATCAACATACATATATGAGACTTATTTATTATCTTAATGCGACGATATGGGAAATGCGATTCAAGTATACTCGAGCAGCGTCGCATAACACAAGCGAAGCGGAATTAATATGTATTTTTGTATTTATGTCTATTTTATTTGCATTCAATTACATTCACTTTCAGTATGCACGACAATATCTCGCATCGTATTCAAACAACTTCAAAAAGGGAGATTATCAATTCGTCGGTCGGTTTTCTTTGTATGTATGTTGCGCGATATCGTCACCTATTGTTAACCGATTTTGATGATTATTTTTTTTAATGAGTAGGGGGTAAGGTTTGAAGTCCATGGTTTTTTGGTTTTGATTTATAGTTTACAAGAAGCTTATTTGAAATTTAGTTTTATTTACGTAATATCATCATAATCGAGTGCCGCAGATCATTGGAGATCTATGTCTATGAGGCGCCGGGCATAAGTTTTGCGGGAAATCGCCACCCACGCAGGGCTAACAAATCTGCGACTTAGATACCTCACACTTATAATGACAGTCATTAATGTGCTCATCTTCGGGATGACAATTATGAAATATTAATCCCACCATCTATCGGGTGCCTTAGATCGTTGTTACGTAACATAGTTACCGCAAAACTGTTATTTAAATTACTTGTGCACTCCTTTTGCAGCAGATAACTACATATTATACGCTTAACGTCAAGTTAAGTAGGAGATACACTTCTAAATGGATGGTTTAAAGAGAAAAAGACGTGGGGCGTGGCTCGAATATTAAAATAAATGGAAGTTATATTTGACAGCGAAAATTGCCGTCGCTTATAAGATTTTTATTCGCTGAAACATATTGAGCATGGTATAATCGTGTAAATCATTCTCCGATAAAATCATACCGTGTCATTTCTTAATATGATTTCGATTATCGATGACATGGTTACTAATAAACAAAACCATGTCTTCAATGTGACACGGTATTATTTTGTCGAGGAATGAAGTCACACGGAATTGTTGTGGATTATTTATATTTCAGTACCGTGGTCAGAGCGTTCGTTTTAATATAATAGTACGCGAGTGATCTGGGTTCGATCCCCGATGTTGGCACCAATAAAATTGTAATTAGCAATTTAAAGTGCTGAATTTACCACGTGCTCGGTTGTGAAGGAAAACATTGTGAGGAAACCGCCATGTCTGAGAAATAATAACAAATCTTATTTCGAGGTGTCAAGTCTGCCAATCTTGCGAACAATTGATCGTGGTAGGCCCTCCCCGGCTTCAATCTCTCTCAAAAAATATTTGAGAAGAGGCCTTAGCCTATCAGTGGACATTTACAGGTTACAACGCACCAACATCTAGATTGACATGTAAGTTGTATCTATACGCCGCAGATAACATTAACAATTGGGTAGATTTGACAAAAATACTACATGTTTGATTATTATAATTTGAAGAGAATATTACGAGTGTATATAGTGTCATTTATAGTTCATAGAAACAAGGAATTGGTAATACAATGAAGAAAAAAATATAATTATTGTCAGTAACCGCATGGGATTCAGATGTTATGTGCTATCAGAATTCAAGTCTCTATCTCATATGCTTGTAAAAAAGCCTCAGGGAATTCATACACAAAGATAAATAAATTTAAAAATATTGTTTTGTCTATGAACAATTTTAAAATCAGAAAACCCTGGATTCTACGAGCATATAATGGTTAAACCGGACAAACAAAATTCAGTAGCGGTAGAAGAGCTATTAAAGTGAGCCGAAGTGACATTTTCCTTGATTATTTAGACTAGCCAATATGAGCTTCATTTAGTCAATGGTAAATAATGTCACGTAAGGCGAACGACGTAGATTTAAAAGCGAAAACATGTAAATTTCGTCTATTTATTGCCAGACCAGTATAATGAAGGTTTTATTTACCCCATTAGTAAGATTATGATCGGGATAATGACCAGCGTATATCTATTTCAGTAGTCTTGCGTAACCCTCGAATTTTAGACAGCGAAGGCTAGGTGCGATGACTATCTTCGATCGATCGGGATTGTAAAGGTCAGCCGAGAGCTTTGGTCACATAAGTAGTAGTACGAGTATGCAGTAAGTTTCTAACACTTCATGTGTCAGAAACAATACTTTTCTTAAATCGAAACATGTATGTTAACATTACATACACATTAAAAAGTAACACTAACGAGTTATATTTTCAATAAAGAGTTGAGGCTATAGTTAGCGTACTCTGCTTCCTGAGTTCGGTTACTAGAACGATGCCAATATTTATTTTGTAAAACATCTATTAATATTGGACTATTATTGTTGTTTTCACTGTTCTTGATCCCCACTCCGATCCGAATTATAAGCTAAGTAAATACTGCTGGTACCTTCGTGTCTTTGATAAAAGCTGAAGCAGAGATGGATATCGGTCTATTTATAATCATCAGCCTCTCTCTTGTCGAAGGATTGGCCGTTATCATCACGTATGCCAGGCGGTTTAGTGATCGCAGTACCAGACTCCTCGCATCTTCGACCTTCCTCTCAGTAATAAGCTTAAATACTATCTCGAATATGCCACGAAATGTATATTTACCGATTTTTGACTACACATTGCATTCATATTTAGGCATTAGTAATTACTTCTAATATGAAATAATTACATAATATTTTCGTACGTTAGGTTATGTCCTTCAGTGCTAAAGATAAAAGTGTCGGTTATGTCTTGTTTAAACAGACGCCGTACATTATCTAATGGTAAAATTCCAATTTTTTTTTTACATACGTCTATGTGCACTACGTGGCGGTAGGCCAAGTGCCGAAATAACAGTGACTTCATTTGTATGTATGAGCAGCGTATCATTGCCACTACTCAACCATGACTTTACATAATCCTGAGAAAATCATATTAATACGTACTGCCTATATCATGGAAGTAATTCTTGGCTTTTCTGTCATAATCGTGTAATTGTTTGCTGAACACCACACATAGGAATGACGGTTGTATACTAGCATGAGAATAGTTTGCTTCGTGTAATTTGCATAACAAGTTTATAATTTAGTTTACAAGTTTAAACGGGGTGAAGAGTACGAATACACTACCTTGGAACGACGGACAGTGTCGCCAGTGATACATGTCTGCAGAGAGTAACAGCGGTTTGTACAACACGAGGATAACGTTTACGTAATATCCGATGGAACAGTTCCCGTGAAAAAATACTATTAGGTTCCGTTATAAGATGTTACTATAAAAGAAAACGATATAAGTCTATGGGTCGGGGTCACACTCATTTATCGTTGTATTAAGACCTTTTAGTACTCTTTATTTTTTTATATATTGTCTCCAGATAATAATAATAATAAAATATAAACAAATTTTCAACATATATGGTACCATATTCAAAATGTTACATTAATATTGATGACGAAATAAAGGACGGCTATTGAAATTCCAGTTCGTTGAGAAAGGAATTTCATTACCCCACGTCTGGTCCACAGTTTTATCTATCTTGTTGCAATACCCATAGGGCTATGTTATGAAACTATACCGGCGGCTGCCCCAAAAGATAATAGTATCGTACATTAATTGTTGACGTTTTCAAACAATAGAAATTCTGTTGTTGTGACACGTGAAAAGCTAATCTACTTACATCTCTACCAAACTTTCATTCAAATGTCAGTTTTCAAGGTAAATACGTCGCAAAAAAACACAAAATTTTATGTAATATATTAAGTAATACGTTTACAATATTTTTCCTTTTTTCCTCGAAGTTATTTTATGGATGTCGAACAATTTATTTGTAAAATAAATTCGTAATTTTATCGGATTTATGGATTAACGGATGAATTTCTTATTTATTTAAATAATATTGCATACGTACATACCACGGGTAGAATAAAACTTAACACTGCTCCATAATAATTCAAATCCAAATTCTTGTGAGTACACACAACCTGAAAGAGTGTTGCAAATTGCTTACCAATTTAAACGTGTTTATTCAATTTAAACGGTTTTCAGATATAATCTAGCATTATACATATTGTATAGCAAACCTTTATACATATTTTATTAAATTATTATCTGATCACAGGTGGCCGGCACCACTAAAACTTGTTAATGACAATTTTAACTAAATGCTCGGCGGTTATTTCCAGGATATGTGAAGCCCGCCAACCCGTACTGGAGCAGCGTGGCGGGCCCTTCCCAGCTCCAAAACCCTCTTAGATATTTGAGAAGGAGGCCTTTGCCCAGCAGTGGTCACTTACTGGTTGCTATTTTACTTTTTTTTTTATTTACGAGTTTGTACTACTACTACTTACTATTATCACCAAGTTTGTTATGGGGCGATCGACTCCCCTTTCATTTTCCATTTATTTTAACATTTCTTAGAATATCCTTCATAATATCATATATTCTCTGAAAGTTTTATCCAGCTACCTTTTACGGTTCAAAAACTACCAGGGATTTTGTATTATATAGATAGATAATAGATATTATTATATGCGTCGATTTTTAATGTTTTGTCAAACAGATATTAGACCACCACGTGGCTTAGTGGTTAGAGTGCCTGACTACTAACCCGCCAAGTCCTAGGTTCGAATCCCAACATACAAATTATTGGTTTTCGGGTCTAGTTAAATTGTGTTAGGAGTCTTTTCTCTGCATCTGACCCATTATCGGATCGGAAGGCAGACCAGTGAGTGCTGCTGTGTTCGCACTGTAATCTACTATGTTCTGTTGAATTTCCTTGCGATGAAATTCGAAAGTTATCACCATGAACGGAATCGACTAGGAGCATATCATCAGATATACATATGGTTATTAATGTAAATAAATATATTTCCATCTGTGAAATATAAAACATAACGGATGTTTCCATTTTTACGAGTAGGGAAATAATTTTCATAATCGTAAATACGTCATATAAAATGAAACATGTGTTGAAGTCTGGGGTATAATGTGGAATAATATTAGACATCACTGTTTTCCACTAAATCTCACGTTTTCTATAATATCAGACACTACTGATTCCTGGACCACTAGATATAAAGGGCTACGACAAAATGTTAAAACAATTTACAAAGAATAGTGCCGATAAGGTACAACAACTCTAATCTCGGTCTTCTATTGTGTTTGAGACCATGAACAACGCATGTGAATGCATTTTTCATGACCTTAAAAGTCATTAAAAAAATCAATTAACACGCAATTAAAACAAGTTGTGTATATGGCCAGTCGTTATTGCTACAAGCTGCGGATTTCAGTAAGGGATTTAAGTTAGTCTTAGTCCAACAACAGCGGAGATATATATATACAAACATTTAAAATATACAAATTACATACAAACAAGAGGTGTTTCCGCCATCTAGTAGTCAATACCAGTAACTTATATATCTTATAAGCAAGATGACGCTGCGTAATATATCATAAAACAGCGGAAAAAAGATGGCGCTAAATCACTAAGATAAAAATAATAATATATTGGATTTGGTACCAACAGATGTCAACAGTTAGAGACTTAGGAATTAAGAAACAAAAATAAATAATATATAATAACTTCGATAACAATATTGTGAAATGAGCCATTGGGCGTTGCATTTGTTGGCCTCTAGAAGACCTTAGTTGCTAAGTACAAAAGGAAATGCCACAAATTGAATGCCTGCAATTTTTTTTATTCCTGTTTTATTTTTGATTCATGTTTTAGATTGATTATAATGATATAATTTAGTATCTTAATCTTTTTTTCCGCGACATTAAGTTAAGGGCTATTGACACAATCGATAAATTTATAAACACTTACGTGATTTGAATTGTAGGGCCAAAGAAGCACTGTCAGCCCCGTGATGATAGTCGTAAATGGAACGACCTACTAATTCGTCAGGTTCAAATCCAAGTGTGTTCATTAAACTGTAACAAAGAAAAGAATTTTAAAATATATTTTTATCAGTATCCCAAATTTTATACATTTCATTGGATATCGATAATCACATGTACATACTATTTTGAAGAAAATTATGATCTTAATGATTTTTATATTCAATGGAAAAGTCCATTTTTAAAGAGTATCAGTAGCAAAGTACTATAGAAAATGTATGGTATATATAATTATTATCTTTTTGAAAGTTAAATAATTTCTTTGTTAGTCTAGGTCTTTTAAAGCTACTATAAAGGGTAAAAAACTGAACTGGCTTGCAAAGCATGGCCTTTCTAAGTTGAATTGGCAAGAAACATTGGGGTCATTCCTATTTATTCTTCCAAATGATATTAAAATAATATACATTACTTAACAGGTACCTATCTCATTTTTATCACATATAACAAGGTCTTAAGAACATGCAAAACGATTTAAGTATTAAAAGCAATGACATCATTGGCTAGACCCTTCGTGGGCTAGACAGATAAATTAACAAAAAGTTAGGATTATTTTTATTTTAAGTAAATAATGTAATATTGTACTCATACATACAATTAAAGTTTTATGAAATATTTCAAAATGAAGTTTCCTTAAGTAAATTCCAGAGGTCATTTTGCAATTCCTAAAGTTCCCTAGGTATAGGTTATGTTTACCGGTATCTTCATAGTTAACCTTGAATGACCTATAGTAGCGATCGTTCGCTTATTGCGATAAATTGATGAAGCCTACGAAGCCGCTAATATTATCTAGGGAACTTTTAGCCCCTCTTGCAAAATATTAATGTATATGCAACTTACTAGTATCTTTTTCAAACTATCGCGCCTCTTTCAGGTACACAACATACGCTTGAAATATTTTTAATGCACTAGTTTACAATTTACAATCACACAAAGAACCACTTTTCACGACACTACATATTCACTAAAATCATTCACAACATTATCAAATTTAGCACAAGCTGAAGTACCAAGCCGCGAAATCACATCATCATGTTTAACCTACAAAATACATTTGAAGGTGATATTTTTGTTGATATAATACAACCATGGGCTGTGAAGCATTGTAAAGGTCATAACATACTGTTTAAAACAGTACCTAAATTTTGTCTCTTTATATGTGTAAAGAATTGTTGACAGCGCCACCTTTTAGCAGTATTGTGAAGCATATCTTCTACCTTGTGTTGTTAATAAGGTTTTTTTTATATTATTTTCTCAATAAACGGCGAATCTCATGTGACTTTAATTTTAAATTATCTAGACTTATGTCATCCGTGAATGTTAAATTCAATAAATAGAGCAATGAAAAAATGTTTAATAGGTGTTTCCTTCGAATATACTTGCAACCGTATGTAAAAATTTACGAGCATGCTTAACAATTGTTCTTCGGTAACTTTTGTCACATTATTCAGTCTTTCACATTTTGCAGAATATTTTATAAAATGTACAACAAGAAATAAATTGTACGTTTTTACATAGTGCGTAATTACGAACTCATTTCAGTAGCAAAAAGTATAAAATAAAGTTGCATACAATGTTATATGTAATTTTTATCTTAAAAAAAATCAGTAAAATTATAAAAAAAATACCCAAATAAAACTAATGCTATTTAAAGTCTTCAGTGGCAGTTTTGATAAAGGCTACTAAGTCATAAAAAAAAATTTATAATAAATAAAACAATCATGAATAATGGTACTGACCCTTCATCTGTGTATGTGAATTTCATATCCATGCTGTGTTTGGACAAGAAGGTCTTGTTGTCGAGAGGGATCTCTATATTAGAAGGATGCGGAATAGGCCTGCCCACCGCCACAAGGGATCCGGTTTTGTAAGGTTTTTTAAACGATTCTACAACCACTTTCTTTTCTTCAACTTCAGTGTTGTTATTGTGCTCTGGATCTTTTTCATTTTTGCCATCGGTTGGCGACAGCATATGTCCAGTAACATGGATAACCTGCAACAGGATAACGAATTGATTTTCTTTATTCCAGACAATTTTAAAACAAATAATAAATTTACTGTTACATGTACACATACATCCTGTTATAAAATATATGATTTGTTGTTGAATGATATTATAGACTTAATGTATTAGTAAAAGAGCTCTTCTAGCACACAATCGGCCGCAGAAAATGAAGAAATGACAACTGCTAACAGCAAATAACTACTCCGAATATGTATAAGCACAAAATTATCTTTATGCAAGGCCGCTGCTTTGTATATTTGTCGATCAATTCAGTAGAATAGCACTGCAGGAATCATAAGGAACATTTAAAAAAGTTCGATCAAAATCCTAGAAAATGGCTTAAGTTAAATGTGTTCAAGCAACATACACGCATACAAATAACTTTTATGTATTAGCATAGAAGGGGATGACAACGCTTCTAATATACATTCAAATAAATGTTTTTGCTGGTTAAGGCTCATATTATCCATGCCTAGCGCTTATCTAGAAATATTAAAACTCAAAACATTACTACAGTTATTTACTAGCTCTTCCGCGATTTCATCCGCATATTATTTATTAATACAGTTTTATTTATAATGCTATTTCTAAATAAATGGACACGTTAGTTATTCATAGGCCTCTAAACAGAGAATTTAACGCTTAAATCATTCTGTCTGTCTGCCTTTGTGCATGGCTCCCACCTGGCATTTACTTATTAGCAGTATTTTCTGATCGTTCCCGGTATTTTTTGGGATTAAAAGAATCAGAGATTATAACTTAAGTCATTCGGTTTCGAACTGTTCATTGTCAATTGGTTCTGTATTTTTTGATTAAAAATCCCGTACTGATCAATCTCAGAAGTTTCCTGGGATAAAAAGTATCGCAGTATTTAAGTAGAATCGTTATGATTCTTTTATAAAGTGAAAACCGAATAAAAAACGGTCCGATAGTTTTTGCGTGACGCCTAAACAAACAACAGATTAACAGTAAAACAGACAAAAATTCGAAAACTACAGGTTTTATTATGCGATTGGGTGAACCACAAGTGACACTTCTTGGTCCGCTTCTTTTCTTAGATTATAGTTTTTGTTGATAATCCTCCTCTGTCTTTTATGGTCAATAAAAATACATTTTTAAGCCTAATCCAACCTCTCTTTCGCTACTAACAATTTAGTTCTGAATGTTAAAACATCTTAACATAGGGGATATCTTTGTTTACTTCATCTGAAGATGGCTATATTCTTCTTAAGAGACAAACTAGTGATTGGAAATCTAGTGGGTTAGTATGTTGGTAAGAATTATGCATTATGTATTCACTAATTCATAAATAAATTACATAGTTAATTTAAATTATATAAAAAATTTAGCAGCTCTGATTTTAATATTTAATTGCAGAAGCGAGTAATTTTCATTTACCATCCATCGAGAAATTATGTCCATTTACCGTCTACCGGGAAAATATAATTTTATATTTTAATAGGACGTTCAAACCATGTTACAAATTTTGTCTGCGCACTAACGCCATCTGGTATCTATTCCACGTAGAAGATAAGAATTTCTCATACAATTTGAAATTCAGGTCGTGTCCATATCAGTAAATACTATTTAATTCTAATAATAGTGAACAACTTTTGGGTAATGTTTTTGTGAATAACAGTAAAAAATAAATTAAAATTGCTTCGACGAGTTGCTCTATCATTGGCACTAATTTGTATTACCTGGGTCCACACCCAGGTAATACTAAAATTGAAGTAACTGAGTTGCGCGGTTCCGAAATCGCACCTCGGAGTGACATACGGATTGTACTGAAACTGAACGATATTGGCATATACAGATCGTTGACACTAATGGACCTTGGGAGTGATTGCAGAGACTTAGTATTAAAAAAATTAACATACACTTTTTGAAATAAACATACAATTTTACGACTAGTTATTTTTGAAGCAAAAGTCAGTAATCTCCATTGTTAGTATGTGTTCTGTTTAATAATAATTTTTAGCGTTAATATATACATTAAGAAAAGCAAGGACCAGATAACAGACGTATTAGTTGACGATTCGCCGCCACATTGTTGACAGACTTGTTAGTCCAAGACAGTTAGTAGGTCTAACGATACTAAAGAGACTGCGTAAGTATTGTCAATACTAAGGAAGGAAATATACTATTAGACATGATATTGATTAGGTACCGGCTTAAATATAATTTACAATTGCATTTGTTTGTCTAGACGAATAAAAATGTACAATTCATTAATGATTTAATGAAAAATATTATTTCGAGACAAGAACAGAATCAAAAAAAAAATGCAGAACCGGCAAGGAACTGAAAAATAAATCAACACAAAGTCGAATGGTTGTGAATTTTAACAATATATCAGTAGGTAGGGTGCATGCAAGTGCATGCAAGTGCAAAATACGAGCTATTTCCACACATCTATGTTCTCGATATATTCATCTATAGCAGGCCTTTTTTATCAAAGTTACTTTGACCAATTTCTTAAATATTATGTCTGCGCTATACTTTAATGGATTTTTCGAAAATTTCAAACATTTACCCACAATTTTATTTTATGTACCCAGCGTATTGCCTCGGCCCGTTCTTCAGAGGACAGTATTTCATTTGTTTAACGTATTCATAATTTTCTGTATGTACATAATGTTTATACAAATAAACAATGATGAAAGGGCTACGTAAGTATCCCTAAAAATTCAATAACTTTAATGGCATTTTCAAATGGTTAATTCGTTACTGATCCCGACGCCTTACGAAGACATTTCACTATGTTCATAAAATAGTAAGCTACAAAAAAAAATATCTAAAATAAGAGGTTAAAGTATGAAGTTGAATGACTTGGAAAACATGTTGCTTCCAGTTAGGATATCTGTCTAAAATAACTTTAAAAAATTGAACTCAAACTATACCAAAGGCAATTTATGGGACACAAAGTCAAATGGTTTGGACATATTGAAAAATTACACAGTTACTACTTTACCAGCATTCAAATTCTCTATGATTTACCTTTCTGGAAACCATACCGTTTAAAAAAATAATTTTTTGAGATAAAGTTTAACATCCGTTTAAATCTGATTCTAAATTTTCCTTAATGTCGGAATTAAATATGTAATTAATACTAAGGAAGGGAATATATGTTACATTAGTGCAGTTGATTTTATCTATATAATTGGCAGGGCGCATAAAGTTGCCATTTTATGCTCCAAGATTCGTGATTAAAACATTTTTACACCAAATACTATATCTTTCTGCATTCCAAAATTTGTTTGTTATGCTATTGTTTGACTTTATATGCAGTATTTTCAGTTAACCATTGAGACCTGACGCAGCAGAGACAGCTCGCAATATTAATGCAGCGTTTGGAGAGTATACGATGAACGAACGCACTGTCCGTTTGGTTTAATAGCTTTTGTAAAAGAAACTTCGACTTGTAGAATGAACCACGAGGAAGACCAGACTAAGGTAAATAACGATGAATTAAAAGTATTGGTTGAAGCCGATTCTTATCACACAACCAAGGAATTAGGGTCATGGATTGCCGTTAGTTTATCCACAACATACTCTATTGCAGCAAATTGGTAATATAAAAAAAACTCGAGAAATGGGTGATTCATGAATTACTGATGTGCATAGAGAAGCACACATTGAATGAAGCTTACCGTGCTTTGATGAGAAGGTACAGAAACGAAGGGATTTGGGACAGAATTGTGACGTGTGATGAAAAGTGGATTCTCTACGATAATCGCAAGTGAAAAACGCGGAACAATGCCCTAAAGCGAAGCTCACTCATAGAGAAACGTAATGGCAAGTGTTTGGTGGTCACCTCACGGTGTAATTTACCATAGCTTTTTCAGATCTGGTGTATCAATAACAGCAGATGTCTATTGTGAAGCTTCCAACAATGATGGAAAAACTGAGTGAGTTTTTCCATCATCCATTTTCCATCACTGCTTGACAAAATGTCTGCAGTTAGAAACCACACGATATCCTCCGTACTCAACACATACCGGCAATTTGTACAATTTCCTGCAAGGAAAAAAAATTGTTCTCAAGAAGAAAAAGGGCAAAATGCTTTCATAGACTTTTAGAGTCCAAATCCTCAGATTTTTTACGCAAATGCATAAATGATCTTCCTTCGAGATGGCAGAAATGTGTAGACAATGAGAGTAAATCATCATCATCATCATCATCATCATCATTTCAGCCTATCAGAAGTCCACTGCTGAAGATAGGCCTCCCCCAAAGATTGCCACGAAGCTCGGTCCTGAGCCACATGCATCCATCGACTTCCCGCAACACTGCGCAGGTCGTCACTCCATCTTGTGGGGGGTCGTCCTACACTGCGTTTGCCTGTACGTGGCTGCCACTCGAGAACCTTTTTTCCCCAACGGTTGTCAGTTCTGCGAGCTATGTGGCCGGCCCATTGCCACTTCAGCTTGCTGATCTTTACGGCTATGTCGGTTACCTTAGTTCTTCTGCGGATATCATCGTTGCAGACTCTATTACGCAGAGAAACACCCAGCATAGCCCTTTCCATAGCGCGCTGAGCAACTTTGGAGCAACGTTCCTCATACGGCCTGCAGTGAAGGACCAAGTCTCGGATCCGTATGTCATCACTGGCAACACGCACTTGTTGTATACTTTGGTCTTGAGGCTTTGCGGTATACTCGACGAGAAGATATGACGTAGTTTCCCGAACGCAGCCCAGCCGAGTTGGATTCGTCGATTGACCTCTGAGTCGAAGTTGGACTTACCTAATCGGACAATTTGTCCCAGGTATACGTACTCGTCTACAACTTCGAGCCTATTGTTCCCAACAACAACCGGTATTGGTGTGACATGGACGTTTGACATGAACTTCGTCTTGTCCGTGTTCATCTTAAGACCAACCTGTTGGGAGACGTTATTGAGATCATTGAGCATTGTACTAAGCTCCTCCAGCGATCCTGCCATAAGAACTATGTCGTCTGCAAATCGAAGGTGAGTGATGTATTCGCCATTGATGTTGATACCGTATACTTTCCTGTTCAGCTGCTTGAAAACATCTTCCAATGCAGCGGTGAGAGTAAATACTTAGATTAATTAAAGATATTTTTTAAGTGTGGTGATTATTATAATATCTAGTCTTTTATCATACTTATAAAAGAATATGACGCCCCACTTCTTTCCGTAGGTGTCATAAGAAGCGACTTAGCCAAAAGCCTTGTAAACCTCATGGCATTCTCCGGGAAAACCCGTCTTGTTCTATGTCCCGGAGAGGACATTAAATATCCATTATATCAAAATTTTGCTTTATTTAAATTGTATTACTCGTCGTGCCAAATGAAAACAATCTATATCTACGCCAAACTGTGAAAGGCGTGAGTGGAGCGTGCACTTTTTCATTATATTACTGCTGAAAACAGGCCTCAAGAAAGTATCTGGCAAAGTCGGCATACATTTCTTGGAAGGATTTCCTATCCGGTACCTTTGCACTAGTAAAGTATGCGGCTCCCCATCACTAGGATATGGCTATCTGTAGGATATGGGATCGCCAGAGCCTTGTTTGTTTGCTAACAGGGTGCACTACGTGCAGGTGAGGTGGGTAATTAAAAAAAAAGAGAAGGTACATTACCCTACATCCTAAAAACCCTACAAGTACACCTTTTACATCCTAAAACATCTAATTGAAGTAACACACAACTATGATAAAATTAAATGTAATTAAATGAAAAACAATTCTTACAAACTCAAAGAATACAACTAATAAATTTTTGATTAAAATTTTGTTTCGTTAACCATGAGTGCCGTTTGGGAAACGGTAATTTCCATAAACCAGTTTCTCAATAAATTATAAAGTAATAAATACTGAACAGTCTGCGGTTGCAGCGTCATTTAAATTCTATTAACTCTCGAGTACTAAACAAAATCAAAGGCAATATTTAAATATTTAGTCTGCGGTGAAAAAAACCATTTGTTCTGCAATATGATAGACCAATGAAAGAATAGATAAACTTGCATAATATTCACAATAGCTGTGTATATAAAATAAAAATATTATTTTGTTTTGAAGCAGTGCAGAGAAAGAATATATTAAGAATTCCGTAGACCATGAAAGAAAATGTATTTTTGTAGTTGTACTACACTATGAATTAAATAAAATTAAACTATGAAATACATCATTTAAGTTTGTCAGATAGCCTAATAAACTAGTATTTTCATATTACTAAATTTACTATGCGGAGTGAGCCACTTTACACTTTTATGACGCACGGCAAGATTCATTTTTGGCAGTAAATACAAGCACAAAGATCTTTGCTCCGTTTAAACTACAATTACGTAGCCTAGTAACAGTACTTTAATCGGTTTAATGATTTCAAGGGTAAACGCATTACAAGCAAACAAAAATGAACTCACATTGTCTCTTACGAATATTAGCATTAGAATTATAGATCATTGTAATATGTATACAAATCTTTACCAAGATCGTGGTAAGTTTTTTTTATAGCACCGTACCTTGTAGGAGGCAGATTTCAGATGCACATTCCTCCCCTTGCTAGTGAGTGTGCATTTAAGACGTAGAAGTAGATCTCGGCGACCTGTTCCGTTACGTAGCGCATCGCGAATTTCCTCGTGATCGCACGGGTGGCTGAACTCAAATACGCTCTGGCCCATTATCTCCATCTGAATTTAAAAAAAAACTTATAAGAAGTCAACAATTGTGTAGTTGTTTCTAATATAAATAAGTAATAATGTATTAACGCTAATTAAAGATAGGAATAACGGCTACATTTCAATATTGAATAATATTTTGGTGGCAAATCTTCCATGCATGCCAAGCCAGCTTTTGCTGACACTTTAATGGAAATACCACATTGTCCAGCAATTGTCTTACACAGGCTGATAAAAAAGAACATCTATGTTCTTCATCGAGAATGGAGGAAGTCAAAGTGACCACGTGGTATATGTTTATTAGCCGCGTTTACAGACATGTTTTAATATGACATTTAAAAGCGTTTCCTTAAGAATATAAATGCAAAAAGTAAGAATCACTTATAAAAATCGAAAAAAATCTTACACCTTCTCTACAAAGTTAAATCAAGGTCTGAAAAGAAAGCTCCAAGTAACGCCTTAACAATCGTTTGGAACGGAAATAACCTTCAGAAATAAATGTCTATCTGTAACAGTCTGTAATTTAACCTTAGCAAAGTTGGATATTACATAATTTATTATGAAACAACAAAAGTCAAAGAATTATTGAAAATAAGCGGGCTTCTCCAGTCTTTAAGAAATTAGCAAGTTAAATAATTTAACTGAACTGGTCAAATCAGGTATAAAAAACTTGGAAGTAAATAAATTATGTAACACGATATTAATTTTTCTAAGTTAATAAATTTGATTTAATTTTAATGGTTAACAAAATATTAAAATACCCGTGCCAAACAATTTGTTGCTCTTTTATATCACAGATAGATGATCTCAGATAAACCTTCCTACGTACTTTCTTACTACGATCAAAGTAGATTACTTTAAATTTTATTACTTATCAAAGAGTATAATCTGTAATAAATTTCAAATACCTGCGTTCGAGGTTAGGGTAACAAGCTTCTAGAACACCATAAGACAATAAAGAAAATAGGAAGAAAATAAACATACTAAAACATAACATAAAAAGACTAATATTGTATATTTTTATCATGTTTCCACCAATTTTAAAACAACACCTGTTGAACATAAACCATAACGTTGAGCGACTCAGTTACTTTGTCTCTAACGACTTGTTTAGAAAACATATCGAATAAGTTTATTTTGGTTGCATCGAAGAAGTTTATTCAAAGTGTATTTTTATCCCAAATGTGTATTGAAACCCTACATATTTCATAAATTTGATAAGTTCAAAGAAAATTAATCCAATTTTAGAATGTTTATTTTTAGAATATTTATTGCTGTTATACCGTTCCAGTATAATTATGGGTTTTATTAAAACATAACAACAAACAAAAAAAAGTAACTAACTTACCTACTATAGAAAAAAATTTATTGCGAACAAAATGACCATCGCATACAGGGATTCTTTCGCCTGATTGTTATCTTGTAAGTGGGTCCTGATTAAGAAATAGCAATAGATTGTAACAAAACGCAAAGATTTATCAGTCATACCGCGCAGTTTCGTCTCCATAATTCGACAAGTTTTGACTAGCGGCGGATAAACCCACATAAATATCGACTCAGTCGCTGGCTTATCATGGGCATAATAAATTTAAATAAAAGTTACAAAGACAACTAGAAATATTAACCTAGTAATGGTTGTAAGGGGGAATATAGAATTTTTTTCACCAGACGCGACTCGGACCATTAAATGAAGGCGAAAAATCAATTCGAATTTTCTGAAACCAAAACTCAGACTGGAGCCGCATCACTTGAGCAAGGGTACAGCACAGGCGCTGCGCTCACCAACCCCATTGTCCAGCGTGGTGAGTATGTGTCAACCTTTCAAGCTATTCGTTTGGTGGCGCTTTCTTGAAGAGTTTAGAATTGGTAATTATATATGGTGATGAGTTCTAACGTAAATTTAGAAATTTCAATGTAGTGTTCGCATCGAGTAAATATAACAAATAAATATCAAATTTATATTGACACGTCGTAAACAAAAATCATAAAAACTGTCAGAAAACTCAATAACATATTTTATCAGTTGTTTCGATAGAAAATCTCGTGAATGTGATATCACTACATTCATTCAATTTAACACCTGATTTATGTTATCTTTTTGTACATTATTCTCACGAAAAATTCTCAACTATATAACAAGATATACACTGTAGGTACAAAACCACTTGTTACATAAGCCTTATATGTATTTAGTCTAGGGTTGGAGCACACAGAGATACGTTGGGCATTTCCCAGATTTACTACTATTAAGAATGGAGGGAGTGTTTTTCTCTTTTAACAACCGTTATATATTATGGTATAGCATATACTAATAGCAAAACTCTTCTTATTCTAATCAGACAATTCTTATTATTTAATTACGCATTTATATTGGAAACAAACAGCACATGAAATGCATAAAATAACATCCAATAGAGTTATAATATTAGCCAACATAGTTTCCACTTCGGAGTACAACATACTGTTGTGTAGACCAGGCTTAAAATTAGAAATATGTCTATTTGTCTACTCTAACACAATTTATCTCTACTTTAGCTGTAGGGATAGTGTTTTTTTGATAACCTTCTTAAGTAAAATACCCGTTATTTTGAAAATAAACATCTCGCTAATAATGTTATTACTGTTCGAATGGTCTTCAACACTATGGGTTTACGTAGTAACTAGTCTGTTAACAAAATCATAAAACAGAAGAATTTAGTACGTTTTAACAGTAAGTTTTAAAAGAATATTATAATTTTAAAACAGTTGACATTTGGAAATGTAAAATTTTTCTTAAATGAAACATACGTTTGTTTGAAGTCTAAGAAAAAAATTAATAGCATGTTATATTGTTAGTAATCATTATCATCATTATCCAGTAATCTGCACAATAGTGCTTAGCGTCTAAATACCAAGACAGGAATTCACGAAACTTTCCCACAAACAGGCGAGATAAATGTCCCACTGCTGGGCCAAGGTCTCTTAAATTTTAAGACAACCACGCTCCTCCTGTGGTAGTCGTCGTAATACATGGCATTCTAGATTCTATAATTATAAGACTTACCTGAGAAACTCCAAGGTGGTCCGCGATATTCTCACTGCAGTAGACGATGTCGCCCTCTTGTGACAGTACGAGCACGAAGCCATCGAGTGCTTTCATATAGGACAGTTCCGATTGTACTTCTTCAATTACTTCGGGGTTTTGATGCTTTAAAGGTTCCATTTTAAAGGTATCGGCCGCAGGTACTGAAAAAAAAAGCTCATAATAAAATTTTATTTTCACGGTTCTATTTAATAATTACACTCTTTGATAATATTTGCCAATTTACGTTTCCGTGTTCAACAATGATTTAGATAAAGTTAACTAAATCATTGTATTGTAGAATTAGTAATAATTTGTACAAAAATGATGCGACGTTATTAACATATAGTGAGGAAATTATTAATACTTGTGGACATAATTAATAATTTTGAAATAGTAGAAAGAATCTCACCATCCACCTGAATATTGCATCATTTAAAAAAATAAGTAAATCTGGATATCATTTAAATACAAAAAAACACTATAGTTGTATTTTTTATAAGCTAAGCACATGTGAAATGTGCTTATGTCAAATAATTTTTAGAAACCTCTTTACTCTATAATCAAAAAACTTAACTATACGCAAGGCAGATATAACTCAACCATTTATTGACTAGTAAGTCTGCTAGTTTGAACCACTTTGTTTCACCAAAATCTTGAAACACAGCAAACATCAAAAGTGTGTATTGCTAATAAAAAATACAACTGTGGTCCATCTCATCGCAGATGAATAAGGTATGTACACCTGACGGTGGTTATTTGTCCTCGTGGTCATAGAAACTTGTATCTACATACAACATCTACGTGGAATAACTACGAATAGGGAATAAGTTCTGTGTTAGGTACTAACGATACACAAAATGCCAGTAATCTATTATGTATTACGTATAAATATATTATCATAATTTTACCCCATAAATTGAATTAATGCTTATCACAAATATTACTATTCGTTCCTTTGGCATACAAATTTTCAAATATACTTCCCTTCCACTTAGTATTGCAAATTTAAGGTAAATCCTGAACGCCTTGACGTCATATTTAAAACGCTGACTTTACTCAGAGGTCAAAACCGATTGTAATTATTTGATTAACATCACAAGGAAAAATGCAATTACATATAACTATTTAATATATCGTCGTTATAAAAGTATCGTCTTTAAAGTACTTTTAGACCAATTTATAAGTTAAGGTAAGCTGTGTGTAATGAAATAGGTATATAGTCTTTATTCTCATGAATGTAGCATAGCTAATACGAATATAATAATGCAAGGGAAAGTTGCCTTTTTTTCTTTCTTTCCTTTCATTCTTCATTTGTCTGCTATAATTAGGACGGAAACCCCGTCAGTGGTCACGGGTGGTCAGTGATTCCAATCCAAATGCCAAAATCTAATGGCAATTATAACCAAATTATTTAGGAAATTCAGAGTTATTAACTCTCGTTTATATTGGCATGCTGCGTAAATAATCTGAGTAGTTCATCTAAGTAGTGTACCGTTGCCAGTTTCAAAATAATTGAAAGTTTGAGCAGCGCATAAGCATGTGATTCGGAGCGAGCGGTGACGCGTGCCAACGTTTCTAATAAGTCGCGAATTTGCGGCTGCCCGTAGCCGGGTCGCATTAAGGAAAACCGACGACAATGATTTCTAAAATGAATCCTTGCATATACATAATATGATAAAAATAAATACACGATGGCATCATAAACTAGAAAATATACTTTAGTAAATGAACTTTATACCACAGAAATATGGTTCCGGTTGCCAGTCGATGTTGTTCTAACGCGGCTTAGTTTAACACTTGAATTCTAATTTTATATTTAATTTTATATCATACATCAATAAGATGAAATAAAACATTTTTTTAAATACAGCATTTTTATTTAATGCTATGTACAAACATTTATTTTCAAAAATTAAGAGCAAAACATATACAAAATATAAACAATATTTAAGTTTTTTCTCTTTGGAATTGATACGAACGTTTGAGTTTTAATTATTAATTCCGGATGTCGACGTATCAGGTGGACATGACTTATTATTAAGCACATAAATTATCCCTCGCAGTGAATATAATGCTAACTTAATTTAACTATACAAAATGTACTGTTGGGAAGTGATTAAATTTTCCATTTAGTAGACTTTGCTAGAGGTACACTAAAGTTTTAAGTTACGACTACGCAAAATTCGATAATTTAAAAAAAAATTAAAATATTTTTTAACTAAACTTAAATAATAGTGTAACAAAACACACAAAATAGAACTTTATTTTGTTTTTATCTTCTCTCGCCTATATAAGTCCACTGCAGGATACAAACAATAGCTAGCACGATCGATTTGCATTGAAGATTTGCCCAGCCTCACCACGCTGGTCCGGCGGCACCCTAGCTAGCAGCCGGCAGCCATAACTAGGATCACCTCTGTTGGATGCGGCTCACCAGATGGTAAGTGATTACCGTCGCCCACCTACATCTGCAACACCAGGTGCTGCAGGTGCGTTCCCGGCCCTTAAGGGTATTAGGGAGATGGGAGGGTAGATGAGGAGGGAAGATGAGGAGGGGGATAGACCACCGGTTACCTCGCTCTCCGAACGAAACGCAGAAGCACACGATGCCTCTACTTCACACCGGTATTCGGCGAGGCCTAGGTACTAACCCGGCCGAGCCGGCCCATTCCAGCAGCAGGAAAAACCGCCGATTAGCTCTACCACGTCTAAAAATCCGCTTTGATTTTGCGCCATCACTTGGCCTTCAGGGCCTTGTCTGTTAGTGCACCATGTGCCTGTGAGGTTATCATTGGGAGACAAAGGTTAACATTCCCCCTTATATCGATCTTATCTTAATAAAGATAAAATTTTCATTTAAGTAGCTATTGAGATCATACATTTGAACAAAATGCTTTGAAATCTTTAAACATTGTTAAGGAGCTGTCTAAAAATTAAATTGGTATGAATTAATAATAAATTAGTCGTAACTTTAAGGGAAAACAAACACAACAGGAAAATTAATTACGGTCTTCGTAATAAGTATAGAACAAAGTAAACCTTGGCAATGCGTGTCGTATCATTAATTTTCTTCTACGAAATAAGTTCCGTGTAACTTGTGAAAGACGATGCTTTTCCACAAATTTCCTTATCTCAAACGTGTTCCGATGGTAATATAGCCACTGGAAACACTTATACAGAACCTCTGAACTTACTTTACAACGCATTTTCATAATCAGACAGCGATCTCGTGAGTTGTTTCAACGTATCACTAAATTAAGTTCTTTAAAAGGGCCAAAGTTACGTAAGTGAAGAGCTATGTACTCTTGAAACTATAATGGAGACCAATTTATTACGGACTTAGATATCACGTGTTTACAAAAATGATAAAATGAGACTGTTTTTTTTAACCATAACCGTAGAGTAATATCAAATGATATGACATTGCGGAAAGGGCATGTCGCATTGTATATAATTTGAGATTTGATTTCCTCCTATAGATAATGAAGAGATAATATAAAATAAGTATTCGCTATACCCACTCAAAATTAACTGACATAGCACTACAAATTTTAATGACTACAAATAATTTATGTATGTAAACGACCTCCACGACATTGAAGAAATTACCGATATAAAAAAATAAAGATCCAAATCAAATATCGCGATGTTCCTTAATCTCGAAGCATTTTAAATATGCTCGATTGTCTGGTACTGCGATCCCTAATTAATCTGCAAAGCGGGAGCAGTCATGCTGTGCGAAATCACTAGTCTTTGGGTTCGTCAAAGTCGGATGAGTTCTCCGCAGTCAGACGGTCGCTAAATGTGCACCGCGTGTAAGTGATGTGACCAGAAGAGGCTCTACAAATAATTGGAGCGACCTGGAATATGTGGAACGGGTCAAGGACCGAATCAGGACGACACTGTCGCCTTCTGGCACAGCCTGAGGTCAGGACCCGCATACTACAGCGAGGGCCCTTGGACAGAAGCTGTGGCCAGTCGGTGTGCAGGTATTACGCCCATGGACCCCGTCGTCATTACACCAGATGACGTAGCTGAAGCGGTCGTAGAGCCCCGAACTGGAAAAGTCCAGGACTCGACGGGCTACATCACTACTGGTTAAAGGGGTTCATGGTGTGTCACGCTGTGCTCTCCCGGCAGTTCCAAGAGGCTCTCGACCAGAAATCGCTCCCGAGTCTCTTCACCACTGGGGTCACTCATTTGGTTCCTAAAGATATGGTTACCGTAAAGCCGAGTAAATATCGCACCATCACCCACCATATATAATACACTGACGTCCATTCTAAGCGGGAAAATCACCCGACACCTCGATATAAATGGAGTAATGTCGCGCGCTCAGAATGGATGTTGGAGCGGCGGTTGCGGGACCAAGGAACCACTCCTCATTGACTCGGTCATTGGCAAAGTGGTTAAACGCAACCGACGCAACTTCTCAGCCGCCTTGATAGACTACAAAAAGGCATTCGACTCGGTGGCTCGTACGTGGCTAGAGAGGGTCCTCGAGGAAGTATTTTACTGTACAGTAATAGACTTCCTCGAGCAATGTATGGGGCAATGGAGCAAGATCCTTTTTCATCTAGGTGAGCGGATGACGGCTGTGGAATACTAGATAAGGATAAGAAGAGGGATTTTCCAGTCCGATATGGTTCTGCCTCTCCTTGAACTCTCTCAGCACGTTACTGGAGAACTCAGGGAGAGGGAGATTTGAGCTACGGAGGGGAGGTACAAAAGTGACCCACCTTTTCTACATGGATGACCTGAAGTTGTTCGCCTCCAATCGCTCCCATATGATGGAATTACTAAAGATCACTTGTGATTTTAGCGATTCAATCAGAATGGAGCTCGGGACAGATAAATGTGCGGTTCTCCATGTTGAAAGGGGTAGGGTCGCTGATTCCGTGGGCATGGACTTATCTATGCTCGTTAATATAAGGACCCTTTCCGAGGCTGAAACATACCGATACTTTGTGACATACCCAGATGTCACAAAACATAGGTATCGATGAGGCTGGCATGAAACAATCGGTTCGCCAATTGTTTTTTGCACGTCTGACAAAAGTGTTAAACAGGCTTTTGTCGGGCGGGAATAAAGCTCGAGCGTATAACGGCTGGGTCATGCCAGTGCTCATGTATACATTTGGCATACTTAGATGGACTCAAACTCACCTTAACACCCTGGACCGTAAAGTCCGCACCATTATGACATCCCACAGAATGCATCATCCGAGACCTTCCACGGAAGTAAGGCGGGAGGAGCTTCTTAAGCGTTCTTGACATGCACAATCGTGAAGTGTGCAGCCTCCGTAGTTACTTCCTGGCGAAATCGGATGAGTCATTCTATTCGGACGTCATTGCTTGTGATAACAACGTTGGCCAAGGATAGAGGCCCCTCTATCCTTGGGCAACGACCAACGGCAGGACCCGGCAGTACAAAGCGTCTCCGACCGGGAGACTTAAGACTTAAAAATATTTTTGCTTTAGACAGCCCGTTTATTGGGGAAGGTTATAATATATTATAGGATAAAATTATGCTACGACCTCAAAGGCGGAACAGTAACTATAAATCTTGGTCATATGGCCTTATAATCATCATGTGACATGTATAATCCAAATTTAATGCGGGCGAAGCCGCCAGGTACAGCAGTAAATAAATATCAATCTTTTTTATGCCATGGTGCCCACATAATTAGATATAAAATAGATAAGTATTGAATAAAAATTTTGCTCTCAATAAGATGAGTAAATAACTTTGCTATTTAGTACGATTCAGTAGGAAAATATTTTGATTTATTGCTACTTGTCTACAAAACGTCTCATTTTGTATTACTCATTGTAAATTATTTGTAAATATGATTTATACAGCCTATTTGAACAATATAATATCATAACGATATAACTAAATTAAGTTGTTGTATATAGATAGATAAAACAAATAAGGTAAAATAAATAACACATACGACACAGCGGACTTTGAAATATAATCGCAAAAAATTATAATTGGGTTATCTTAGTTATCACATAATGATATTCCTCTAAAAACGACCAGTCCAAAAAGTATAATAAATGCTATTGCCCAAATTTAAAAAGGGTAATTTATTTTAAAGACTTAAATTTTCGCTCTTTAACAGCCGGTAAACAATCTACTGCAGGACGTAGGACCTCTCCCTTTTAGGAGAGGGGTAATTCTCCTTATGGAGAATTTGCCATAATCGCCACACTCGGCAAGCGGAATAGCGATCGCAGTACCATAGACTCTACTGTCCTACTGTACTGTACGTTATCGGTTTGTTTATTTTTGTTCTGGTATTTATTTAGAAGGATGTCGCCCCAGTCTCTTTTAGTCGCTTCTTAGGACACCCACGGGTAGAAAGGATGTGGCACATTCTAACGCCGATACCACACCATTTTCGCTTAGTATTCCCTAAATATTTCCAAGGTGAAAAGTAGGAAATAACTACTAAGTCTACACTGCTTGCCCGTTTGAGTACCTACAAAGTTGTCGGACCGTTTCCAAGATAAACCTGTCTCGGTTTTTGGATGTATTTTGATACCTATCATGTAAATGAGCTTATGAAAACGCATTTATATTTTTCGAATTTATCGAAAGAAACTTTTAAATTACGGACTGACACTTAACTTTTTTATATGTAAAGTAACATTGAAGCTGCGTTCACATTATTTTTTATTACGCTGAGCTTATTTTTTATTATGCACGGCTACGCTACTGAGAGTTACTGGACGGCATCCTGTGGGATAAGAATCTCGAATAATAATAAACCGAAAATACGCATACCAATGGCGGGCTGCAACGTCTGCGAGGTGTCCGGCTGTCTGACATTGCGATTAACAATGGCAAGCGTGGCCATTAAAAGTGGCCAGTAAAGTCTTCCTTTTGGGAGAGGCCTAATACAGAGGTGAACTATTTACAGGCTATTCAAGAAGAAAGAACACATATTCAAGTAAATACGTGATGGAGTATATCTATCTGGTATCTTTGTTTGTGGCGTTTTCGATAAGGTAAATAGTACTTTAAACAATAAAGATGCGGTACAGTGCATGTAAATGTAGTACAATACATATTTAATGCATCAAATAAATGCACAATTTTAAAATAATAACTCAGTGCGTCCAATTGCACGAGTACGGGTCGAGGAAAAATAGTAAGTGATTATGCAACAATAGGACCGTCGTTCAACGACCTGTGTGATAAAATGGCCGTGTATCCCCGAAGAAAGTCATTGTTTAAAAATATAATACCGCGTATAGTTATAATATGTAATGTGTCCACTTATTAGCTTACGGCAGTTGTGTCTGCGTCAGTACATGGGTGTGTGTTGTTTATGTTCGCGGTTACCACATTACGGCGGTGTTTATTTCGAACGATGTTTACGTAAAACTGCAAATATTAGCCGTTATATCGTAGTAATTGGTTCTTATAGTGATACGAAAATAAGAGAAAATTACAATTTTACAAGCACAAAACCACCTTTATAATAGCTAATGAGAAAAAAGTGTTTTGAGAGAAACACGAAGAGGCGGAAAACAAAAATATTCCATGAGGGTTGATTTAATTTCGTAAAAGGTCGGATGAAAACACTTATTGAATGGAATTCTATAACCGAGCGTGCACTCAAAAACACTCATATTACATAAGTGACCTTTAAAGTAGTTGTTTTAATATATTTTTTCTTAGAATTGAGATTTACAGCTTATGTATCAAGGTATAATAAAAAAAATCATGCACTGCGGGTTCATGATTGTAGAAGTCATGACGCGGTGTCAGAATGGGACAGATTGCCGGGCGCTGGACGGATTTCTTGTTGGACTACGGAACTCTAAAAAAGGAAAAACCTAAGAAAACATTTGATGTGTCGTTTGATGTGACGGTTTACTTTCCTCTACCTTCTGCGTGTTTGTTCGAAACTGAATTTTTATTAGGAGTGTGGCGTGTTATTGATGGTATTCAGATTGCGAATTCAAATACGTTTATTCAGCGAACGGGTCACGCGGTGCAGTTTTAAACGTCTAAAAATGGTCAATGACATCAGCGAGTACTTCGTAGTAAATAATAGTAATACGATGTAATAACTTGAATTAATAATTGAATCATTTGTGTAACAGATAGAATACAGACCATTTTCAACAAAATGATTAAAATCATAAAGTTAGCTTATTAAAGTCCACTGCTGAACTTAGACCTCCCAAGGAAGCGCCAGCAAGTCCTTGTATATTCACAATGGCTACTGACACATGAAAGGATAACCATATCGAAATAATATCATAATAATAAAACTCGTAAAGAACCGCGTGAAAGCTGAAACAGAAAAGAAGACAAAATATCTGGACCTGGCATAAGAGGTGACCAGTATGCCGACCGAAATTATTCCGATACGTCTCTGCAAACAGGTTATTCCCAGTCACCATCTCGGGCGTCTGAGGGCATCTGAGGCGGCTGGGACTCCGTGACGGCTCTATATGTATACAGACCAGTGTATATTACATATACTCGTAATAATGTCGTACTAGAATTAAGCAGACCGAAGGCGGGCAGCAGCGTTTTGCGGTGCGAGGTGTCTAGTATTGCTATCGCCAATCTGCTTGCCGAGCGTGGCGATTATGGAAGACAAAGACGTCTTACTTCACCACCTACAAAAAATTTACGCCGGAGTTTCTTGCCGGTTCTTCACTGAGAAATGTTTGTTTTCTGAACCGGAAAAAAAATCGACTTTTAGTTTAATTACTCTAATCATCTATCATTTTAATTATCGAGGTGAAAAATTTGCTTCACAGTCTAATTTCCAAGCAATCTAAGCCTAAAAGCAGTGTAAACACAAATGATAAAATTGAAGCAAGGACGGCTCGTCGGTTTACGCCTACGTCATGTAGCATGATTGTGATATTGAAGGTTATCGCCGTATAAAACTAGCTTTTGAGTATTGTTATCAATGAACAACATACGGCGACATAAAGGTACATCCAAGGAATATTTTATGTAACAGATAGCTATAAACAAATAATAACGGAATGAGAAAAAAATTAAACTCACGAACGGAAACGACATCTCTCACGCGTAGATACGAGATGGCGAGGCGCATGACAGATGCCTTGTCCAGCTGTTCCACCTCCTCTTTTTTGGCGGGGAGCGCGGCGGTAAGCTCCGAGAAGATTTGCATCTCCTTGGTACGGCGGGAGCGGGCCGCCACGCGCGACTTCTCCTTCCGCTTTTCATTATTCCTGGTGACAAAAACTATGTTTCATTCGATTCAAAGAAAATCTAAGAAATGTGTAGTATGTGTAATAAGAGATGTAGTTCATAGGTTAAATAGCTTCTACAAAAAAGTGCACATGCTTTGAACCTTATCTTTGATAGTCAATTGCGTAATCAATCTTTAAAACCAAATACCTACGTATCTTTCAAAACAGAAGATTAGAATCTATGTCCTGATTACATACTATGCTTACCACTTTTGAGCTCTTCGCTTTTATTAGGAGAGATTCTGGTCAAATGATATCTAAAAATATATGTGGCCTAAATATCTTTACGACTATGATGTTTTCCTGGTAGATTTAGACCACGCGACAACTTCCAAATAGGCAGAATATATCCGAAAAGATAATGAATATAGTGCCGTAAATATACTCACAAACACAGGCTCCTGTCACTCACTCGTCTTTCCATATACAATGTAATGCTTACGAGATAAGATCAAAGGAAGCACGCAATAACACTACCAGACCCGAACCCAAAAACAAATAATCTATGTTCTTACACCAATATCGCTCAGCAGTTAGGCACGCTTACCACTAAGCCACGCGGTCGTCTCAGACTCCCATAAAGCTATTACGAACTATAATTTGTCATGATTAACTAAGGCAGTGTCGCTTTGAGACTAAAGCAAATCGGCTGATAAATCGGTTGCTAGGGATTTATTTCCGTTGTTTAATTAAACATATTGTATCAGGTTATCTTTCGATGGTAGATAGCGAGCGTGAATAAGTACATTGATACATTGTAACGATTTATTTTCCTAAGGAAACACTGAATGTAAGAAAAGCTTAAAGATCAAAAAGAAAGTAAAGAAAAATGTTAGGTGCGTGAAATATGTGCATAACAATAAATGCATAGATTTAAAACGTGAAATTTTAACTAAATAATAATAGCACAACAATAACTTATTTATCAACTGTCGACTGGCTGTAATTATTCGTTGACAGTTTGCGAACAATGAAGAAACAATTGCAACAAAATTTATACAACATCAAAATAATGATTTCTTGTATTTACGCGAACACTACGCATTTGAAATGAAACTATTATTTACGGATTTTATGGCGTTTAATTTTGTTTTTATATTTTCTCGTATAATTTTGTTTATCAGCAATTGCTGTTTCATTAAACACAAAAAAATGACTGAGTATAAATCATAATAATTTAATATAAATAAGCAGTGTCGTATGCAGCCAGTGTAAGGAAAGCGTAGATTCGTACGAATCGGAATCGAAGATCTACTGAACTTGAAAAAATGAGACCGATAACCGGGCATCACTAAGTGCGGGATCGCCAAGCCGTTTCCCAAGCTTGGCTATTACGGCAAATGCTCACTTTGGAAGAGGTTTGTCCAGCTGAGGACTATATACAGTGTTACGAATAAACACAATCTAAATAATGATTTTTTACAACTAATACCTTTTGAACACAGAGCAAAGTTTGAATCGGCCGTCTTCGGCTTGAGGTGAATCCGGAATACACATTGTTCTAAAAAATTAAACGATCATCACTATATGTAACTAATGTAAAGCACGATCGCAGCACGAGTCTATTCCACAACGAATGACTAACAAATATGACAGCTTGCAGTTACAAAAAGTTGATGCTATTAATTTGTCGTTAAGTAAACAACGGACTCTATACTTTATCGCTTGTTCTAAATAGCATATTTGACAAGTGCGTCACAAATGTGATTTGTAATTACCGCTCTGGTTTATCTGGTCTGTAGCACTAACGGGCGTCTTTCGATGTTCAGGTCTGTTTCTTAGAAGATCGTAAACAGAATATAATTATTAATGAGACAAAAGAATTACCACGGACGTTAATTAAATAATTGAAGTTAATAATAATGTTATTTTGTTGACAAGATATCGATACATCTCCGGTTGATAAATATATGCTATGGAAGTTCCTCAGCAGTCTTGGATATGGAAAACCACAGCTAGATTCTAGTAGTACCAATTTTTCACCAGACGATTTCAATCGTCATTTCTTATCAGAAAAAATAATATCGGTACGTTCCAGAGCGAATGCTAGCCGATTTTTAACTTCCATGTTTTGCTTATTCAGTAGATACGTTTACTTTTTCTGCTGTTGATGAAGAGGAGACTCGAAAAATTTTTCTCTAACAAAACCAAAACCGTAGGCTGTGATGAAGTGAGTAGGGCAATAGTTTTACATGCGCTTGAATCTGTTCCAGCCATAGTAACTCACGACATCAATTTTTGACAAACAGAGAGAGTGCTGTCAGTGACTTATTTAATACAGCTTTAATAATATTCTATGCTTCGACTCTACCTACGATCAAATATTTGCGATCGATATATAATGTGGAGAGGACCGAGTTCTCGACATCCAAGTTTTATCTTTTTTGTAATATATTGTTTGAGACAATGTGGCAGGTGGTGAGCCTGTCGCCGCTTTAGTATCTAGGCCAAAGATACAAATTGTACATAAGTTTTGAAAAAATTAGGTAAGAGCCTGTTATAATCACCATGTAAATAATCCATTTACCATAGTCGTATATCATAGAAAGTGTATATAATAGGTCGAGGAAAAAGTATTTTCGTATTTTATATACAAACCAGAGCAAGGTTCATCTTTGACGCCAAAATTTCCGGACAGAAACGCTTGAAACAATTTTGTGCTTCTCTTACAGCTTACGTTCATAAACGTCACAAACTGATTTCGCGGCTTGTGTCGCACTTTTCTCTTTTTTGTGACAAAACTTAAAAATGTACCGAAATTCTTCGTTGGATTAACTGATTTTGGCGTACAGAAAAACAGTAGAAAAATGGAAGGATACCGTTTTAACTTTTTAATTTTCTGTTTTTAAAATATGATCCATTTATTGGTAGCAAAACCAGCCAGATACAAACAGTAGCACCCAAGGGGGTTTACTGCTACTTTTTACTTATAAAATACGAATAAACTTTTTCCCCTAATATAAACGCTTCGTAACTCAGAGGACAGTCATTCACACACTCATGCAGTCATCGATCTACATATTTGCTAGCATCCTAGCAGTCCTAGTATCCTTTCAGTTAAATATACTCAAATTTTGTCTTGTTCTGGTCTATAGTATCAATTAAGTTTAACTCCTAAAATTAAGTCCAACATAGGTGTGAACTTTTGTTATTTTGGATATAAAAGCAATTATCTTATCAGCCCAGTAAGATATCATAAAGAAGTTATGAATTTTAATAACGTCGATTGCAACATTGTTGATCATAAAAAGTGCACAATAGTTTCGTGTCCCTAATGGGGTTTAATGAAATGCAAATGGGTTATACCGCTGTTGTTTGACGCACAGTTGCCTATGATACGTGATCAGAATAAAAAGTTTTACAAGGAATCTAGACACCAACGTCACAACCGTATAAATAGTAAGAGGTAAGACGATCATAGCTTTGTTCGTAAGATTTTTTTTTCTCTCGACAGAGTTTATAGACGAAGTCTGAAAAAGTTATACAATAAGTATAACGAAATTATAAAATTAACTAAATAACTTTGCAAATATTATTTTAAAACGGATTCTACCCACCGTGTCGTACCATAAGAAATATGCAGTACCTAAGTAATTTTTATGTGTAAAACGAAATTCTTCTAAAACGAGAGAAAAAAACTTCTAAATTTCAATATGACGAACAAAACGGGTGCTACTAAAGCAATAAAAATATATACGAGTCTAAAATCTATGACAACAAATAAACATAACGCCTACAGAACAGGGTGTGAATGTGTTAGTCCACATGGGCGATAAAAACGAATTTCGATGCTGACGATAAGGACAGCCATTCTCGTGAATGCAACGCATTGAGGAAAAATTTATCGAGCATCCCGCTTTCTGAACGTAACGTAAAAACAAGTCACGATCGACTTACAACTATAATTCGCGGCCATTCAGTCGACACAGGTTGTTAAACGTCAGAGAACACGTTAATCAACCTATTTATGTAAGACTTTTTTTTTCAATCCATCCCGGTTTAGGAATTCAGTATATTGATTGGCGTAATAAACATAGGATGTCGATGTTATTCACCCAAGTATATATATAGTATCATTACTTTAAGCGATGTTTGAAGCGAGGGCGAGAATTAATTAGAAATCTTCTAAGATTCAGTAGAACTATACAAAGTAGAAATATATTACAAAAATAAAATAGAATACTCTTTATTGCACACCAAATATTTTTTATTTTATCATATAAAAAAAACTACACTTGAACAAAAATAAATATGTATACGGAAATAATGAACTACAATAATTTAAACTGTTTAAAGAGAATGATAAAGTTTAATACCGTATCTTCTGACTGCACCAAAGTGACTCTACCACCATTAAAAAGTAACTTTAAGATAGTAGAGCCACGCTTCAACCAGTTGTAGCATAACAATACAAATAATCCAAGAGAAAATCTAAATTCTCAAAGAATATCACCGTAATAAAGTAGTGATAAAGAATATTCATACAGTGACTAGGACAGACGATCCAATTACTACCAATGAGGTATTCAATCATGTCCTAAGGGGTAACAACTAAGGTTACCACTAATATATAGTATTGTACTGTATTTCGGTTCGGCGTACTGTGGAACGAAAATAAAGTACAAAAATATTTATAGCTTATTCTGGAAAATTTTATATTCAGGCGAAAAAATGTTGGCAACCCTACTAGGGTTACAAAACACCTAGGCCCCCTATATATTACAACACAGCTATAATTTTTCATCAAGGCTGGCGTAAATGGATCGCAATGACCATTTACCAACAAGTGGCCCTGTTGGACGGTTGGTCTCTAACACTTTCCGGAATAGAAGGGAATTTACGAAAAAAAAATTAGTTGTCACGATCAGCTATGCTGTTATGTTAGCCCACAATTTAAGCGCTTAGTAAAAATAGAACAATGAAATAAACATGGTAGGTATAAAAATCCAAAAATATAACTGTTTAAACAAACTAAGTGCAAACCCAACTTACAGCATGAACAGAAAGTCAATAGAAAATAAATGGAATTCCAATAACATTAGCATAAGTGTTTGTGTAGATAAAGTTTTGGAGAAAGCGTGCAAGAATCTAATAATACGTCAAAACGTACAAATTATAATCTCGCCTGTCTTTTCTATTTCCAAGAATTTTGACGATGCACGAGGCCGATTTTCGCTAAAAAATTCCTTGAGACATCATACACCGATAAAATCATACCGTGATATTTATAACATGGGTTCGTTTATCCAAGACATGGTTATCAATAAACTAAATAATGTCTTGAGTATGAAAAATACACTATATAAATATTTTTGTGAAGTATTTGTATAAACGAAATATATTGGATGGGTCAAAGCTCTATAGAGACCCTGGTATTGTTCTTTGTTACTAGTATTTTTTATATATTAGACTAGTATACTAACCAGTCTCCGCACGCCATCCGTATATGTAG
Source organism: Bhutanitis thaidina (assembly GCA_029286595.1). Taxonomy (NCBI): domain Eukaryota; kingdom Metazoa; phylum Arthropoda; class Insecta; order Lepidoptera; family Papilionidae; genus Bhutanitis; species Bhutanitis thaidina. The sequence goes on from JAGSMS010000028.1 coordinate 1,347,535, forward strand.
ATATTTTTTCTGCGTTTCGTTCGAAACTGAGGAAATGGGGCCTATTCCCCCATCCCTCCTCCATATTTCCACTCCCAATCCCCAAATATCTTTAAAGTCTGGCAACGCACTTGCAACTCCTATAGCCTATAATAACAGACGCCAAATCTGAATAAAATGCAAATTAAGAGAAATATAATTTCTCAAAGAATATCACCGTAATAAAGTAGTGATAAAGAATATTCATACAGTGACTAGGACAGACGATCCAATTACTACCAATGAGGTATTCAATCATGTCCTAAGGGGTAACAACTAAGGTTACCACTAATATATAGTATTGTACTGTATTTCGGTTCGGCGTACTGTGGAACGAAAATAAAGTACAAAAATATTTATAGCTTATTCTGGAAAATTTTATATTCAGGCGAAAAAATGTTGGCAACCCTACTAGGATTACAAAACACCTAGGCCCCCTATATATTACAACACAGCTATAATTTTTCATCAAGGCTGGCGTAAATGGATCGCAATGACCATTTACCAACAAGTGGCCCTGTTGGACGGTTGGTCTCTAACACTTTCCGGAATAGAAGGGAATTTACGAAAAAATAATTAGTTGTCACGATGAGCTATGCTATTATGTTAGCCCACAATTTAAGCGCTTAGTAAAAATAGAACAATGAAATAAACATGGTAGGTATAAAAATCCAAAAATATAACTGTTTAAACAAACTAAGTGCAAACCCAACTTACAGCATGAACAGAAAGTCAATAGAAAATAAATGGAATTCCAATAACATTAGCATAAGTGTTTGTGTAGATAAAGTTTTGGAGAAAGCGTGCAAGAATCTAATAATACGTCAAAACGTACAAATTATAATCTCGCCTGTCTTTTCTATTTCCAAGAATTTTGACGATGCACGAGGCCGATTTTCGCTAAAAAATTCCTTGAGACATCATACACCGATAAAATCATACCGTGATATTTTTAACATGGGTTCGTTTATCCAAGACATGGTTATCAATAAACTAAATAATGTCTTGAGTATGAAAAATACACTATATAAATATTTTTTGTGAAGTATTTGTATAAACGAAATATATTGGATGGGTCAAAGCTCTATAGAGACCCTGGTATTGTTCTTTGTTACTAGTATTTTTTTATATATTAGACTAGTATACTAACCAGTCTCCGCACGCCATCCGTATATGTAGATATTTTTTTTCTGCGTTTCGTTCGGAAACTGAGGAAATGGGGGCCTATTCCCCCATCCCTCCTCCATATTTCCACTCCCAATCCCCCAAATATCTTTAAAGTCTGGCAACGCACTTGCAACTCCTATAGCCTATAATAACAGACGCCAAATCTGAATAAAATGCAAATTAAGAGAAATATAATTTCTCAAAAGTTTGACTTTTCCTCCTCTTTCTTTTTTTATATGTTCCAGAACCTTCGTGGAAATTAGTAAATCTGTAATTTTTATGTGTTCTATATCCTATAAATTACATTTTATTAGGGAAGCCAATATTAAGGAATTAAAATGCATTTGTTCAGTTCTACATTTATGTATCTTTAGAAACGAACTTAAATGTTGTTTATTGCTCGTTAAGTATGAAGTTCGCATTGTTTTCAATTGAATTTCCTGCTGAATAATTAAGGCTAAATCGTAACAACATATATTTAAAACCCGTCTACGGAAAAGCACAAAATTCAAGTTAATACTACGATAAATTGACGATTACAATGACATATAGTCTAAGACACAAGGAGCTTTAAGAAAAAGCTATCGACACCTCATTACTCAACTGATATGATACGTAGCTTAGGGGCTGCACGGGGACAGATGAACATGCTAACATACAAGCATAGACAGCTAAAATCATAACCCTTCTCGTAGTCGTTGTTAGTTAACGTTGAAAGTTAGGTTAGGTATCCAATAAACTGTCGTTATTGTTAAATTGCATTATGGAGTGTTAAAAAAAACACAATTGAAGGGATTGCTTCGCACAAAGTGGGTATGGAGCCGTCAGTCATTTTCAAGACACTTCAAAAACTCGGCACCAGTCGTATATCTGTGTATTGACAGGTTCACCAACAATTCCTCTGTCGTAGACCATAAAAGATCCGTGCAACCACGAGCTGTCAAGACGGGACTGTAAAGCGCAGGAAAGTCAGAATCCAACGAAACTCTATTAGGAAACAAAAAAACATAATCCTCCGAAATGAAGATTCCCGCTAATTACCCGCTAATTCCCACTTTTACTAATTGTTAAAGAAGACCTGAAGTTAGGTGCTTACTGTCGATACATAGAACATGACCTAAATCAGTCCCTGAAGCTCAAGAGTCGAACGATCAAAACTTGTTGTTTGGCCGTTACGCTGGTGAAAGACAGAAGTGGGAACTTTATAATGAAAAAAACAATACTATTGAATAGCACTAGAACAAGCAGAATGTCAAATTATACTCACAGCTCTAAGGAAGTCTCGCAACTTGTTGGAGAAGTTCAACGTGGTCTTCATCCTGCATCAGCCATGATTAGGTGGGAGGTGTCCTACCAAAGATTCACGAAACGAATTGTTTTTGTGGAACTATTTCCAGTAGTAGTAGTGGTGTAGTAGTTTCTTAGTGAAACACTTTTCGAAAATGTACAGTGCTCTTTCTAGCAACATTACTCCTGGTCAGAAGACACGAACAACTCAAATCTGTGTTGTTCCGGACTTTACAAGAGTTGAACACTGGTTGGACTAGAAATTGTGGTCAGTATTAGAGGATAAGGCCTGCCCAAAATTAAGTGAAATGTTACTACAAAATTGAGACTCTCAATAAATAATTAGAGTTTGCGGTTATTAAATTCCCTATCGAGATAGTGCGTAAATTCAGTTTTGTGGTTAAAGATGACCACTTTGAATACGATTGTTATATTTTAATCGTTTACAATTCGATAAATATGCACACTTAAGTTTAAATATTATTTGTGGCCATATTTATATAATTACAGATCTTTACGGCCATACTTACTAGGTTGATTTGTACCAAAGAGAAAAACGGTTTTATAGATATTGAAAGTAAAAGACATTTTTCCTTATAATCGAGCGGTGTAATCCATTTAAAAATAAAATGGGAAATAAGTTTATATAAAAAGTTGTTATAAGATATATTTGAATACCAAGACACAGTTTCGTTAATTGCTAACCATGTGCAGGATCAACGAAACCATGTTAAAAAGTAACACGGTATAACTTTATAAGTGAATGAGGTCTACTGCGGATATGGCCCCTGGGTATTGAAAAATTGTCTCATTTTTATATATATTTATTGAGATGTTTGTGCTAGCAAATGCTTTAACACTAACTACTAATGTAGTTTCGAATCTAGCGCAAGACGAGGTGTGACGTGCGCTCTGCCTATTTGTATGTCCGTTCGTTAATGCTAGCGTGATGGTCATCAGCTTCAATAAAAACATATGTACCAAAACTGCAATTTTAGTACTTCTATAGTAATAGAATGGGTCAACATACTGTTTCGGATGTAGGGAAAATATTTTCAAATTATATTCAGCATTAAAAAAAAAAAGAAAAATATGAGATTTAATTTTTTACATAATCACCCGCAGTAGTCATTAGATAATCTTTGGAAAATTTAGTTTTTCAACTCTCGACAACTACCGACTACTATCATATATTTATACATATTATAATAAATTTAATGATAATATTAGTTCTTTTATAAATACATAAATTGTATTATACAGATACCATCATTGTCAACTGTGCAGTAGATGTTATAGTCCTGTAAGTGTACGCGCAACAAAGAGACACTCATGCATTCGATATAGCGCATGGCCTAGTAGTATCATACTTGACTGCTTAGACGTGGGTCCTGACTTCGAAGCCGAGCCGTAGTCATCATTTGTGCAAAACCACAATTATTGATATTCGGGTTTGGAAATGTGGTGCTGTGTCCCATGTCTCTGATACTGCATCTGACCCTTCTTCCGATTTTATCGCATGTGCGTTACATCGGATATGGGGATGCAAAAGACTGTATAACATATATTACGTTAGTTACGGTAGTTTAAAGTTTCACTAGCAGCCTATAAATGTCTCATCACTGGGCAAATGCCTACTTCTATTTTTGAGAGGGCTTTGGAGCTGAGAATACTCAGCCACGCTGCGCGTTTGTTTTTTTTAGCATGACCTGAACCGTGAACTAGCAAAGGTATAGCTTTACACAATTGTTATTTAAAGGAATCTATATTATTAAAAAAGATTAATTCGAAATTTGGTTTTAGAACATAACATTTGAACATTCTTCAGAACACGCATTTTCGCTGCATCGATAAAAAATAAATTCAGTTCTATAAATTGATTCGTATGGGGAACCAGCGTGCACCGTAGACAAACATACGTTTGCCTTCCAAATCATTGTCAGTATAATCCGATACTTATTTAGTATTACAGAATATTCCTATTATTAAGTCATAATTGCAATTGCATACAACAAATCATACTAACTAAACAAATATCATCGTTGGTAATAACTCGCTAACAGAAAACTTAAATATTGTTCCGTGTAATAGTAGTTATGTAGTAGATAAAATACACCTGTAAGTATTGTCGCAGGTACCGTATTTTATAAACTTTTATTGCAAACCCTGCGGATGTAGAGGGAAATATATCATGTCTTTCTTCAAGTGGCAACCTCACGTGTACGTGACGTGCACCCAGCAAGCAAACAACCGAGGCTCTGGCGACCGAATGATGGCGGAATGTCCATACGTATTTGCCGAACTCCTATCCCACGGACTAGTGCTGAGCATCACTGGTGCAAGGGTACGGACTCCCCGCGCTCGCCAACCCGAATACCCAGTGTAGTGCCAACCGGCATACATTTCTGTATGTCGTGCACGTTCCGGCATATATTTGAAACGTATGCTGGCTTTTACTGGCGTTTTCTTGATGTTCAGCAATGGATTAAATAGGCAGATGGTGTGATGCAAACCATAGCATTAAAAGTTTTGGCAGTCAAGGGACTGCTTACCCGTAATGAATTAATAGATTAATTTTAAGTCATATTAACAAGTGGTAAGATTAATTGTCATTTAACAAAGTTACGTTGTTCCTTTTTCATTTGAAACATCTAATGGCGCGGTAGAGGTAAGAACGCCGGATGACAAAACGACGCGATGCGATGGAACGATGCAGGCTTCGAAAAGCCTCGGGACACCCTCGTGATTCATCGGCTCTTTGGCAGCGACTTCAGCGACTTTACGGTTTCTTCTCCCCTATATTTTTAATACTAGTTCGTAAATATTACTTATGGATTTTCGTTGTACAACAATATTTACAATGAAAATGAATTTTATGTTTCACATCTGCTAGGCGTCCCGTGACGTTAATTTTAGACTATAAATTTATTTTAGAATTATAGACTATTTAACATAGAATAACATGAGCTCGATTTAAAATAAACTGATTGCATCAGCAAATGCAAAACTTTTGCTTAACGTAACAGTCTGTCTATACGTAAATTTCCGACATCTGGGAGCAACAGTAGGGTCGATCAGGACTTAAAACTGCAAATAATATTAGTTTAAATAATCTAAGAACCGTACATTGAAAATTAAAACGCACATCTAAATATACAACTAATTTATGATAAATATTTACTAATGATAAGATTTCTACATAAATATAACGTAGTAATTGTCTTTTATACTTCGACATAAACTGAAATCAACAGCAGCAACTAAAATATTTTTTCCAAAATGATTCAACACGTAATTATTGGAAAACCCTAACGCAAAGGAAATGTTAATAATTATTCGCTATTATCTTAATTCTTTAAGTAAACAATTGTTTCATTTTTATATAACTATATATTATGTATATGTATTATGTGTATACACACATATACATATATATAGATATATATGTAAAATACAATATGTAGTTGGTATTTCGGAAAAGGCACTAACAATTTGTGTATTTGAACTTTACAAGTTTATCTAGATAGGTGTCATCCCAGGGAAAACTGGTTTTCACACAAATAAATCAATTAACGTAATCTCTTATAATATTGGGGTACCAGTATTTTCACTGTTGCGCTTTGGAAATAGTGTCATTATGCGACTGGTAAATAGGATTGAACTATAAACTTAAGTGACTCTTCATCTCGTACTTCATAATGGACAAACTCGAAAGACGCTGTCGGTCGCCTAGGCACTATATATTATGTATACAAGTGAAAAAAGGATTAACCAAAAAAAATAACAATAGGAGCAGCTTCACTAGGAGCAGCTTCACTAGCGCAAGGCTACCGGCACTATGCTCACCAACCCGCTTGCCCAGCGTGGTGAGATGGGTAAACGTTTTATGCCATGCATACCGACTTTTGCTGGCGCTTTCCTGAAGAGACCTATTTTCTACCATCGACTTAAGTTGGCTAATGAATATTTATGTAAAATAAACTTTAATCGTTAGACTCTAGTTCTAGTAACTGCGCTTAGCATATTACCTGCCGGTACAGGTACCAAACCGGAACTCTCGGTTTTCCTTAATCATTAACTTCGTTTATGCTACTATTATAAATCCATCAACTATTCATTAATCTAGTTGTGTAGTAGTGACACAAACATTAATTGGTTAGCACCCTATAGACCTTATGCGCAATTGCTGAGGTCTTCAGTACTAAATGACAATAATTTAGTACCTACGATGAAGTTCTAGCCAATCAACGACATCTGTTATAATATAATGCACGAATAACAAATGAGAATCCTTCTAAAAAAAAACAATACGAGAATTTTAACAAACTATATGCAGGTATGCAATACAAGCTTTAGTACTAAATTATTATGCACATAACGAAAAGAAATACAGGTTTGTACTACTGCCACAGCTTATTTCTTGATGTGTTGCAAAAACAGAAATTCTGTTGTAATGCTTATAACATTTTCAGGGAATAAAGACTTAAAGGTATATTAAAAGAGTTAATTATTTGAGTAAACTTCTAGTTAATTTAATTATAACAATATTTCTCACTTTTATGTGTTCAGAAGATAACGTAACACTATTTAAGTTATTACCACGTTTCTCTATTACGACGTAATCAAAAAAGTAAAGTTATCTAACAATGAAGTTTAATTTACTTATTTATAAATACAATGGACTTGGTTTGGAAATTAGTTATTTGTTAGTATTGTAAATTAATTATTTGTAATCAGCAATGCACACTGAACACAGCCGCTCCAAATTATGTTTACAGAAATAATATGATTATTTCTTATCCTAGGTACTTTTTGTTGTTACAATTCGACAAATAAGCAGTTAGTCCTCTTTATGAGACTTAGGAATCAACAGAGTAAGGGTCAATTCCAGCTCTGGATTCGACCAACCTAGAATAAGGTAAATAAATAATAATACCGATATTATAAACATAAAAAAGTAAAATGCCAGCCCGTATGTACCCACTGCTAAGCAAAGGCCACCTCCTCAAATACGAGTATCAGACAGGATTTAGCGTTCCTAAAAGGAAAGGCCCGCCACGCTACTCCAGTGTGGGTTGGTGGGCTTCACATATCCTTGAAATTATTTCAAGGACATGTGAAGTCCGCCAATCCGCACTAGAGCAGTCGCAAGCCTTCCCTGCTCAAAACCTCTCAAATATGGAGAGGTGGCCTCTTACCCAGCAGTGGGACATTTACAGTCTACTTTACTTTTACCTAGGTACATATAGCTCTTGTGCCGGTATATGGCTATGGACTTATTATATCCGCTATACTAATGCTCTTTCAGGCTATATTTTTTTAGATTATATGTAACAGAAATGACCTGAAAACAGCATTACTGTTAAATACTTCTGATCGAAACTGTTCAAATTTGCGTATGCCGCTACATTTATAAATAGAACGCTCCTCGGGCTTTTGAAATAAAACCCAGTCAATAACCGCCTGTTAAAATCACAAGGTAAGTTGGAAACCGCAAGTGGTTCAATCACCTGATAAACACAGGGCCGGCGTGCATCCAGATAGCATTACTAATTAAAGTTATTCATGGCGACGGACTCTGTGACGGATTTACACATATGCCGCTAGTAGGCTTTCGTTTTTGCTAACCTTTTCAATTCAATACCCTAGTTTACAATCCCATTAAATTCATTTTCTTCGTCAATAAAATGCAATTCTATGATTTGTGCTCTATCGTCATCATTACTTCTGCTTTTTCCCGTTATTAGCTTGATTGAGAGCTAAGGGATCGTTGTGTCAGTTCCTAGATTATTCTTACAACACACGATTTAGTGAAATTTACTCAAGTCTTTGTGTATATTTCTGAGCTAAAAAATCTCAACTATGTACTAAAATATTGTAATTTTGTTATATTTTCGAGAGTTCTTTACTCCGCGTATATAATGTTTTGTTTTATTTCTGAAAGTCAAAAAATTCGCCACTGGACTATATAAGCTACTTTAAAAAAAATGCGTACTACGTTAATACAACAGCGTTATTAAGTTAAAAGATTTTTTTAACTACTATAATATATTATTGTATCAGATATGACTGTATTTCAAAGTTGCCAATCAATCTACCGTTTGTTGGTAGTACTCATTTCAAAACTAAGGTAGATGTTATCCATCTTAACAATTAATATGCACTCACGTTTGTCACATAAAGGGGTGGCAGATATAACTGATTTTTATTTGATGATATGTTTTGCTTTTCCAAGATTATATACAGCCAAGCAATTTTTTTATATAAAATAGTAGTTGGACCACGTAATCTCTATTATAATATTGCACCACTGCTGGATTTAACCTGTAGATTTTGTGCAAGATTTTAGACAAAAATTGCACAAGAAAAAATACCCAGCCCTGGAACATTTATTTGTAGGCCATATAAATACTTTTTTCGGGCGGGAAAGGTACCTTTGTCCCGTGGCGCCGCTATCAGTCGTTTAGCCACTACGCCAACGAAGCCGACATTTATCTCACCAGCTTCAAAGCAACTCCTAAAGTATCTATTTTTATTTTCTAGATACTGCGAGCAGACAATTCGCGTAGGCAATTCTACGACATTTTTTATAAAATTTTAACTGACAGGTAGTCCATGTTCAGATAAGATATAAGCTGGCCAATGTCATACCATTTCATAATCACCGTATTAAAGGTTCGAATATTTATAACAAAAGTATTAAAGATGCATAATAAATAAGTTGAACGTACGAACGTAACTTTTAAAATCGTTAGCTACCGGCCAGGTTATGAAGAGTGAACAAACAGTTACTTATTTAAAGAACTTTCGGAGAGCAATGGCGAGTGTCTAATGGAAATTTATTCAAATTATTTGCCAATCCTCAATGTTCATAGACTGGTGCCCAACGCGATGTATGTGGGAAAACATTGTGTGTCGTAAAATTAATACAGGTTTTGAGGGATCCATACCCTACCATTAAATTACATTACATGACATTAACCATATAAAAATGTCAAAATAGTAACTGTTAACCACGACTATATTGAGCGAGACTAAAACGTGTTTTATGATAAATTATTTGTGAAACGTGTTTTGTGAAAGGGATACCCCCTTGTTTTATTTAATCGTCAAATGGATCACAAACAATGTATATAAATTATTTACAAATATATATATATTATTTAGAAAATCTAATAGTAATATAATTTGAAATAATCTTTGAAGATTAATCTGACGCTACGAAAGCGGAAGCTGTCTTTTAAATAATTGAATTTTCAATTGTTTTTTTTTATACTCACATGAAGTCTTCCAAATCGACAACGTTCGTGTATTGACACGGCTGCCCGTCCACATCATAACACATTGTGTTGTAGTTCCACTGTTGGCCCCCTTGACATGGTAGGTTTAACTGCGCCGGTCCGAACCCTGCCTGGGGGTACATCCGACCACCATAATATTGAGTATTATCACACGCATAATAATTGCTGTTGTAACACTGCATTGATAGGTCTAAATAAGGCTCGTTATTTTGAACACCGTATCCGCAAACACCGTTCACCGTTTGCTTAGTCCACTGGCTGGCCATCGGGCATTGCGCACTCCAGCCGGCCTCTTCGTAACTCCCCACAACCGGACACTGGATAGGCAGACGGTCACCGTTCACTAACATATTAGATTCAACCGTCACTGAGTATTTTGAACAATAAAATAGACCATCGAGCTACATAATCCACGAGCGACTGATAGCAACAGATGTTCTTATCATCAACAGCAATAGTACGCGTGGTTGCGAAAAAGTTGATTATATTCGTTAGATAACAACCGTATACATTATTAGTTTCGACCCTATAAAGCCCGATTGTGTTGATATGAGATGTTTCACATTAACGCTCATTACACGTTTTATCCGATGGTGACGGAGTATATTCAATAAGTTTATAGCCTTGTCGTAGAAAAGTACCGTACATAATATTAACCAAGTTCTTAATATAACGTTTAATTATATTTTTAAACTAAATTCACGCTAACTTAATTAAAACTAAAGTTCTAGGAGAGCACATATCAAAAGCTTATTCTAATACTATTGGCAATGGTGGGAGAGTGTAGGCACCTTCTCTGCCAAGGAGTCATCTGGGTAGGTGAATCAGCTGTGAAATCACTGTTGTATTCAGGTTTGAAAGGTATAGAGGTCCAGTATAATTACAGGCTGTGAGGCATTCCCTTTTAGTCCTCAGAGGCGACAACGCATCTATGACATTCTTCGATTGAAGTTGTTTGCAAATGTCCATTGGGCTACAGTTGCCACTTACCATCAGGTGGATTGTTTGCTCGTAAGTCACTTCAGTGTAATAAAAAAAAACAATTGCAGTTAGAGCAATAATATTTTGCGTACTGACACTAAAACGAGGCCAGTTTTATCATAATGCATGTACAATTGATACGACTTTATACACAAAAATTAAATAACCGAAAAAGAAATAAGTAAATCCCAGCAAAAGTGACCTAAAATGATAAAGTAAGGACATAACCGTACTAAGGTTAAACGATGCTTTTGGCAAAACATACTAACCATTACTAGTAGAGATAGTTTACTCAATACCTTTGTTACAATAGGTACAAATGGTCCCGAAAATCCTTTTTGGAAAAAAAACTTATTTTTTGGAACTTGTGCCCTAATCTATACTGTAAACGTCTCATTTTGTAACATAGATAGTAAATCTATTTTATACGATAAAATAGGTTAAATTATTATAAAAACCAGTTAACACTAACCGAGTTCAAACTCCTAGTGATTACACAAAGGTGTTTTAGATAATCTTAAATATGCACGGTAGTTTTTGTTGTGTATTTTCTTTTCCTTGCTTCATGGCAATCTTTGGGGGAGGCCTATGTTCAGCGGTGGACTTCTAATAGGCTGAAATGATGATGATGATGATGATGATGATTTTCTTTTCCTTAGTAAGAAGTTTTAACGTTGACTTCGAGTTTGAAAGATCTAAATATGGAACATCATTTTCGATAAGTACAAGAACATGCGCAAGGTTTTATTTGACAATTTTTTGCGGGCAACGTAGGTGATTGATCGAGTAAACAAGGTCGAATCTACGTAACAATAAATATTACATAAAAACTGCAGTATCATCCATATCAGCATTTGTATTCCTTAATGTTTCTATGACGTGGTGATTATTACATTAATATTTATATAGCAATTCGGGCAAACGAGCAAGCGGCTCACGTGATGGTAAATGATTACCGAAACCCACGTTGCATCTGCAACACCTACTTCACGCTGGCATTCTGCGAGACCGTAATACTGCCTCCGTCGAGCCGACCCATTCGAGCAGCAACAAAACCCGTCGCTCCAGCACGTACCAAAGTATATCACAAAAGGCACGATAGAGGATCGATGTTGGTGTCTTTTAACCACACTGTGATTTCGTTTGTCATCCTCATCTACATAAAAAAAACCTATAAATATGATACCATATAATTATGATGTTTCTGTGTACGGTATGTTAGGATTGCCTATCATATCGTACACAGAAACATCTATTGAGATGAGCTGGGAAATTAAGGTGACCAATGCTTTCACAAACAAGGTTACTAAAGCTGCGTTATACAGATTAAATATTATACCACCGAACATTAATATTTTCGTGACGTATACATGCGGTGTCAGAACTTCGTAATTACGTAAGTGTGATTGCATATGTGTGCGTAGTAACACAAAAATCAACCGGTCCGGACCGGCCAGACGATGCTTTAATTGATCGGGCTACTGAACCCGCGGCGCCACGGCAATGCACGCTGAACGTTAGTATTCAAACCACAAGTTTCAATACCGCGAAATAAAGGAGGAAAATTATTAACAAGAAATTGTGAACTATATACGTAGATACTACGTTTTTAATAGATCCAAATAATCTTAGTTTGCAAATGTTGCTGATATGTAGATTATATCACAAAATAGGCTTATATTTATTTATATATATATATACATATATATACCACGCACACAGCCATAATTATAATAAACAAAATAGAGATTTGGAGAGGTCTTTTTAAGCCGAAAATGATACGTCTCACGCTGCTCCAGTGCATGTTTGCGGACTTCTTATGACCACATATAAATTAATTCCTTCATACAAGTAAATTAAATTGAATATTACTAGGTGGTAGACTCTGTCTGCTGCAGTTGTTACTTACCATGATGTGGACTGTTAGCTGCTTTGTCACTCCATTCCGATAAGAAAATATGTATATATGTATATATTTACGCCTTGTTCCCAACAGGGTAGGCAGAGACAATCTTCTTCCACTTGCTACGATCCTGACATACGTCTTTCGCTTCTTCCACTTTCATTAATCTTCGCATGCATGCTCGTTGGCTTAGAGTACTCTTGACCTGACCTTTTTTCAGAACGTCTCCGATTTGATCGTGAAATTTTCGCCTAGGTCTTCCTCTCCCGACTCTACCATTTACACTAGCCTCATATATTTGTTTCGTCAACCATCTTTCATTTATTCTCTCCATATGTCCAAACCAGCTCTGCATTTCTTTCTCAATTCGTGTCTCTAGATCGTCTTTCACGCCACAATGCTCTCTGACCACATTATTTCGAACCCTGTCAGTTATCTTCACATCAATCATACTTCTTAACGCTCTCATTTCTACTGCATTTATCCTGCTTTCATGCCTCTTCTGCCATATCCAGCTTTCGCTTCCATATTTTAGTGTTGGTACCAATACCCCTCTATGCACAGGCAAACGAGCTTTGTGAGATATCATCTGGCTGTTCATAAAAGTATTACCCATTCACCATATTACCTGCCATCGCTCTACTTTCAATGTCACATTCGTACCTTCCATCTCTCGTAAACATTGTTCCCAAGTAAACAAAGTCATTAGCTTGCTCTAAACTATCTTCCCTAATCTTGATACATACTTCCATCATCCTCTCCTCTCTTTCTAACACCATAACCTTTGTCTTATTAATCTTTACTTTCATTCCTTTTCTTTCCAGTGCCCCATTCATTATTGTCACAATTGCCTGCACTTCCTCAGCCGATTACGCAAGTAAGACTTGATCGTCGGCGTAGAGCAACCATTTAACAAGTAATTCATTCATGTTTAGTCCACAATCAATCTCCTTCAAATCTGTCAAACAAGTATCCATAAATACATTGAACAGCCTTGGGGATGCTACACAGCCCTGTCTAACACCTTTATGGATTTTTCTATTATTAGCTTTTGTCGCTAACCGGATTGCTTATTCCATGCCTTCTTCTTTTCACTTACAACTTTCTGCACTTCTTCATCCACCTAAACATTCTTATGTCTTCTACCTTTCCTCTTTTTAGAAACACCACATACACCAATCGCAACATTTACCAATCCATCTTAAAATGTCTTCCAAAACTCTTCTATCTCACATACCTCATCTAAATCAGTAAATCGCTATTTCAACCGTTTTTAATATTCACATTTCAAATTTCCTCTTGAAATTTCTCTACTTTCAATCGCTCTAGGCTCGTTTCCGGTACAACGGGCTTTTGTCGCCACCGCTTAAATAGCCCACTTATTCGAGACACCTCCAAAAATATCAAATATCTATCTGAATCAATACAAGCACCGCGACGCACCGGAATATCTAGAATTTGCCTCTTCAATCTTTTATCTACAGTTACAAAATCAATCATACTTCTAGAACCACATTCTTCTCTTGTATACATATGAATTCTTTTGTGAGCAAACATAGTGTTTGTCACCAAAAGATTCCATTCCAAACATACTTCGAGCAAACTTTTACCGTTCTATAAAAATATTGTTGTAGAATATTGAAATTAAAAAAAAATCACTTATTAACAATAAGTTATATCATGAACTCAAATTGGTCAGCACATAATCTTCAAATAGTATAAAACGTAGGTAACTTCAAACTGGATTTCAATACATTATAAATTCGACAATTCTACACGAGACCTCTGCCCTCCGCTTCGTGTCTAGTCCCAGAGGAATAGAGTTTTCACCGTAAGCACAGAAATATAAAACTCAGTTTCAGTATTGCATATGAGTGTTACTCGTGTCTGTAGTAGCAACTCGGTTAACATAACTCCGCTATGGCCTCTTAAAACAGAATAATTTTGACAATTGATATTGATACGCGATATTACTTATCACGTGTAGGATATACATGTAAACAAACCACGTTAGAGATTTAAATTATTTACCTTGAAAAAGAGAAGGATGAACTGCTTTCGCTTGTTATCTATTAAATACTCAAAATCATAAGAATAATTAAATAATACACATAAACAGAGATGGGCACCGTGATGACAAAATTAATAAAAGAGAAACAATGTTGATCTGATCTATTACTACTGACTGAAATTAATTCTTAAGTAAATATCAATTGTACCAGTGTTTGAAGTATCATTTACTGTACTTTACATTGGTGAACGATGCCACGAGCACAGCTTAAGTGATAAGTAGAATAATGCCGCTTTGTATAACTAACCAATATATTATAATTCTTCCCCGTTCGGTACCGTACGTCGTTCGTTCAATAAGGAATACGTTTTTAATAGAAATATCCGCGCTAGCTATAAAATGAAAAATTGTCGTCTCGTTGAACGATGACGTGATTGATAACTGGGAGTAACTAAGCAATGAAAACATTACATCCAATTGGTGGTCCTCCGCAGGCATCATTATCTAACGTCTATAGTTATTTAAGCGATGCATCATATAAATGATTTAGATCTGTAAAAACAAGATAAATAATATTGCGCTGCCTAACTTTATCACTTCGTTATACGTATTTTAAAAGGAACCAGTCCTGTTATCATTAGCGGCACCGACCAGTTGCGGATACAGTTCTTTCCATTGCCTCCACTTCGAATAAGATAATATTCTTAATTTAGAGACATTTACGGCCCTTTTCCTAAACCTCTCCTTCCGTTTTTGACCTGCCCTGTCTTTAGTTTATTACATTCATTATAAATTGTTTCAATTAACTAAACAAGTCTCTACGATGCGATCTGATAAACTGACGAACCCGTCGAAATGTCAAAAACGAAGCCGATCACGTTTACCATTACTATAAGCAAAACAGTTATTTTGAATAATTTTATTTATATACTTTTACAGACTTACCGACCTCCGTCTTGTCACATGAAATAATTACTACTTTATACTATAGTCTCTGTGCCCTTAACACTGATCTAAAAAATTTAGTGCAAATAAAATTATGGATATTGCTTTTTTGTTTTCTACATCAAAACTAGCATTCGTGTAACGTTTTTGAACTTTGATGTTGAATAAACCTTCGTGCATACTGCATCTCAACCTTGTGGCCAATTGTCCTCTGTGACTATCGCATTGATAATATATATATATATAAATGAAATTATCTGTTACTAATATCATTTCAGTGAGTCAAAAATAACCAGAGTGATATCGACAGGACGTCATACGTCCTGATCCACTTATGTTGTGACACAGCGATGTAATCGTCGGGTAGTAACAGAAAAACATTGATACCGATTTCACAGACTATTTGATACAATTGATAAATGTAACTACGGCATGCGCATATTAATAAAAATGAAGATCAATCAACATAAAATTAACATCCATACTATTTTAAATTAATCAAAAGAACTTTTAAATGAAACACACGAAAGGCGACATGCTGTTTCATTTATAAAATCTTTCCAATAATATGCAGCAGCAAACAATGCCTTAACATCAGCCGGTCCAACAAATGCAGTTTCATTGCCAACATTACAATTTTATAAGCGCAATCAGTTTAGACTAAAAGCAATTTATTAAAAAAAAAAATTTGCGCGTCCTTACTTCCGCGTAGTATCTCAAACGTGAAATTCAGATCGTTTAAGATACGCCCTAGTCGAGAACTTCCATCATTAAATTGGTTAAAAATAAAACGTAATATCAAAGAATGGGAATAATTTGTGACTGTCGCCATCAAAATAAGTTTCTTAGACCATCACGATCATCATTATAACTGCAAACCATTACAAAAGCTGAACATAATTTTGCCACAAAGAACGATCTCATTTATATAAGTGAAAGAGAAGAATGTGTGGAAAAAAGTGAAGAATCCAGAAGTGGAAGTGAAGAAAGATTGTGTGGGAGATAGACAATGAACTTGTTCGGTTCGAGATTGCCACTTATGAACATTTGCCCCCAACGTTTCTGGATTGTAAGATCTACATGAGGACATGATGACAGTTGCCACTTCAGCTTTCTTATTTAAGAGGTTATTAACCACAACCGAGACGTTAAATTCTACATCTCGTTTCGATCCCAACTTTTTCCATAACTGAAGGAAATGGAAAGCACAGCTTCTTTGAAAATATGCTAAGGTTTGACCCTAATTCCATTTTAAGAGACGTTTAAATCAAGCACAAAATCAAATGTAGGAAACACAGTCATAAAAGTAATGAAAATATATTTGTTTACTACGCAGTCTATTAACTCTGTTTTGTACAACGTGGTCAAACAGCCCCGAAATATTACTAATGGCACAACCTCATAGATGTCATAGTGCTTCTCATGATACAAGTAGTTTACCATCAGATAAGCACGTATGTAGCAAGATATAAAAAAATGGAGTTTTGTGACAAAACGGAGGTTATTGCCAAGGCTTGTTTGGTTTGTTTTCTTAGAACACGTTATTTATCTTGTAATCTGTATATTTTAAACAACATAGTGACTTTTCAGAGGCAACGTAAAGGATTTTAGTTGTTTGCTAGTTAATTTTAGCAATCTGTGTGCAATGTTTGACCAAACAACAATTTTTTTAAGGTATACTTCTTTTGTCGCGTTTGGGATAAATGATGAGAGTGAATTTTTACGATGCGCGCGCCCACCGACATCAAAAATTAACAGGATGAAGTTGGTTTCTAAATATCTCTTAAGTTATTACGATGCGCGCGCACACAGACATCTAAAAATAACAGGATGAAATTGGTTTCTAATTGTAATCTTCTCAATGCAATCTTTAACACACGTGTTTTATATTAATGGGGATAAAAAATAAAATCACATTTTAATATACATGAATGTGTGTGATTTTTATTTATATATGGACGTGAATAATAATGTATTATGAATATTCGTAATAAAGTGGTAGACCACTTTTTCATCTTTTTTAAATTTTAAGTAAATTTATTACATATTTGAGGTTAATTGTCGGTAAGTACTCTTTTATTTGTTTACATTATGCACTTTTTGCTACTTTAAAGTTTTATTCTTACGCTAAAGAAGTATAACTTCTAACGCGTGTATAATAAGTACACACACACGTCTTTTTTTAACTAAGTTTGTTAACAAATTTGAACAATATATGCTTCTTTTTCGATATAGTTGAGTAATATGATAAACATTTGGGTTAAAATTATTTTAAGCTTTCATAAACTGTAATAAGATATCCCTTTGGCTGATTTCAACTTACCTCGATTAACCGTAACTTATGTAAACGAGATATAAAATATCAACTGCATTATTACAATGAAAAAAGGTAACATCAGATTTTCTTGTGATAATTTGGAAAAAAAAATTTAGGAATATCACCGTGAAAGTTCCATATCACTACAACTCGCTATAATATAATCAGCTTAATTTTATCTACATAGTGATCCTTATCGACCAGAGTAGGTTAGTCTATATAGTGAATATAATGAACTTGTTTTGTACACCAACATTTTCCTTGAGCCGTTAATTAATATAACATTTTAAGATTATAGGTCAACAAGAACAAGCCTTAAGGTTAATATAACATAAATCGTAAATACGCCATCATCTAGTTCATCATCATTACAGCTTGTCACAAGTCCACAGCTGAACATAGGCCTAACGGCTTAAGGCCATAAAGCACTGTTCTCTGTGCTTTCCGCAATACTGGGAGTCTGGGGAGTTCACAGAATGCTATGGATGTCTTTTGTGATCTTTCCAAGGCCGTGTGCAGCATTGAAGACTTATGAGGAAACTACATAATTATGGCAAAAAGTACAGTGCTTTAATTTATCTCGTATTTAAGTAATAGAATTCAAAAAGTTATAGAGTAATAGAAATCAATATAACCCATGGGAATGATCGCTCCCAAGTAGTTTCTAAAAAAAAATATTGTAATATTGTAACAATTTTGGTGTTGTTTAATATGATAATGCGAATCCTACGTTTTATCAAAATTATTCCGCGAGTCAACCGCTGATAGCCTGCACGCTGATAGTGATATCGCAAATACGTCAATAAAATATACATAAGTGCATCTCTTTCGCGTTCTCGCCAATCAATTTTATTTTCGTCTCAACTATACAATATCTACGTAATACCATAACTATTAACCGTTGGTGATTAAAATAGTTGCCGTGTTAGCGCAGGCGCCGAGCTCTCGCTTTAATTTCATGAATGACCAGAATTCATTCCCAGCACCAGCACCTTACCTCTTTATTTTCTTTTCTTCTTTATCAACCTGTACAAGTTCACTGTAGGAGAGTTACGGGAAATATTTATCATTCCAAATATCAACCTTACACATGCACGCACATCTTCCACCCTAAAAGCTAACAAACGTGTGACGGACGACTGACTGATGTTGGAAAATCCATTTTTAGTTTGCCATGCCTATTGATAACTTGCACCAATCCATCCAGATTCGTGAGTATCGGTAAATCCTCCAAAGAATGTATGCCGAATTGCAAGAGACTTTTTGGAGATGTCTATAACTTAAAAAGGCGAATGATGAAGACAAAGAGTGGACTCGCCACTGCTGGATATGGGTCTTTCCATGAAAGAGACAAAAAAAAGTTAGTAATACTATGATTGATATGACGATACTGGGCAAGCGGGTTGGCCAGGATTACCCACGCACTTGAGATGTAATTCAGACTCGACAAAATACTAATTTTGTTCGGCCTATTTAGATGGATGTTTCGCCATCAGTTCTTCGCCTAAGCCAGTGTATAGCAGGGTGCACCGCATTTGGAGAAAAAGTTGGTATATTATGAGATTTTTGTTGGACACCTACATCTATCTCAATCAAGATATATGTGTGTAGTCACCCTAAGAAAAAACAGGTCTGTCACGTTATTAAATAACATGTGGCCACTTTACCAAAAATACGGTTAAATTAGAAAATTTTAAATTAAGAAGAACAGCCGATCCTCGATGCGCATATAACATGAATCTGATTTATAACTAGACAGTACCTCTACACTGTTACTACGTTACTGGTAAACGCCACGTTCCGTATAAAAATAAACGTCTTGATAAGAACTGCACAGGCTCAGATTAAGCTCAGTGTCCGGTATATCATGTATATAACTTGATTGTATTGTATTACTTCCTTGAGTGTAAGAAAAGGAAGAAAGGTTTTGAAACATTTAATGTCGAACATTTTCATTCAGGAAGTTTATAGAATGCAACATTAATGACGAAACGGCGAAAAACATTCCGTGATTTGCTTACGGTACAATTACTTCTTAAAAAATTCAAACTTCAGGCGCTTATGTCCAGCACCGGTTAACGTAGGTCTGCGATTTGCACTTTATGAATCAGGAAGAAAACGGGAGGCGGCATCTATTTATATTTATAAAAAATACTAACTCAAAAACGATGCTGAATAACGGCGCATACATATAATATTATTATAATCTATTTAGTCTGAAATATGATATTTGGCATAACATTTACTGGTTTCTTAGTAATATCCAACACGTGTAAAAATTATTTGATAGTACCTACATTGGTTGTTACGTGCGCTATTGCAAATGCAGCTAATTGACTTGACACTGTAAAAATACTATTCCTAACACTATTCCTGAGATGAGATGCTCATAATCGAAATGAATTTTTAGAATGAATAGAATCAAAATTTATAATAAAAAAAGGCCACCTTATGGTACAATAATAATTTTGAAAAGGGTAATAAAATCCTATGAGAAATATCAGACCGTTTGTTATGTTTTGGACAGAGATGAGTTTGCCACGTATATAAGTGCACTCAAACGCCTTATGTTACATTTTGAATAATCAATTTAATAATTATCAAACAACATGTCTGAAAAGTTAAAATAGTTTTATGTGTATAATGTAAATATTTTTGATACCCGTGGTTCTTTTTCACATACCGAAAAATATAGTTAAATTAGTTTACACCACAAGATGTGACATTGAATGTGGTCAGTTTCCAAAAGTAAAAAAAATATGGCTGAAGGCCTTGTGGCCAATGCCATACAAAAAAGTAAGCGCTTGCGTAGCGTGCAATCGAGATTACAAAGAATTACTGTCTACATACATATTTGTGGAGTATGTAAACGTCTAAATAAATGAAATTATAACTATGTCAGAATTGTTAATTGGAACGTCCTCTTGCAATTAGCATACTTTTTATCATCGAATATATATAGTTGGTGGTAACAATTCAATGTGAGTGAATCGCGATTTTTCGCCGGAGATAAAAAATCACGAGTTAATAATAATAGTAGTTATTAGTAGTAGCTATGATATTGATGCGGGCATCCTAACCCTGGATAGCTCCACGGCTAGTAATAACAATTATCATCGCTAAAATCACAGTTGGTAATATAACTCATAGCTTCGGGTCTGGTTGTATTGTGTTGTGTCTCGTGTCTAGCGCAGTGTTAACACTATATGAAATACATACCTTTCTTCGGATTAATTTTTCCGTTTCGAGCCTTGGCGTTACATTGCATCGGACACAGGAAGCTAAAAAGAGGGAGAGCATCTATACTCCTGCGGACTATATTGCGCAGCTGTCATCCGCCGATAGTATTCGGAAATTGTTGCTATTTTAATTTACAGTACCAGGTCGACATAGCTATGCTCGTTCAGTCTACTTTTACAACCACGCTAACGATGTACCGCAGTGCCATCTGTTGTTGAGTAGCTAACGTAATGGTACCACAATAGTAAATGTAAGAAAAAAATAGCATGTCAATTTTTGAGTGAAAATGATGTTCTACCGCTATCTCTGCCATCATGGTTTTCGACAGTTGGCAGTATATAATATTAGTCTGCCAGCCAATATCATTTATTAATCAATACTGGCAATTTGGTAGAGCTGAACAAAGGGTATAGCAATGAACTGTTTTCGGGCTGACGGAGATGTAATGAAGGATGACAGTATTAACGAAAATACAACATCCCTTTATTTAAAGCTTAATATGTAATATGGCATAGTATGCCATGTGGTATCCGGGTAAGAATCTGCAACCCCCTTTCTGCCCGGGGGTATCGTAAGAGGCGGGGTAACCATATAGAAAAATACCAGACTAAAATGAAGCAGTCCGTTGACGGGCAGCAGCATCTAAGGTTCCATTGATTAAATACAAAATTTGTTACTCAGTTACAAATTATTAGTGAAACATGAAATAATTCTTTACATTTTTGAAATTGTGTTTTATTCCTATTTTCAGTACAGATTTACATTTCAATATTTTACGTTCCATAGTTTTCGTGAAAATAAACTAGGAAAATGAACTCACACGCGGGGAAAATTAGACTAACTTCTTTTTTTTTGGAGAAAGGCGGGAAACGAGAAAGTAAACCGTTACCTGATGGTAAGTGATTACCGTCGCCCACATACATCTGCAACACCATAGATGCTGCAGGTGCGTTGCCGGCCTTTAAGGGTATTTGGGAGCGGGCCTTCGGCTACCTCACTCACCGAAAGAAATGAAGAAGCACAAGATGCCTCTACTTCACGCCGGTATTTTGCGAGGCCGTGGTACCAACCCGGTCGAGCCGGGCCATACGAGCAGCAGCTAAACCGCCGCTTGGCTCTACCACGTATGAGTAGAGCCGCTTGACTCTAATCATACGTGGTACTTACTTATTTAAATTTATTAAAATATATTTACAACGCTAAAACATTAATAATAAATACTATAGCTAAAAGGGCATTCAGTCAGTATAAATTCGATTAGGCGTAAGTACTTACTTGTTTATTTTTTTTGGTTCAAAGTCCGATACGACAACTCCACGTGACCGGTACTTAATTATTAATAAGGCCCTCTAAACCGCTTTAGCTAAATCGTATGTCTGGGTTAGATATTTCTGATATGATTCATAACAATAGGATTTCAATTGTTTTAAATTTATGACACATGAAAGGACGATGCAATGAAATGCGACAATTTTGCGTACTATTACAAAATTTTATTAAGCCACAACAACAAAACGTTCCCCTTAATCACTAAGGCACATGGAAGTCTGTCTATAATGTAATTTTCATTTCAAAAAATTCCCCTAATATGAATTGTCTACTATAATCTTCCTTACAGTTTTAGTACTGTTCACCATAACAGGTATCTATAGAAATAACCACATAAAAATGTTAAGTAAAAACGGGTTGTATAAAGAACCTCTACCTGAGCCTTGACAATAGTCAACAAAAAATCTATTCATACATTCTCGTTCTTTATTTAGATGTTTATTTGTTTTTCAACTAAAATTCACGTGGACAAAGTTGACTACGTTTCCTTAATACGAGTTCACTTCCTCAAATATAAACGCCCTAATCAAATTTAACTTGTTTATGTTAAAAAAAAAAAAAGTGATACATATTTTATTTTAATTTTATTCATGAACAAAATAAATAAATATCTAGTAGCGTTGTTAAGGCCTTAATGTTTACTTATTCCTTATGGTCGACACCATAAATATTTAGAGTTGAACCTACTAGTCAGGTCTGACGGTGTTTATTTAATGGCAGGTGTAAACAATTTAACAAAAAAATGTTATAATTGTGTAGATTGTTATGTACATAATATTACGAAAATATTTATAATAATAATTTTATATATATACAATAATAGTGATTAAAATTCTCTATAACATCGATTATCATTAAACAGCATTCGTTTATAGCTTTTCTTGATTTCAATGCGATTTTCACTTACATTTAGATCATTTTGAGAGGAATGTTTACAACCGTATTCACTATTTAGTACATATATTACACATCCGCCTATTCGCCAGTATAAAGAAAAATTTTGCAAGGTATAATAATATATCAATTGTTACGAGGTCGCAAAGCAACGATATTAAACATAACGAACGATTTTGCTCGTAGAAATAACAAAGTTCCACCACGCTTCGCAACAGACAAATAAACGGCGCGTTTTAAATGAGTTTAAGGAAAATTCCGATGCATCAAATCTAAATTGGCCGCCGATTAGTGTAGTTGCCTAAAGCTATTTCTGATGGCCCATTTTGAAAAGTATTTCGTCTGTGAGACATTCGATTGTGTAAGAGCAAGGATTGTATACAGCGCGCTCCAGTTTGTCTCCGTGTTGTCTATAAAAACAAGCAAATAATTTGTTTACCCTATCTTCTCATCGGCACAATTGCAGTCTGATATTTTGAGTAAAGCAAATTTATGCGGCGCCGTCTTTAATGAATGATGGAATGTTCTAACCGAATGACGGACCGGGGCCGTTTTCTGGTTCATATTCCACAATGCTATTGCGATTAAAGACTAGTACTATATTGGTATGACGTGTTAGAGTCAACTAGCGGAAGTTGACATCTTTGTCAAAAACGGCGAGAAGGAAATCATCACCATTTCTCAATTTAGCCTTAACCGCATACACTATACCACAAAAATATTTTATCCACACTTAGTGAAATATTTTTCTCACAATTCAAATAATAATGGAGTCAAGTTATTACTCGACATTACATTCAAGAAATGGTTACGCTTATTGGTAACCACGTCTTAGATAAACGAAACCATGTAAAAATAACACAGTAAGATCTCTCTTAGGGAAGGATATCACGCGAATTTTTTTTATGGCATAAAGGTTAAAACTCCTGTATATAATCCCGCCTCGCATTGTGCGTAGTGGAGTCAAGCAGCGACTTTTGGTGCTGCTCGAATGGGCCGGCTCGTCAAGTATACTAACACGACCTCGATGAATACCGGCATGAAGTCAATGAGTCAGGTAACCTGAGGCCTCCTCCCCTCCTCCATCCTCAAATATCTCGGTAACAGCAAATAAATAGGCCGAAATCGCGCATGCAGCTCATTGGTGTCGCAGATGTTCGTGGGTGACGGTAATCATTTACCATCATGTGAGCGGCATCTGATTGAAACCAGGCCATGGTGATAGCCATGAGTACTTAAATATCATAAATCCCGAAATGTTAGATATGTTGTTGTTAACTGAATTATTAATCGTTATACAATGAAACGATCATTGTCTTAAATGATCTCTGGTAGCGATAACGACAATCCAGCTCGTATCCTTACGTGAGTTGAATTAATTGTAGCAATCTATCCCGATGTCGCTTTAGACTCATTGGTCAAGGCGAAGTCTGATGGATGGATTTATATTTTTTATGTTATTTACCGTTCCCTACATTATTTTTTTTGTCTGTTAAAATTAATTGCCACGTGATAAGTTTGTTATATTTATTATGTGCTGTGTGGGTATCAGCGTAAGAACCTGCCTCACAAAAAAATAAAAATAACATTTTGTAAAACAGGAAATAAGACGTTTTGTAAAAGAGAAACGCATAAGCCGTGGTTGCCATGTTAATCTTCGATCCCCTATTTCTCTGTAAGAGTCGATAAGGGAAAATCCTTGAAATTGTTATGACTTCCGACAGATTTTGGATTAACCATCTCAAAACACCTGCGGAACAAACCCGGCGACGAGAGCACCCGTCGCATTCTATCTCCCATAGAGGCGAAAAGTGGTTTGCAAAAGCCCGTTTGACCAAGCAGATCGTACACTTTCCCTTTAACTCATATTTTTATACTAACACCTATATTTCATACCAGATCACTATAATATGTGATCGAGGAATCGGCAGAGTTTAAAAATTCTACTATATTTCTATCATAACTAACTGTAACTTTGAACTCAGGTATAATTTACATACTTTCTTAACGGGGATTCAAAAATATGAAATGTATCTCAAACATATATTTTGCCAATTATTACTAACTAAGTAATATTTGTAGGAATCGAAGGTACGTTAGTATGATGCAATTTGACGAAGCATAGATAGTTCGCTTGGGGATGCCACGTTAAGCGATTCACATGACATAGGAGTTCGAAATATCATTGTTTACTGATGATGATTCAAAGACACACTGTCCTGTGTCTTTGAATCATCATCCACTGAAATCTTGATTTGACGGCTCGTTGTCATAGTAGCTAAGAGTTGTGGGTTCGATTCCCGGACGAAATAAAGATACCCATAGACTACAAACATTTTTTCCCAGTCTGAGTTTGTCCATGAGCAATTAATTGTATACACATACACAATCAGAACTGCAACCCCGCCACAGGACAAATTCGTAGAGGAGAGAGGAGAAGGAAAGGTTTTATTAAAGAAAAAAAAATAAAGAGAAAAGATCTTAAAGTTTCTATGGTCTTTAAATTTAATACTAGTAGCCCGTACTCGCAGGCCACACCAATTATACTATAACACAAAAGTGACTTACACGCGACTATTTCGGAATTATTGATAGAATATGTAAGGAAATACAAAGCTCAAAATCTAAACTAAAAATTAACTTATGTACATAGATATATTAACCTTTTAAAATATATATATATGTCTATGCTCATGTACATTTTTATTCATATTTTTTTTAAAGTTATCTTTTTTATGGCACGTTTAGTAGAGGGTAAAATTGAGGGTTGCCCGCGCAAACCGTTACGGAAGTGCGACATGAGGAAGTTAGCCGTCAAAGATAAATAAAAGTGCAAATGAATTTTACTAAGTTCACTGAACTGGTAGAAGGCCCAGCAAGCCTCACATCACCTCGTGTCTATACTTTTTTTAATTTAAAAATTAACTTAACTGTGTATAAATAAATAAAATTTGATGCTCATCAAACCTTTATTAATTGTATTTAATATCTTTCTTCAATTATTCTATGAAAGCTCAGTTTTAAAATCCAAGATGGCAGACATGCTATTTTTGAAATTAAACTTCTTTGGGCGCAATGAGAAATTCTATGTCGAATTTGTGTGCAAAGTTTCAGTTAGCTGTGAGTGTCTAGTAAATAATAATTATTGTTAATTAATATTTATTGAATAATTAGTTATTTATATACTATGTATCTACTTCCCAGAGAGTAGAAGTTTGACTTCTGTCACGTATACTGAGATACACTAGCTCTATTTATATGTCGTGTTCTAACACGAAACCGACATCCATCATCAAATCTAAGATGAAATTATATTTATTTCAATTATCGATATGGGTGTAATATTCGATGTTTCTTGGGGTCTAATAGGGTACAGTGATTATTTATTACTAGGAAAAGACGAACTGAAAGTACAACAAAGATTACTTTATCCTCTTAATTATCAATTACATAATTAATAAATTTACTTCCATGTAACTGGATTTTTTTTCAATATTAGCTTGTTAGCGAATTCATGTGCCATAGGGGCACTAAAATACATCTACGTGCTAAATGTACGGCCGCGTACTTGTGTCAAAAAAGTACTGCAGACGGAGATTACATAATTTTAACAATCGGTATGTGATACAATTACACTATACAAAGTTAATAAAAAATATTTAATACAAAAATAAACTCTCACTCTCTAATTATACCCTATACTATCGGTCACAGGTGGGATAACGCGACTGGAGGAGCCTGTCGTTGTCTCAGGATCCAAGCCAACGATAAAAATCTTACGATGATACGAGCCCTCCACATAGAGGATCAATATCGAGTCTTCTGATTTGGAGGGAGATTCCCTTACCACTCGGCTATCGAGTCTTTTGTCTATTATTGAATAGTGATATGTTATAATTAATTATATAAATTATGGTTCTTAGCAAAACACATTTAAAATAATCGTAAAAAGAAACGCGTCTAGGATCAGAGAATGATTATTGTAAAATGCATCTCCAGATATGAAACGCCGACGAATAAGAAGGAAATATTGATAAAATTAATGTTGGACAGTGGCCACTGAAAAATATGCGGTTCGTTAAGTGCATAGTTGGTAACTGATGCACCTCTAGATAAAAAATAATGTATTTGAAAACAGCATATTTATGACTCAAAAAATTAAAAATGGTAAAATACAAGTACATAAAATATGTGTTATTTTCATTACATATTAGGAAGGGGGTGTAAGGGAGAATATAGCATCTTTTTCTCCAATTGCCAGCCTCATTTGCACGTGGTGGAGCCTTTTACCGAGATTATCGATGGAGAGACATGTGACTAGTGCATGGGTACCGGCACTGCACTCAGCAACTCACTTGACTAGCATGGTGAGTATGGGTAAACTTGTTGGAGATCAGTAGTGATTTTTAATAGACTGATGATTGAATGAAGACAAACATAAATTTTGTAATCATGAAGAAATTTTAAGCTTAAAACTAATCTTATTTATTATCTACCTTGATGAGTTTTATGGATTTGTGGTTTTTGAGTCAAGAAAGTAGATCTAAGATCTAAAAATATATTATGAAAATCAAAATGTAACATCAAGTAGAATTCATATTGTGAACTTGATAGTTCTAAATAGTCTAGGACAGAGCTTGGTCGCCCTAGTACTAATATAGTTATTTAAACTTAGTAGTTGCTACCATACTTAGTGTGTGACTTAGTTACTTTAACACAAATTATTTAATTGATTTTCGGGTCTGATACCTATTGTAATTGTTGCAAGATTTCTTCTGGTCTCAGAATGTCAACATGAATTATAGTTTATTAGAATTTAGTACTTCATTGTCCAGATTTAGATAGGAGATTAGATATCATTGTGTAAACAGAAACTTTGCTTTTAAAAGTGTAGGTTCATGCAACAGTATCAGTGACTGCATCAATACATCCACATTGATATCTACCAATATCAAATCTATATTTTGTAGCATGGTATCATACTAAGCAAACAAATATCACATTGCTATGAGATAGTTTAGTTATCTGATAAATGTTTTAAAGGATAACACCTTTATTGTTTTTGCTTTAACAATATTATTATATTATTTCTAGCCTGTAAATGGGTGAGTCTGAATGGATATCCTTTCTATCTTTCCCATTATTAATGCAGATAATTTGAAACACAGATTAGACACTTGCTATTATTAAGTAATAACTCTTCTAAAATAATCTTTATCTCACTATCAACTTTTAGTTAAGTTTTAAGAGATAAGTGAAATCATGACTAATTATAAATTTTAAGTGTATTTCTAAATTTATTGTATATGTATTATATATCATGACAACAGTAGGTAGGTAGCAAAACGGGGTTCAGAAACCCACTTTCCTGGAATATGAGGAGAATGTGGTGAACACCCACACAAATAATAGGCATGGCAGATTCTAAAGTCACTACCACAATGCATAAAATATAAGTAATTGATATGAACAAAGCGCATTTTAACTTTAAATATAGTTTTATTCATCTTTGTGTATTTAGACTGTTCACAAACTGTTATATTTAATGCCCTAAACAAGTTTTTGTGCATGTTGAACAATCAAGCTAACATAAAATTGATAATGGAAAATGGCTTGATAGAATTCTTAACTAAAAACAATGCAGACAAGATTGACATATTTGAAGAAAATATTAGTCCATTCCCATTTACACTCCATATCCCTTCTAGTGTCCTGATATGACTTACAACAATAGAATTGTTACAAAGTAATGACAGATGAGAAGGGTAATACATCATCATCATCATCATCATCATTTCAGCCTATCAGAAGTCCACTGCTGAACATAGGCATATCATATAGGGTTATACAAGATAATTATAAATAGTGATCATAGTTTTTATATGAATTTGTTTAAAAACTGGCTTTACAAATTATTTGTAGATGGTAAATCAATAGATGAGTAAATATTTTTCAACATATTTTATCATTATTGTTATACTGTGTGGTAGGGTGGGTGGTGTAAGGATATATATGTACTTATTTGATGCATATAAATAGCACAGCCCTAGCTACAGCAATCATCTACTTTAGTTGAGAGGACTGAAACTTGCAGGATACTCCCAAGACAATGTTTGTTTAATTGTGGTTCTTGTTTAGCACCCAAATCTACAACCCTACAAGGGCCCCACAAATGGGCTGACACCCAAAACCCAAGATTGTGTTTATCAGATAAACATGATCTGATAACCGTCATCTTGGTCTTTCCTTTAAGATATTTATTATTCCATACTCCAGTGTTTCCAATCAATCTAGATACAAGCATAGTTTATTCTTATGTCTCCATTTCTTTTCCATCAGAGGAAGCTCATAACAAAAGGGTAGATTTTAAAAAATACATATGTTGATTAATAAATGTATAGACTTGATATGAATATGACACTATAAGCTGGAGTATTCAATCTTAATTTCAATGGGCTACAATTCATGTGGAAGACTTGACGGACAGACAGACAGATAACTAAGTGATTCCAAGGAATGTATCTTTTTGAAGAAATTTTCAAAACATTTAGGCAACAAAATAAAATCTTCAAGCTTAATAATAATTTAAATGGAATACATGTGAAGTCTGCCAACCTGCACGGGAGCAGCGTGTCCAACCTTTATGGCTATTAATCCTATCAATTATGTTCAGAAGGCCTTTGCTTGCAGAGGGGCAGGGTTTTTTTATAAGAAGATCAAGTCAGTAAGGTACTTAAGCTATGTTGTTAAATATCTAACACAACAACTAACAAAAAAAAGTCATTTATACAACCAAAAGATGTAATTTGTTATTAGTAATAGCTTATTTACTTTTGTTAGTACAATAGTTCACTCATATGCAATGAAGCTCTTTGTGTGACACTTAACTATAGAATAAAGGCTTGTCGGTTTTAATTGCCACAAAATTTAAAAAAACACATTGTTTATAACATAATCAGGTGGTCAAACCTATGCTGAACGTCAAAGAGAAAGTGGAGAATTAGCACCAAATGGGCACAAGGAAAAACGAAAAAGGTTAGTCTGGGAATAAATCCTTCTAAAATGGCTTTTAAAAATAACAAATTGTGATTGTTGTTGACGCTTACCTCCTTTTCTGATTAGCTGGTTTAGTAGACATCTCCGATTTTATCATAGTGTAACTGTTATGAAACTTCGCGATATGAGCACAATCTTAGAACACTGCCAAGGAAAGTATCACATCGCTTTTAACAATTTATTAATTTGACTTGTTTATGAACTGTTCACAAATTAGTTTCACTGATCACAATCTGGGTCATTTTATAATGCAATGCACTACACAAACAAAATACACTTTGTTATCGTGAACTTGCACAGTGGTATTTAGTAGAATTTCGAGTTCAGGCTCGAGGAGCGGGGATACGTATTACGTATTTAATTTTAGGTGTTACCAAGTTTTGTTCTAAAAAATAAAAATAAGATACCATAGCAAATAAAAATAAGAATTCTAAAAGGTGTCCTTCATATTTTTTGTAACATTTGGCAGTAGTAATACATTGCTATATTTTTACTACCGTAAACACATATTGTTTGCTCATTATTGTATTTAACAATAACAATAATGTTTTATTAAATTAATGTCTGATTTTATATCGGGTAACTCTGTAGCTTACTGAACTGAAGCGGTTTATTATCTAATACAAAAGCGTAATCACAGTAATAACCTAATAACAAAAAATATGTCACATGTAATATATAAATAATCAAAGCAAAACTATTAAAAAATCTGTTTAATAACAAAAAACATTAAACTTTTATCAAGTTATCGTTTGTCATTTGAAATATGAAATAAAGGCAAGCAACACTAACTTCATCTCGTATCATCTGGGATTCAGGGTAGGTACCAGCCACAAAATCTTGGTTTGCACACTATACCATTACAGTAACAATTTTCTTTGTGGGTTTTGGTTGTTTGATAAAACCTTTAAATGAATAAATTATTTTGGTAAAAATAATAAAAAAATTGCCTACTCAATAATTTGCATAATATGAACTAGATCTAGGCCATTGGTAGTGACAATAATCGTAGTAATAGATAGTTAATAGATATTTAAATGAATAAGGCCATTTAGGTTATATAATAATAAAAAAAATTGCCACCACATTAATTTGTATAATTAAAACATTGACAAACTACCAGTGCCATCTGTGAATGATTATATGAATTAGAACTATGTCATCTGTAGTGACAATGATCGTAATACTAGTAATACTTCATAGATGTCGCCTCAAAACATGTTAAACTAGCATAGGCATTAATAAGATATTGCTTTTAAAAGATATCATATGAGGAACTGGCTCTCTTTCGTAAAATTCGAGAATGCCAAATAAAACTCATGGCCTCCGACAGATGAAAGAAAAAAATATCTAAAATGAATATAATATAAATATATTATATAGTACGCTGCACCGAAATACAGTACAATACTATAAATTATAGTAGAGCAGGCAACCCTACTCTGCACCCATATTAGCATGCAGCTGTTAGCATGTTATTAAACGAAGTAGAGTGATCGAAATATGATCGAACTTCCTCAGTCCATAAACATATCGGAACTTTTGTAACTGTTTTCGTATCAATAAATTTTAATTTTAATCCAAAAAATAAAAAATAAAGTTTTTTAAACTCCTTGAATTTGTTGCTATATCTCCACAGTGAATTTGCTTATAAAATTCTTCCTCCTCTCCCTGTTCATTTCATTCTATATAAGTCCACCGCTGGACGTGGCCTTTCAATGAATGTGCCAACAAAATTGGGCATGACAAACATGGAACATTTGCTTATATTCTCCACGCTGGGTGTCAGACAGACGGTTTGATGTTTACAGTGCCTGCAATTAGCCGAGAAAAAGTTCGTGTATTCATCTTTCAACCACACCTACAATTTTATACATTTATTATGTAATTTTGATATACATGTCATATGACAGGCTTACCCACCCATCACGTTTTTCCAAATAAGCTCTTGCGCCTTTTCCGCTATGACACAAAAATTCCGTTTGAGATCATCATGACGTCCAAGACATGGTTTCGTTAATTGATAACGATGTCTTGGTTAAACGAAATCTTTTAAAAAAATAACACGTTGTGATTTTTATGAAATCGTATATGTCACTGCGGATAAGTGCCTGGTGAAAAGTGGGTTGAAACTTAAAACGACTAAAATAAAAGACCTTTGACCACCCCAGTATAGGGTATACAGTCGTGACAGCTTGTTTATATATTTATTTATACATCTTTACTGTGTTAACTGATACAGATAAGTAACCTAGAAAGTTGATAAAATTGATGCCCCTAATCGGCCGTAAATCCTTGTGCCTGCTTAGAATAAGATTCCGTGTAATGTTCCTAAGCATGAAGATTAATTAGATCAATTATCATTCAGAGCAGACGGAACATTTATTAAATACAAAAACCTTATGATTAGTTCCAAGATAATACGATTATTTCTTATCCGAGTCTTAATTCACTGTTATTCAATCAGTTTTTTTAAAAAAGCGCCAACCGAAGTTGACTTCACGGGCGCAGTGCCGGTACCTTCGTACTACTGATGCTACACTTCATCACTAGTCTGTGGGACCTGGGATCGGCATATTCGGATGGATATTCCAATTGGTAGCTAGAGCCTCATTTGACAAACAGCAAAGTGAGGTAGACAATAAGAGGAAAACGTAGGTATTTTCCCATCGGTACACCCTAGCTTACGCGGTAATGCTGACAAGTCTGCAGAGTAGGTAAATTGTCGGTGAGCCGTCGGTGAAACGGCGGCTTAATATCAAAATACACAAAAAAATAGAAGGAAATCACTCGCTCACCAACCCTGTTGCTCAGCATTGAGAGTATTAATAAATATTCCATGGTACTCGTACTTTCGCTTTTGTTGACACTGGAAGGCCATTTATGCCCGGAAGTGAACTTACACAGGCTGATAAAGAAGAAAGAGAATATCACATTTTTCTAATGAAAAAATAATAGTTTCCTGAAAAAAATAAATTGTTCGCAGTAAAGTGTCGATTTTAGAGTTCGGCAGTGAAGAAAATAATCAGTGTGTGCGGTGAACTCTTTCCTCCTCCAGTCCTTCGTAGGAATGAGACAAGACCACTGCTCTGCATTCAGATATTTTAGACTATTAGTTTTATTTTTACTAAAATAAATTTAATGTCGAGATAGAAGGTAATATGCGCAGTAGTCAACTATATGAATACAAGTGTAAATAAGCGCCTGGTAAGAATGCTCTGCAATATTTTGTCGAACATTAATTATAGATAAATTAATTTAATCACAGGGAAATTATTTTGTTACAATATCTTTGGATAGTTATCGGACTTAAGCAATTATATTTTTTCAGGAATTTAGGTAGAAAATCAACGCATTACTAAAACAATATTAAAAGTACAAGTAATTAGATTTATAGACAGATCTTTTTTGACGAGTTTTTTCATACTGGTAGTGTTCATATGTTATATGGATCGATTATATTCGATATTTTTCGAGGTATGAAGTAATATTAAATAATAAATTCAAATCAATTTACTAAAAATAACGAAGTCGATATTTTTTAAATATTTTAAGTGTAAATAATATACAAATATTGTAAAAGGATGTATGAAGTTTAAGCTTTGTGTTAATTAAATTGTATAAGTATTTAAGCACTTATTCAAGCCTTTCACGGATTTCTATTTGGCACGAATCAGCGTAGCCATGGGAGCTTCCGACACTTTTCACCTCTCCGGTATATACAAAGTGGCAGGTGACGAGACTAATCGCTCGGTTTTCTCCCGAAGAACACCATGGAATTTACAAAGCTCTTCTTCTTAGTCGCTTCCTATCTCATCACGGTATGAAAGTTGTTGGCAAATATTCTTAGGACGTTACCACATAGCTATTAAATTGCAGTTATTTATTCATTTATATATTTATACGAATAAATACAATTCTTCGTATGTCGTAAAAACATGCGTACAGCTGGACAAACGGTCCTTTTCAAATATCTGAGGTTTTGGAGCCGGGAAGGGCCCGCCACGCTGCCCCAGTGCGGGTTGGCGAACTTCATATGTCCAGGAAATAATATTTTTATTATTTCTCAGACATGCCGGTTTCCTCACGAAGTTTTCTTACACCGCCGAGCCCGTGGTAAATTCTGCACTTATTAAAATGGCTAATAACCATTTTAGTGGTGCAGGTCAGGGGATCGAAGCCAGATAATTCGTACTCTATGAAACTAAAGCGAGCGCCTTGACTACTAGGCTATCGTTACTAGATAAACGTGGTAGAGCCAAGCAGCGGCTTTTGCTGCTACTCGAATGGGCCGGCTCGACCGCATTGGCACCAAGGCCTCGCAGAATACCGGCGTGAAGTAGAGGCATCTTTTGCTTCTGCGTATCGTTCGGTGAGTGAGGTAATCGGAGGCCCACATCCCCTTCCCACCTCCTTCCTCATACTTCCTCCCATCTCCCTAATACCCTTAAAGGCCGGCAACGCACCTGCAGCACCCTGGTTTTGCGGATGTACTTGGGCGACGGTAATCAATTACCATCAGGTGAACCACTAGCTCGTTTGCCGCCTTTCCCATTAAAAAAAAATATACCACGGCTAAATATGTATGTTTGAACGGATTTCACATGAAAACGAATTAATGGATTTAGATAGAACTTTTTTACAAAGTTCCTTATAAACCCAGAAGTGAAATAGGCTGTGTCTCAAGGATAAATGTTTTTCTCTAACTAAATCACTTTAAAGGACTTAACGTAAACACATTTGGCATAGGTGTTGATTATAAATATAGGATACGTTTTATCTCAATTAAGAGATATTATCTTTGGACAAACTATGACTATGCGGGCAAATCCGCGTGATTGTTTATATAAAATTTTTCTTTATCTTCTTCATCATTACCCATCTTCCAGTTCAGCCCAGTTGACTAGGACGAATCTTTGATCCGTTTGTAAGACAACACAAACGAAAGCTGACTTGCTCTACATGGAAGAATTGCACATGCTCTCCATGCTGGGTTGGTGAGCGTAGTAAGTACAGATGTATGTATGTATCTATATATTCACGCCTAGTTCCCAACGGGGAGGCAGAGACAATCTTCTTCCACTTGCTACGGTCCTGACATACGTCTTTCGCTTCTCCCACTTACATCAATATTCGTGAGCATAGTCGTTGGTTTAGAGTACTCTTGACCTGGTCTTTTTTCAGAACGTCTCGGATTTGATCGTGAAATGTTCGCCTACGTCTTCCTCTCCCGACTCTACC
Organism: Bhutanitis thaidina; assembly: GCA_029286595.1. Lineage (NCBI taxonomy): Eukaryota > Metazoa > Arthropoda > Insecta > Lepidoptera > Papilionidae > Bhutanitis > Bhutanitis thaidina. Next base: position 1,383,225 of record JAGSMS010000028.1, read on the forward strand.
ATTTACACTCGCCTCATATATTTGTTTCGTCAACCATCTTTCATTCATCCTCTCCACATGTCCAAACCAGCTTAGCATCCCTTTCTCAATTCGTGTACAGATGACCTTGGATTAGTGATGTTGCTCCCTGTTACAGCTTCTGAGTTTTAGATTGACCATATTCGGTTGAAGGGGGAGAATCCACCAGGCGATCGCGAGATCTTCAACCATCAGTTAGCAAGATGTATCCCGTGAAAGCAAAAATTGAGATTTGTCTTTGAGTAAAGAGAAAAAAATGGCATTTTCCCACTTAAGTATTTGTTTCATTTCTTCTTAATTAACGACGAACGCCGGATACTTAATTAGTCTTTAACGAGATGTTCAAATCAGGGGCCCATTAATAATGATGGACCGTATGTATCTCCAGTAGGATTAATGATCTTTTAAATCTATCTTCGTTGAGCCCCTGACTTACTTTTAATTATTCTTGACATGCGTTGACAGACGAGGTGTGTACGCACATGGCTGCTTTGTTGTTCATTATTTGGTATAACGATACCGTAGCTCATCAGCCAAAGTGTTAATGATCTTAGAAATAAACAAATATACGCAGAATACGTTATTTGTTACATCCAATAATAATAATAATAATTCTATGAAATTTTCAACTTCGCATAAAATTATTGATTTAGAATCAAAATATTTACTTCTACGAACATATCATATTTATATACAGACATAATCAAACAGACGGACCTTGCAGGATCGAGCAACTTACGACTTTCATTTATTTGTTGATACGTGATTTGATATCTTTAAAATAAAAATAAGCTTATCTATATGAAAAAATTGCTGTACTTAATATTTACGTTACTGTCCGTACTTTTGGTGACTAATCACAAAATCTCAGAAACTATAAACCCCAAATACTTTAAATTTGGTAGGTAGGTCTAGATATCTCCTAAGAAAGGATTTCACAAAAAACAAACCCTAAAGTATAATGGGGTGAAATGGAAGTTGGAAGGCGGTATGAAAGTCTGATTTTTTGAAGATAGAGACATTAAAACTGGCATTTAGATTAATACTTTTGAAGAATAAATTACCCGTATTAGCGCTTTACAAGGGCTACTCCCTAATATGGAATAAAAGCTTTTTTGGGAAAATGTTATTTTTAACTAAAAAACTCAATAAAAGTACTCTTCAAAATGTTGTCTTCTATGCATTCGATTTTTGAATAATATTTAACAGCTAGTATGGTACGTGACGTCTATAGTCAATTAAATATTAAAACAACTGAGACAGAAAACTAGCAAAAGGCTACGGTTTCGTTGTAAAGTGTCAAAAACCAGTGGCACACTGCTTTTACTTTGTACATCGTTCTAATCCCTGTTCCACTCATTGCTTTTTCTTCTATCTGTATATAAAAAAAACATAGCGTGTCTTCGGGCATGTTCTGACATGACATGCATTGTACACCTCCTCCTTGGACTCTAAGACAAAGTGGTGTGGAATAATAAATCAACCACGTAGTTTTTTCATCTTTTTCACCAACCCGAAGCTGAAGACAGAAAGCGAAGCAGTTATTTCCGCTGGAGTTGGAAGTTTGAGTGAGATCGAGAGTTTTTACGGATAGCTATATATATCGTAGTTGAAAGCACACACTAGTGTGAGTCACCCAAACCCAAGAATCAAGCTTTTCTGATAACATTTCGGACGTCAGTCTCGGCGAGATTAGGATGGCTTTCGAACAGCTTAAAAACGGCAAGGCGGCGGGTGAAGACAGAATTACAGTTGAGCTTCTGAATAAGGGTGGAAAGCGGGTACGTGTAGTCATTCAGACACTGTTTAATTCCGTCTTTCATGGCGGAGTTACGCCGAAATCGTGAAATTCAAGCGTGCTTTTCCTATTCTTCAAGAAATGAAACAACTACGTACTGAAGAATTTTTATCACTATCTCTTCTAAGCTGCGTCTACGTCCTGTTTTCGAGAGTCAGCACGTAAGTTTCTTACGTGGTGAAGCCAAGCGGCGGCTTTTGCTGCTGCTCGAATCGACCGTGGTAGTACCACGGTTTTTGGGCGTGGTCGAAGTCGGCATGAAGAACTTTTGTAATTCAATTAATATATATTATGTATGCAATATGTTTATAAACTCAAGAATTACAGTAGAAGCGAAGAAGTCGAACAAATACAAATAATACGCACTAAAGATACTACATCTCAATTTTAATTTTTATAATTTGGGTACAGGATATTCGGAAGTATTGTCTACCATCAATCGGACAGCCTCTACAGGTGAGCATGAGTGACATTTAGATAAACAACGTACAAGGTATTAGCAGTAAGTAACTGAAAATTTAACGTAACGCATTAATATACGAATGGTTATCTTGGGTCAAATTAGATACTGCTTATCTAATTGAATTTCATTACTTATTTATTAACTCAATTGGTGGAAGTACTTCCTTGCTGTGTTGAACGCTATTTCATTCGGGCGTGGTGAGTACGTTGTATTATTTATAGGCACATTAATTAACCAGTCACTCGCATGGGAGGTCTATTATTGTTCTCGTTTTTTCCCTTAACACTTGAAGCTGACGAAATTTCATGGCATTACTGATTAATAAACAATGGATTTATGTCTAGCTTATGTTTTTACTGATGATAAAGCGACGGGGCTTAATATTATTAATTCGCTAGCATCCAGCTGGGATCATTGCTGAATGATTGTGCAGGTAGAATTTACACGAGTCTATTTCGGCCACAACTACTCTCTTAATCTATAAATATAATGCAACTAGATTATAGAGTTTGAAAATTCTAGAAACACAACCATCTATGTGTACTTAGGTACTAGGCGAAACATTCAGTAGGAACTGCATGTCACTCAGACTCGCGGTTCGCAACCACAAGACCACTACTAAGTTCACTTCGCATCAATGACAGAAAGCTAAAGTTTTTTAATTTATTTTACTGTTTTCCACCAGCAATTTGAATAGCGTATTTGAATAATATGCTAAATCATTGACAAGAATTATATTGTAACGAAATATCCTTTTTAGTTTTAATTTAAGAAGTAAGAAATTAACGCAATATTTGACAACTTCATCATCACAACCTGACCAAATTACATGAGCAGTTCTTATTTACTACGCAGCTACGACACTAGATGGCGTAAGAATAACGGTTAAAATTTGGAACATGATACGGTTTCTATGAACGTTCTCGTTAAATATGATAACGTGGAAAAACAATCGTACGGCAAGTCGGTGTCTGCTGATTTTCACACTCAATTTTCACAGTCATCAGCTGTATACGATTCGTCGCCGCACAACAAAAGTCAAAAGAGTCAAAAAGTCCGGTTACACCGACAAATTAACAGACATTTAATGTCAATACAGCGTTGAAGCCTACAACGTTTGGTAATATAATTAATTAGCCTAGTGGCGTTCACTTTAGTTTCATAGAGCCGGCTCCACTAAAATTGTTAATAGCAATTTTAAGTGCTGTACTTACCACGTGCTCTACGGGGAAGGAAAACATTGTGAGGAAACGTGCATGTCCTCGAAATCGAATCGTCTCAGATATTTGAGAAGAAGACCTTTGCCCAGCAGTGGGCACTTACATGCTGCACCTTTACTACGAGTGTACTAATATGCAGTACATACTGCATCTAAATAATTTTCTAATAATTCATACATATGAATGTTTGAACGAATTTAACTACAATGCTATTTCACGGATTTTGATGAAGCTTTTTTTAATATTACAAATGTGAAAGTTTGTATGTTTGTCGTTCCTACATTCATAAAGGACTGTCGTATATGAACGAAATTGGACAGAGTCTCCTATTCCATGTCTCAATGTTAATTGAATGATTCTCCGTATCTCAATTAAGAGTTCTTTTGGCACGCTGAGACTATGCGGGCGAAGCCGCGGGCAGTTGCTAATTCATATACATTATAGGTTAGTTAATTTGTTAACCGCGGGTTTGGTAAAACTAGGCGCGTGCGATTAAGGTTACCCCCTTAAGTTACGTGCGCCCTTCGATTTTACTTTACGGTCATTTGTGACTGCTCTGCTATGACTGACTTAGAAACGTTAAGAATCGTGTTGACTACAAAGTTTTTTTATGTAAGTTAGATCGTTAACCTGATGGTACGTTGACACTCCATATACTGCTGCAGTAGCCTGAGGTGCTTGTGACATGTAGGTGCAACATACATAACACGGTCTCCGATTGTCGTTCATATTCGATATCATTATATTAAAACGTTAACATCGAAAATTGAAGAACATTTTATTAGTATTAGTATGTATTTTATTAGTAGAAATGAAACTAACATCATACGTAAGATACTATGCCATAGATGTGCACAAAAAGAGAAATTATGTGTGTATGTTGCCGTTAAGGCCGGTAAAACAAGTGAACATACACACTTACAAAACATTTTTGGCTATTTTTTAATGTAAGCATCAGATTATAAGAAAAACAAGTTGAATTTCGTCCCTTTAAAAACACAATTGGCCTAATTTCGACCAGTAGCGAAACTAGTATTATTTAAAATTCCTTCAGTGTCAAAAGTAATTTGAACTTTCAGCATTTGTGCAAGCATGTTATAATTTCCATGTCCTGAACCTGAAAATCCCTTTAAAAATTAATATATAGACACAAATCAACTACAAAACAACGTTGCGTCAATAAGTATGCACTCGAATAGATTGAGCACTGAGTCAAAATGCCGTAAAAGTCATTAAAAAGTCATGACCGTAGGTTAGAAAGTTCAGTCAAAAGCATCGGGTTCTATTTTGTCGGTAATGACGACTTAATCGTGGAACGTGACTTGAAAATTTCCGGTAATTTAAACGCATTGTAAACACGCGTATGCACACGTCGTTTCTATGGATTTAGTTTTGTGGTCTAGTAATTATTACGAGCTTATTCGAGCAGCGATGCGTACAAGGTGTCGAGTCATTCTGTCCGTATTGTATGTTTAATCGTAATCTTAAATGCATTATTATGTAACGGCCGTAATTATTTAGCAGGCAGGGAGACTTAGCGCGTTCGTTCATAAGCGAAGCGCAGTGAGCCGTTTAAGCGGACATAAACGGAGCTCTTCAATTTACTTTTTATTCCGGGAACCTTTTTCTGATTTCAATTAGAACTAAATACAAAAATTAGAACGTCCACTGTAGGAAGATATGCCATCATCGACATGCTGGGTGACCGCAGTTCCAGACAACGCTTACCCTCACTCTCTGCTGGCGTCTTCTGTCTGAATAGTTCTAGTCTATTTGATTATATTTTCATCAGTCGTACGCCACGACAAGTTTCTGGAATTTCCCTAAGTCGACTAAGACGACACTCATGGCATGAGATGATGTCCTATGATGATATGAGTTGTTTTTCTTGAATAGTAAAACTGATGAGTAATTTTTTATCTCATTCAAACCGTAACGCTAAAGCATACAAAAGGACCACCAAATACCGTACATGAACTTTGTTAACCAAGCTAATTTTGCTGTTTTACCGAATGATGTTATATACTTTAAGGGACATCAAATTGTTATCTGAAAAAAAATTAAAATAAATAAGGTGTTTTCTGGGGCGAGTGAAGTTTACCAACTCGCACCAAAGCAGCGTGGCGAAATTTTTTGGCTTAAATCGTTTCAAAATATAAGGGCCTCCCTTATAAACCATGAAGAAATCTATCTTTATCTTTTATATTTTATAATAATAATAAATAATTTATAGGTTGTTATTGTCCTTGTGATATCGGCGTAAGAAGCAGTAACCATTTCGTAAATTACTCTTCCAATATTAAGCAGAGCAGTGACAGACGGCAGCAGCGTCTAACAGCGAGGTGTCTGGTACTGTGATCGCCAATTCGCTTGCCGAGCGTGGCGATTATGGCAATTCCTCTTTATGGAAGAGGCCTAAGTTGACTATTGACATGTCGATATGGTATGGAGGTTGTCACTTTACGTCTTTGCCACTACTTAAGGCTTTCTTATTCAGCTCTGTAAGGGCATGATAGCATTGTGTGCTACTGTTATAGACTTATACCAGCGAACCGAGCCGGTTTCGCACGGAAAGTTCTGTCATATATAATCTAAGTGATGTACACATATAAGCCTTCCTCATGAAATATTCTAAATGATGGTGAAAACCGCATTGTATTCCACTAGGACTCTAGAACTTATAGGCGAATACACAGACAAACGCGAATTGCGACTTTGTTTTATACTATTTTAAGACATAAGCTGCATTTTCCCTTAGCTTCGTCTGAAGATCTCAATAATGATTCTCCTTGCAAATAATTTAAAAAATTAAATGAAGCCTTCAAATAGTTTTTACCGCCAATGTTTCAATACAGCCATATTTAAACATTACACAAGGAAAACATTTTAGGAAAAAAGAACAATATTAATGGATTGAAAAGTTGTCGGCGTTAAACCGACTTGTGTACACAACACAGCTGTTTGATATCTTCTCACCTGTCATGTCAATTATAAATGATGTGAACAACGACATTAAATTATGTTTAAGATAATATTTAACAAATAACACCGTATTCGAATTCGACGGTAAATTCCTTTTGACAGAAGCAAGAAAATTTACTACATGAATATTATATGGCTTACATATCTCTCATGTTAAACAATTTTTTTGTACAGTAACACTACATATTTATGTAAAATAATTAAATAGGTAGTTAATTTATATTGCTGCAATGCCTACTGCTATACAGAAAGCTACGAAGAAGTAAACTATCGCAGAAAATTTTAACTAAAGCACATTAATATCTTATTTTAAATGTAATATATTTTTTTATCATAAATAATAATGTATAACTTATTTCATTTATACACATACGAATCTATACAAAACAGCTTTTGAAAATATTCTAAATTTACTTTAACCTCATCCTGCCGAACTCAATTTTTTTTTATGTTAAAGGCGGCAAACGAGCAAGCGGTTCACTTGATGATAAGGGATTACCGACGCCCACGAACATCTACAACACCAAAAGTGCCATAGGTGCGTTGCCGTTCTATACGAGGAGTTGAAGAGTTGTGTGCGGAATCCCTATTGGCTATGCATCATGCCATATGGAAATCCGTAATTCTCTGCCTATGTGGTTGAGGAATGAGTTCTTGTGTACATAAATATATATTTAAGCACAACAGATTCTGCAGCGATTTATTTGAACAATTCGGTTTATTTTTTTATCTAGGATATGAAGTAATTTTGTATTAGTTCCTCCGTTAATAATATCATCTTGTTATTTTAAGTAAAGTAAAGTAGCAGCTCGTAAATTTTGGCAGACTTCACACGTTTTCGAAATAATATAATTTTTTTATTATCTTTTTGACTTGAATGTTTCATCACAATGTTGACCGTAATGGTCAGGTGGTAAATTCAGTACTTAAAATTTCTATTAATAATGTGCCCTGAAAAAAAAAATGTCGTAAGAGGGCTCATATATATGGCAATCCTCTTGATGCCATGACATTTCGGATGTTGAGGGAGAGATGTGAACGATTGCAAAGGCAATACCGCAATTATATTGCAAGTTTAGAGACCTCGTTCAAACAAAATCCGAAATGCGTCTGGTCATTCATAAAGCACAAGCGAAAAGGAACGAGTAACTATCCTTCAGAGATGTATCTCAACTCTAGAACTGCCAAAGATGGTGACACTATAGCGAATCTTTTTGCTACTAACTTCTCATCTGTATACAATGTTCCCAAGTCTTCTTTGACACCTAAAAATTAAAATCATATATGTAAGAATGTTTTTACAAACTGCGTCAACATAGTGACCTTTTCCGTTGAGGAAGTAGGTAAAGCGCTCCGTTCTTTAAATCCTCACAAGGGAGCCGGTTCAGATGGGATACCGTCTTTTTTGCTTCACAATGCTCGGGCCCGTTGTCAATTCCACTAGCAAAATTTTTTAACATGTCTGTTCAGGCTGGTACATTTCCTTGTATTTGGAAAACAGTTCGCATAGTGCCTATTTTTAAATCAGGAGATAGAAGCTCCGTCGAAAACTACAGACCGATATCCTTACTTTCGGTTTTTGGTAAGCTGTTCGAAGCGTTATAGCATTCTGTTTTTTCATGGCACTTTAAACATATTATTTCCGAGAGACAGCATGGTTTTGTTAAATCCAGGTCCACTACATCTAATCATGTGTCCTATACTGAGGCTCTATAGGACTGTATTGATAACTCCATTTCCGTAGACGTAATCTATACAGACTTTTCAAAGGCATTTGATAAGGTGGACCATGACATTCTTTTGACAAAGTTGTCTGCTCTAGGTGTGGGTCTCTAGGGATGCCTTTTAAAATGGTGTACTTCATACCTTAGCAAAAGGAACTCGGTCGTAGTAGTCAATGGCTTTAAGTTAAAATCCTTTTCAGCGCTTTCCGGAGTTCCTCAGGGATCAATATTGGGTCCGTTATTTTTCAATATATTTATTAATGACATTACATCCTGTTTCCATTATTCAGATTCCTTTTTGTTCGCTGATGACTTAAAAAATTTAAAACCGGTTTGCGACCAACAACATCGTACTCAACTTCAAGAGGACCTAGACCGTTTAGTACGGTGGTGCATCGAAAACAGGATGGCCCTTAATACATCTAAATGTTTCCACCTACGATTCTCTAAAAAAAAAAACAAAAGGAACTTCACACACATACCACCTAGGGGGGATTGTTATACGAAAGGTTGAGAACATTCGTGATCTCGGGGTAGTTTCTGACAGCAAAATACGCTTTAATGTTCATGTCGATAATATCGTTAAGACCGGATTCAGAATGCTCGGATTTGTTTTAAGGAACATGAAGTGTTTTAAAATCCTTGGTGTAAAATTTCGATTTACAACGCACTAGTTCGAAGTGGGCTTGAGTACTGTAGCTCAGTGTGGAATCCGCACTATGACGTTTATGTTAAACGCATTGAGAGAATACAGAAACGTTTTCTGTGGCACCTTTCGTATGACTGTGGTATTATAAAGAAATTACCGAATTATAACAGCCGTCTAAAGCATTTCAAACTTTTGCCTCTCTCCTCCCGTAGGCAGCTTACAGATCATCTTACACTATACAAGATTGTCAATAATGTTATTGACTGTCCATGTTTACTCTCAATACTGCAATTTTCAGCATCATTTAAGTCAGTAAGATTATTTCGTTTTGTCCCTTTCTGTACCAAAATGTCTCGTACGAATATAGGATTTAATGCGCCTCTAAATAGAATGGTTAGAAAATATAATGAGGAGTATAAAAAAGTGGACGTGGATATTCTCTCAACCAAAATTTCTGAGCTTAGGACTAAAATGCGGAGGGCATTATAGAATAATTTATAGAAGAAAATCGTAGGTTGCTTAATTATTTCTTTATTTTCATTATTTTTGTTATTACCTTTTTTTGTTACTTTAGATAAGCAATAGATCCGATTAATATTAATATTCATTTAACTTTACTAGACTGTGTCTACTGGCTTTCCGTGGTTGCCTTTGAGTAAGGTGGCACATGCCTTTTTTTTTTAAAAAAAAACATTTTTATATAAAAAAGAATTTGTTATGTGTTAAACTTGTTGGTAATCCTTATTAAATAAATAAATAAAATAGAAAAAATAATTCGTTGTTGTTGACAAAAGAATGACCATATTTGAAATCTTAACTTTATAGTCTCTTATAATAGAGCGTCATGAATTAAAATAGTATAATTATAAATAGTGTTCTGAGGACATTTTGAATTTAAATTTCCTAAAATTAATTTTCTGAAGGTTGGTTAGAGCGTTAGTGGAAGAAGCAAGGGCAGTGGATTAGAGAAAAATCAAAGATCGTGATCGCTGACGCGTATCTCCAATAATAATTGTAACCTTTATATAATCATTAACTAATTTCTAATTACTCGTTTAAAGAAAAAACGCAATTACGTTACAATTTCATTTTAAAAGTGCTGATAAAATTTAAATTAAAGTGTAAAGGCTAATGGTTGATATCAATTTAGTTATTCACGTTTTTATGGTTGTGTCAAATGGCATTTTGACATTTTGCTCAAAATTAAAGAAGTCTTTAATTACAGGAATTTACATAAGAGCCGGTGACTAAAACGTGTGATGTATTGTGATGTTGTGGGTAACCTTTTACTAGTTATTAAGTCTAGTGTAGTGGGTCTAGTAAAACAATAGTTTAGAGTCATAGAGAAAAGTTTGTTTGATTATTGAGCCACGATTAGGTAGTGGTAACCAGCCTAAACCCATACTCTATACTGCATGACAATCATATTGATTGATATTACAGTATGAGAACAAGGCAACCTCCCTGGGCCAGTGGTGTGTCGCTGCCTTGCTGGCTAGTGGCCCGCGGATCAGCTAGATGGTTATGTGGCCAGGAGGTCTTGCATGGTGGTGCTAATATATAGGCTAAGATGTGTCGATTTTTTATTTGGCTACAGGTAATTTTTATTAAAAAAAATAGTACTTGTATATATGTAAGAACGACTTGTCTGTTGAAGCGACTAACGGAAAAGCCTTGAAAATCTAATGGTAAACTTCTTTTTCGGAGAGGTGAAGGGAAGGCCAAATAGAAATTCGTAATCTCTACCTTTAGGTGTGACAGCCGTAACTGTTTGCATAGTTACGGCTCTATGATGTGTCCTATCCAAATGATATCTTTCGTTTGTTAACCGTAGAGTGTCTCTGTGGCCGAAAGTGGACCCTCCATTGCAAGACCACTAACATACTAAGAAACTCTTCAATGAACATTTCAATGATATGAGCATCGCCAATAATATGATTTATAACAACATAAAACTGCATACATCCGCCCACTTAGTAAATACTTTGAAATACTCCTCCTGTCGCTTCAAGTTTACGGCCACATTATTGCAAAAAAATATGCGTAAAAGGTAGCTAGAAACGATGTTTTGCGTTTACTTCACCTACACCTTACACACACATAACCACCTTCTTTGTCCTGTAAATAATATTTTAAGTTATTTATAAAAAACTTTAAAATAGCATTGTATTTACAAATTAGCCGAATACGAACGTGATTGTTTCGCTGCGAATTGTGGAGTTACGTTCGGTGTTCTGATAACCGGTATATGGTCGGATATTTTTAAATAAAACTAAATCAGACTCAAATAAGATAAAAGAAGAACAATTTTAATTTGTTTAATAGTTATTGATATTAGGTACAATTAAGTGGCAGTTCTGACCTCGAAGGAAACGTTAAATGGCTATTAGTAAGAACGTTTTAATAATTAATTCAACGGTGTGCTTAAAATTTGACACATATTAATGTCACTCATCAGCGCGTAACAATTAATATTCAACATTATGTATACATGATATGAACTTCAAATATAATAATACTTATAATATATATATCTATAAATATTAATTTATTTTTAAATTTTTTATTCATAACAACATATATCGCAATAGTGCACCGAAAACGTATTTCTCTCCATCACAGAGGGTTGACATTAAGTTCGCCCGTTGCAACCCTTTAGTGCCAGTAAACGGTATTTCCTTTTATCAATCTCATTTAAAAAAAAAGTCCTTCTACTATTGCAGAAATTCTCTTGTGTAGCGGAGGTAGTTTCCATACATTATAAATGGACTAACGCCCCGACCCGGAAAGATTAATTAAAATAAAAATAAAATTACTTTACAAGTACTTGTTCTGTGTGAATAAACAATTCGAGGAATTATTCTTCAAATAATTAGGTCAATAATTATTGCACTGTTTGATTTTGATTTCTTTAGATAATTGCATCGAATGGATAATAGGTGCGATCGGATGGCAACCCAGAAGGTAAAAAAGTTTCCGGCACCTCATAAATATGGTGTGGTACGTGCGAAATGAAAATCTACAATCTCTACCTACTCTTATGGGTAACAGGCGTGAGATCTTATATGTATATAATAATAACATTAATAACGTACTTCTGTAGATTTTTATGACTCGCACTTAGGTTCTAATGAAGTTAACAAGCAAATTAAATTATTTTAACTAAATAGTGGGAGAGTGGGAAAATTCAACCCTAAAAAAATCATAAAAAATTCAACTAGTAACTGGCAAGTTAACTAATCAATGGAAGGCGATTTGATTGCAGTTATAAATTGTATATATCTGTTAGAAACCTTTGAAAGTTTACGACTTAAATATGGTCTTTGACTTTGATTGATACATTATTCCAGTTTTATCGTATAAATATCTAGAGCTTTGTTTTGATCTGGACATCTTATATTTGTCTCTAGGATAATTAGTTTGGGCATTATTGCCACATCTTCTATGTGAAAGTTAAAGTGAAAAAAAAATTGTATGTTAGGCACATAGCGTATACCGGGGTTTCTCTAAATGCCAACCACAGGCGACCGAATAATGGCATCACTGGTGATGAGATGCAGCACAACCTTCTAAGAAATATATCTCGGCTTCTGCGGGCGCTTTCATGGAGAGGCCTTTGTTCAGCAGTCTGTATAATAGGTTTATTTGTAGGTATAACATAAGATGTTACTAGTTTTTCGTTATTTAAAATTTTGCTTTTACCTATAATTATACGTAAGAAGTTGATCAAAAATTGTACAAATGCATTCCTACAGAACCCAACGTATGCGTAGCCAATCTTAGATACTCGAACCTTCGGGAAAAGATAGAATTAGAAATGTATGATATAACCTTATATTTTTTTTATAAAAGACTAGGGAACCGCATCGGCTTCGCATAGACAGATCTGTAGAATATGCACAAAATGAGAATATTGTAGATGTTATAGAATTCCGCACGAAATGTTGAAAATCACTTGTAAAGAATCATTAAAAACATTCGCGACTTTGTTTGATAAAATTTAGTTTGAAACTGTATGTATGCTAAAATTGCTTAGGGATTAATAATTATCCTAGCAATCATACGGCTCCGCCCGGATAATTTTAAAATTTGTTCCAATGGAAGTAGAGAAGTTTTTTTATAATACTCGTATGTAATTGCTTCTGAAATAAACTGACAATGTACAATAACCATGAATTTCTGTTGTATGTATTTCGGGTCTAAAACGTAATACTAATCTTTTGTAGTAGCAAACGATTTTCTAAATCACTTATTAAAAACATGTATGTTTTCGTAGTTAATTTCGGATGTGATGGTAATGAAAATTTTTGTCGGTATTGTGCAGCGCTAGCTGGTGTTCTGTTTACAAAATATACGTACGACGCCACGAGCAAGTAGTGGCACAGTATCATAAGATGACACGAATGTGCTCAATTTCAGCTCTCTAGGTCTTGGGGATTTGCAGCTTTTGTGACCAGCCAGTGAGACGTATATGATTCAATTTATGTGGGAAACAATTATATTTAGTATCGGAAATAAAGAAACTATAATATGTTCAAAACCTAAGCATGTGAATGCCTCAAACACATTAAAATAACCCAAGTTCCCGCACGCGATTAGATAAAAAAAGTCATCTTAATTTTATACACAAGAGCTATATTTACATCTAATAACTTGTTTTTGTCGCCAATGTGAGAGTAACGATTCGTAGGTTTGAATAAACGTTGCTTGCTATCAAGGTAGTGACATATTTAACTTTTTATTAAAATAATTTATGGACTTGATTTTACTTTCACGCTATCTAAGTGATTAGCATGATAACACGTTGAAAGTTTTAACTTATTTGTTACTAGTTTTTATTAATGGCTTATTTTATTAAAATCTGTATAAATATGATTTCACAAAATACGGTTAGATAGCTTTATTTAAAATAAAATAATGTAAACTTTCAACCAATGCTGGCGTGGTCAGATGTCTAGACACTCAGATTAGACGTATGATTACCGAACCGGTGAAGGGTAGCAGAGTATAACGTGCTGTGTCTCTAGACAGTACTGCAATGATCTATTGGTAAGTGTGTATTGTGTCCAATTTTTTCAATTATGGTCTTGGAATGGTCATATAGTTTAGAGACTAATCAAATAGATATACAGACCTATTGTAAAAGTCGTAAAAGGGAAATGACGTAAAAATAATATGGGTTATATTGGATATACGGTTGTGAGGGCTTATTATTATTATTATTATTGACAGCTTAGGATGATAATGCTGATACAATGATAAAACTACAAATTCTTTCTTTTCTTCATGTAATTTTATAGTGGATGTTAATTTGTAACATAAATTGAAAACAAATACTCAAAAGACGAAGCCTGCAGTTTCTTTCGGTAGTTTCGAGATAAAGTGGTAGACTATATAAAATATATTCACAAACTAAATTTATATTTTTTATGTCGTCTTGACATTCGATCGTATTATCGTTCGATCATACCCAGTTCTACTGATTGTAACTTTATAAAAAAAGGTTAAAAACATATTATTAAAATAATTTTGAGAGGAAAAGAAAAGAAAAAAAAATCGTGAAAAAATCAACCAAAACTTAAAAGGCGTGGGATATTGGAGTAGTACTCCCACACATATTTTTTTTCACAGCCCTCACAAGATGTATTCCTCCGTTAAAGATTTGAAGATTAAATTAATTGCGCCATAACTTATCCCAAACGTAAACTGATTAATTTCTAATTCTTTGATCAACAGCCGCCGTCTGATGAATTAGGTTGTTTCGCTGCTATGTCTATGTACATGTATGTATATTTTCATTATAGAATACTACTAAAAGTATATAGGGTACCACTGAGGTATTGGCCCTGGGGCCCAGCCGAGGTCAATATTTGTCCAAAAATACAGATGATTGATTTTCGGTATTCGGTCCGTGTATCCAATCGCTTATGTGTTGCATTAGACAAAGGAAGGTAAGGACGGGTGAGTGTCAACTACTTAAAAAAAAAAGTTTTTAATATGGTATTAAACCTAATATTAAACCTAAAAATATATGAAATGAAACTGTTATTTACGCATTTTATCGCGTTTAATTTTGTTTTTAGATTCCCGACGTTTCGATTGCTTTATAACAGCAGTGGTTACGAGACGACTGTTAGCATAAATACAAGAAATCAATATATTAATACATATTACAAATACTTTCAACAGTGACCTTTTCTAACCTGTTGTTTCCAAATTGTGTGCTTGTTTGTTATTTAGTCTTGTAATCTTGAGGTTCAAGATACGGACAACGATACGCGGCATTCCATTGGACTCATGTTTTGTGCTTTACAATTGGACAGTTTTTCGTAACTATTTACAACGATTCGGCAGATAAACGTGGCAGCAGAACATAGCAGATATACGAGGTTGCTCAAAGGCGCTTTTATAAAATATGCAGATATTATTTTATATCCACGGACTACACGATGGTCATCACACTTCATGCAGGTCATACAGGTACTTCGCTGGATTCGGTCAGCATAGTTTCATGCTCGCGACTTTCGGTATTCTTTGTTATGTGGGCGTGACCCTATGTTTCACCTTGAGTATGGTGGAGTTCGAAGGGAGCGGATCTATTTTAGTGACCCGACCTTGACAGCCGATGCGATATTTATCCTCAAAAGAGTTTATCAATCCTATGTTCCACTTCTATCCTTCTCTCAATTACTTTATTCTTATACGTCTTTTACTATTGTACATGATTCAAAAATTATCTTCGTACAAATCACGTTGTATCAACTAAGAAACAATGACTGGATGGTTTTTGGAAGCTGCATTTGCCAATTACTATACATTTCAATTAAATATATGCTCTCCGATTACTCGGACTATTCTAAAACGTTCTGAAAGATTTTGAATTTTTTATTCGAAAGTTTTGATTGTAGTATTATTGTAGATTGTAGTTTTATTTGAAAGTATTGATAATATATTTTAAACCCACTGTGTAGAAGTAGGATTTTAGCTGCTATATTGTAAACTTATTCCAGTACCGTTCAAGAGCAGAGGACGCAACTGCTGATTTTCTGCTGAGATTGCATTAAGCAACAATTTATATGTTTAAACAGCATAGTTGCATAAGATTATCTTACAACTCTTACAAGAGACGAGTAGTACATTCGACTCTTTATGTCAACAGTAATTTAAATAATTGCAGTAGAAAAACCTGCAATTTAGATACAATTATGTTATTTTACGTAACGCTGAGCAACGTAAATTATAATTGTTTTGTAGAGTTGATTGGGTTTAACTGAGAAATGTTTTTCAATTATCTTATAAATATTTTCGAAACTTCGATAAAAGTTACCACTACTCTTGTGCATCGTTAGTTCTTTGTTCTAAAAAAAGTTCTCACGACCGTATGTCTAATACTGGGGTGGTCATATGTCTACACAAATTTGATTTCGGCCACAGTAACATGTTATAGTTTTTTAAAAAGATTACTAGGAATGCTATTTATTAAGTAACATTACTAATATTCCTGTTAACCTTAGTTCGAGGGCTAACAAGAACAGCTTACAGGTTGTATCTGGAGTGGTTCACGACAATAGACGAATGGCGGGCTCTAACTTACGACGTCATGTTTCGTAGTCCGCACCCTAACCCATTTGGCTATTAGCGGTCTGTTATGTTAATTATAAGAAGTTCTCTTCGATTGATATTTGAAGCAAAAACTCGCAGAGTAACTGGATTGTATGTAGTGCGGTGCGTTAAGCGAATTCAAAAATGTTATAATATATAAATAATATACTAATGCATTGAGATAAAAAGCACGAGACATATATGACAAGAAGCACCTCCACACTGAGCTGTGTGAGCATGTGTGAGCATGTCATGCATATGTAGCGCGTCAACGTACCAGCGACAGAGTGAAGCTGGCTAGAGATGAGCGGGTGCCAGCTGTATTACTATATTATGTCAGAGGAGTCACATACTTTCTCTTTCGCAACTAAGGTTCAAGATAATCTGAGCTTTTACTGCGTAGATCAGACCAAAATTAATAATTAAATATCGGTAGTGTCATAAGAACATCATATACCGAAGTCCCTCCGTGACCACTCGTGCTCTTAAGCACCTGAAACGCCGAGAATTAAAAAGTAACAATCAAATACGAAAAATCTGTAAAATGTCAAAAATCACAAATTTAGGGAAAATAGTGGTGTTGATAGTTAACAAAATTCGATTGAACTACGAATTTTGGATTACGGTTTCCTGTAGCTGTAATAAGTTTTGTTACGCTTAATCTTTTCTGAATTACATTTCTAACAGTTCATTCAATCGGTGCAACTCCGGTTCTTAGTCACGCCATTCACAACATCTTTGTAATTACTAGTATAGAGGGTATACGGCGTATGTAGATACGTAGATATTTCGTAGGAAACAAAACAAAATTTTACTATACGTTCTAAAAGTCTATGCCTAAGAACATACAAACAACTTCAATCGAAGACCCCTGATGACCATCTGTAGTCTCTAAAGCCTATCTCTAAATGTCTCCCAGCTTTTAATTGTATTGGCTGACCACCAAACCCGCAAAAATGGGTAAGAGTGTGGCTACTTCATAGTAAACCGAAGCAAGATAGTAAAAACATGGAAGATTTGCCCCACGCTGGGCAAGGGAGCTTCTACAACTTTATTCTATGTCTTTCCCGAAAGATAAACGGAGACAATTTAGAAAAACTGTCCTGTAGATTTTCATTATTGTACACACTGTACGTTAATGATATAGTAAGTATACGTATTCAGTATATCTGGAAACATACATATTCAAATATTGTGTCAATGTCGCTATGACGTCGGTTGTTGCATTGGTTAACTTATAGTCGTCGGTGGTGCGGGATGTGAATCAGATTCCTACATAAAGTTATGCGAATGGCTTAAAGATTATTGTTTTTGATTCATTGTAAATAGCATATGAAATTTATTGTAAATTCGTGGCACAGGAGAAATCCTCGCGGGGATAATGTTTCCTAAATAAAGAAATTCGTTCATAACAAACATTTTCTGACTACCACAGGGTACCAATTATTATATGCCGTAATGTCTAATACAATAAATCAATAAAATAAATAGGTGACAGCAGGAGGGCGGGAACCTCAGAAGATTCGATGCAAATGCACCACAGGCGGTATCACGGGCGTACGCTAGAGGCTAATTGAATTAAAGAGAAATATTTCACTCTTTACTAAGGTCACCGTTGGCTGTAGTTATCATTGTCCGTTATGATTTGGGCCATACGAATACTCAGATAGAAAATTGGTAAGATAGATGATTTTTCTTCCTTAAAGGCCGGCAGCGCACCTGTAGCTCCTCTGGTGCTGTGGATGTTCGTGGGCGTCGATGTTCACTTACCATCGGATGAGCCGCATGCTCGTTTGCCCCTTCTTCTGTAAAATAAAACATTAATATTGATATTATAAGGTAACATTGATTATGATTTCACAAAGTTTGACAAATTTAAAAACTGAATATACCATTTACGTCTCATGTAGACACGAAGTAGAGACACGGTCGAAAGTTGCATCATCATCAATTTTCGAAATTTGAAACTCTGTAAAGTGAGTGTTTGCTGTACGTAAGAATCTGGCACCTCATTTCTTATCATTGGTTGTCGTAAGAGGTGACCTTAGGAAATGTTTTCTAAATCTTATGACAATCAAATCAATCAGGAGTAAAGCCGGCGGCGAGGCCCGTCGTTGGTCACGCTCTATCTCCCGGCGAGGCGAAGAGTATATTGCGGTAGCCCGTTTCGTTACGCAGAGTCATAGCAAATTGAAATCCTTATTCACTACCCGCTATGAGTAGTTAGCGTGAGTGCACTTGTTCGATGTTAACAGGGACATGTATTCAATTACTTTTTAATGTTTTCTTTAACAGCTTTTTTCTGCGTCATCGCCATAAATGAAAATATGTCGCCGCCGACTGTAATTGAAATTTACATTACATTCGCACAGACAAACTCGTATATCTAAATAAGGACAGATGACAATCAACCTTTATCTAATTTGGAAATATGCAAGATTGTTCGACTGTGATAAAAACATTGTTCTAACATGCGGTAGTGGATATCAAAGTATAAGATAATATGAAAAGACCAACTTAGTTATTTAAATTAAGTATATTTATGTAAGAGTAAACCACGTCATCATATTTTCCTTGCGGAAATCATGCTCAGGGTATAGGGGAATATACGACTTAATCGCCAATATTTATAGTACACTGTCCCAAAAATTTAGTTGTACCTATTAGAATACACTTAAATCGGTCACTTTCAGAGGGAATAGTTCCGCGGATTCGAAAAGCAGTCTTTATAACGACTTAAAGAAAGGCGATAATTCCAAAGTTGAAAATTATCATCCCATTTCAAACTGTGTTGACTCTCCAAAATCCTTGAGCGGATCGTTTAGTGTAAAATAAATTAGGTGATGAACAACACGGGCTTCTCCGTAAGCGATCAACTACATCCAATCAAGAATTAGCTAATGATCCAATTTCCAAAGGAATAGATCGCCGTTCACAGGTGAATATAACATGTATAATACACAGATTATAAAAAAAAATTCGATTGCTTTAATCATGACAACCTTTTAAAAAGGTTATTGTCGGCCGGGATCATCGGTACCGTTGGTTCTGCTGGTACATAGTAAATCAATCACAAGTTGTAGTGTTGCATGGTTATAAATCTGGCTGGTGTTCAATCCCATCTGGTTTACCTCAAGGCTCAAGGCTCGCACAATAAGATTTATTAATAATACTTGCACTAGACGAACAAATCGACCGGTAACCATTATATGCTTTTTTTAAAGCAAATAACAGACAATATGAAAGCAAAAAAATTACATGTAGCTTATGTACTAACAGTATGAATGATTGGCCGAATGATCGGGAATAATGCAGATAAATCCATTAAATGTTGTTATTTGTTCTCTATATTTTTGATTACATTTCGATTCGAGTATTTTTATGTAATTCTATATCTTTCTAGAAAGATAATCTAAATTAATCTAGATTAATTTTTTAATTGGGGATGTTTCCATTATATATAATAATAGTTGTTCTGCTATTCTAGGCGGAGATGAATCCAACAAATCACAGATCATTAAAATCGGTCCAGACGTTCATGAGTTATAAATGGTGTAACTTATCCGACTTTATAGTAGATATATTTGGTTGTTTAGTATTAAGTTTGCTCTACATAAACCTCAATAGTGACAAAGCAGCGTCTCTAGAGCGGGGTTATCGGCAATGCGCATACCAATCCGCTTTCTTGCTCCATTCTACTCGTAGTTTTTGTTTAGTTCAGCAGTTGATTTTCGCAGGTTGATAAAGAAGAAGGCGAAGGATGTAAGATTGAAAAGCCATGTCCCGCATTGGACTTATGCAGACTGATGGTGATGATGATAAATAATACAGAGCAAAAAAAAAACATAAGATGATGAAATTGATAATTAATCTAGATGATATGTATTGTCACCTTTTGGGATTATGATAGAATTTTGTAGGCTCGGTTCTAACGTAACATGAGCCATGCTTGGCAACAACCCCGCCTGTTGGTGTAGTAAATAATAGAAAAAGAAAAAGGGATGAATAGAATTGAATAGCAGAAACCTGAAAAGAAAAGATTTTTTTTTTGTTTAAAAATGTGTACGAATCGGAAATTGGTAATGCTGGTTGGAAGAGCACTAGCTCAGTAAGTTGGTTGGCGCAGTATTTTTATGACCTACAAATAACTTTTCCGGTACGTCCATTTGCAAAAAGAAATGATGGTTCCGGTATGGGGGTTTACCGATATGTAATCTACGTACATATTATGTAAAAAGCCATTAGAAAATTCTTGTAGGGTAACATTTGAATCAAATCAAATCAACGTTGCTAGTAATTGGATTTCAACGTAACTACGTTATTCAGCAACAATTGTTGATACAACGTGTTTGTATTTTGAGAGAACCCTATCCCGTAAGATGACCATTATAAGAACTGTAGTCAGAATCTACTTGCAACGTGGCTCTGTAACTATCAAAATCCAGAATATTTAAACAAGAGCCCAGAGGAATAAATTATCATTAATCTTATGAAACCTAATGTTAAAGACATTAAAGTTACTGTCTTTACTTAAAAAGATAGTACGAACTAAATGACCTTGAATACAAATGTTTTGATTTTTTGGTTACACTTGTCAAAAAGTGAAATTCCAGTGTATTTATAAAGTATACAATAACAAAAAATATTACAAACTATACCATTATATTAGTATGATGATCCTAATATCTATGATGATAATGAGAGATTTTGCTGATCCAAAATCGTGGTACCTTTTTTAAACGAGAGCAATGAAATTTATATCATTCGAACGGTACTGTGCCATAGAAGTGCACAAAAAGATAATGATGTGTTAAAGCAGGTAAAATAAAATGAACATGTGTACATAATTTTTCCATAGAAAACGTGCTAGGTGGTTCTCAGTGACTTCTTACCCTTTCCCTCTTTTCCCTTATGTCGATCAGATAAGAATAGCCAAATTTTAACTACAGTCCACTAGTTTTTTTTTAATAAATAACCTATGTGATCCTCAAACGCGCCGATTCGAATACCGGCGTGAAGTAGACGTATTTTTGTACGTGAGCGTCGGCAATCACTTATGATGAGGTGAGCCGCTTGCTCCTACAAAAAAATAAAAATTAAAAACAAACAACCGGATATTCATAGCGTTTACATTCAAGTAATTGTCCGATATCTTTGTCGATTTCTCTTTAATTAAGTGGAGCTTTTAACGATATTCATATCATAGGGTCTCTCTCTTAGTTAAATTTTATCAGTTTTGAATAAATCATTAATGTGACTGTCGATTGCACGATGGTAATGTATCTAAGTGTTTTTTATCTAGTTGTCAGAATTAGTATTTTATCTAATGCACTAGGAAAATCCAATAATTTTATAAATCTTTAGAATAGCCGCCTGTTTTACCGCCTAGCTGTAAAGTGTATATTGATAAAAAAATCGATAAAGATTGAGGTAAAAGGTTATTAAAATGGCTCTGACACCAGAATAGTTTTTATTATTTTATTATACAGCTTACTGTTGACTTAGACTCCGAGTGCGGGTATTTATTTTATAAAACATATCCTAGAATTTACATACAAGTTCGTAAAAGTGCAACTTTGACGAAATCGGTTCTCCTTTTTCATGAGTATGTTGATAGTCAACAGTAATCTATTTCGATATCTGGTACTTCGATCGCCAACACAACACAACTCAGGAGGAGTAGGCAAGAGTTCACTATCTAGGTGTGAACTCCATATTGGCTGTAGAATAAAAACAAATAAGGACTAGAAATAAAATTAAGTTTCACATGAAGTTAAAATATAATGTATATAATTTTATGAGTAGATGTTATTAACGACAGTTTTATTCTAAGGAAACATTTTAAAGTTGCTGTATTAATACTGGTTACAAAAAGGAAAATAAAATAACTTAGATGTAATATGAGAATTCAAATAAAGCTGATTTATTCGATAATCTCGCGATATAATCTAGTAAAGCATAACACGTACGCCGCAATATGTTTTATAACGGATGATTCCATATTGAGTAAAGTTTCATGTTGAATGTCCTCAGATATGACTATCTAGTAAGTGTTTTTGTAATGATGTACCCGTTGAAAATAAACATAATAATTTAAAAATATCAGGGTTTTTGGTATTGTGTTCTACGCCAAAAATACTTGTACTACTTGTATATCTTTAAACAAATATGTTCCATTCTGAAATCACCGGTATTGAGTTTTAATTATATTTTTGAGCATTTTATTCTCATTATTCAGGAAGAAAGAAAGAAAGGAATTTATTTGGTACATGCACAACTAAAATAGGCTTATCAGAATAATTATACAAAGTCATCGTCATCATCATTTCAGCCTATTAGAAGTCCACTGCTGAACATAGGCCTCCCCCAAAGATTGCCACGAAGCACGGTCCTGAGCCACCTGCATCCATCGACTTCCCGCAACACTGCGCAGGTCGTCACTCCATCTTGTGGGGGGTCGTCCTACACTGCGTTTGCCCGTACGTGGCTGCCACTCGAGAACCTTTTTTCCCCAGCGGTTGTCAGTTCTGCGAGCTATGTGGCCGGCCCATTGCCACTTCAGCTTGCTGATCTTTACGGCTATGTCGGTTACCTTAGTTCTGCTGCGGATATTATCGTTGCAGACTCTATCACGCAGAGAAACACCGAGCATAGCCCTTTCCATAGCGCGCTGAGCAACTTTGAGCTTCCTCATACGGGCTGCAGTGAAGGACCAAGTCTCGGATCTGTATGTCATCACTGGCAACACGCACTGATTGTATACTTTCGTCTTGAGGCTTTGCGGTATACTCGACGAGAAGATATGACGTAGTTTCCCGAACGCAGCCCAGCCGAGTTGGATTCGTCGATTGACCTCTGAGTCGAAGTTGGACTTACCTAATCGGACAATTTGTCCCAGGTATACGTACTCGTCTACAACTTCGAGCCTATTGTTCCCAACAACAACCGGTATTGGTGTGACATGGACGTTTGACATGAACTTCGTCTTGTCCGTGTTCATCTTAAGACCAACCTGTTAGGAGACGTTATTGAGGTCATTGAGCATTGTACTAAGCTCCTCCAGCGATACTGCCATAAGAACTATGTCGTCGGCAAATCGAAGGTGAGTGATGTACTCGCCATTGATGTTGATACCGTATCCTTTCCAGTTCAGCTGCTTGAAAACATCTTCCAATGCAGCGGTGAAGAGTTTCGGGGATATGACATCACCCTGTCTTACACCTTTCTGCAGTTGGATTGGTTTCGTACTCTGATTCTGTACTCGGATAGACATCGTAGCCTCATTGTACAAACACCTCAGCACTTCGATATACCGAGAGTCTATCTGGCACCGCTGGAGAGACTGTAGCACCGCCCAAATTTCGACTGAATCGAAGGCTTTCTCATAGTCCACATACGCCAGACATAATGGCAAGTTGTACTCCTCGGCCTTCTGTACAATCTGGCGAAGAGTATGTATGTGGTCTATGGTACTATAGCCTTTTCGGAATCCGGCTTGTTCGGGAGGCTGGAAGTCGTCAAGTCTGTTCACTAGACGATTTGAGATGACTCTCGAAAACAGCACGTAGACGCGGCTTAGAAGCGATATCGGTCTATAATTCTTCAAAAGGCAGTTATCCCCTTTCTGGAAGAATAGGACAACCACGCTTCTACTCCACGCTTTCGGCGTAACACCGCCATGAATGACGGAATTAAACAGCTTCTGAAGGACAACAAGTATCGGTTTTCCACCCGCTTTCAGAAGCTCAGCTGTAATTCCGTCCTCACCCGGCGCCTTGCCGTTTTTAAGCTGTTTGAGAGCCATCCCAATCTCGCTCAGACTGACGTCCGGGATGTTATCGGAGTAATGTCGGATAAGCTTGGCTCTTGGGTCGTTACTCACATCAGTGTGTGGTTTCAACGACGTTGTGTACAGCTGTCCGTAAAATCTCTCGATCTCACTCAAAATCTCGGCTCCAGCGGAAATGACTGCGCCGCTTTCGGTCTTCAGCTTGGTCAGTTGGCTCTTTCCGATAGACAGATCTCTGGCGAAGACTTTGGAGCCTTGGTTCCGCTCTATCGCTTTTTCAATACAGGCTGTATTAAATTTGCGTAAGTCTTGCCTCATACATTTGGAGATCTGATTCAGTTGCCGATACGCTGACGCATCCATTGTAGACTGCAGCTTTATCTCACGCCTGGCTTTCATAAGTTTAAGAGTGTGATCGGAGAGCTTTTGGGGCTAGTTCGTGCGGCGGGTCCTGAAAAACTTAGCTCCTACCGCATGGACAGTTTCCACTAGCCTGCTATTCGTATCGTCCACTGTAACGCAATCGTCTAGGCACTGAAGGCGATTATGCAATTCGAGCTGAAAGCTCTCGGGGTTCTGGAAGGGTACGTGGTGGGCGGAGCGTAGACTTCACCAGACGAGACCGCTCGAGCCTAATGTTAAGGTTCAGTGTGCCTCTTACCATTCGGTGATCACTGCCGGTTTTTACCCTAGTGATCACAGAGACATCACTGAACAGCTGACGCTTGGTCGTCATGATGAAGTCAATCTCAGTTTTTCGTGGTACCGTCCGGGCTCATCCATGTCCACTTCCTGTGGGGCCGCTTCTGGAAATAGGAGTTCATCATAAAGAATCCCTCCTTTGCCATGAAGTCAGCCAGCTGTTGCCCTCTTGGGTTCCGTTGCCCTACTCCAAAGTTCCCCACTATCAGCTCATCGCCTTTTTTCGTACCTAGTTTTGCGTTAAAGTCTCCCATCAACACCGTGTAGTGAGTCTTAGAGCAATGCATGGCTCTTGAAATATCCTCATACATTGCCTCCACTTCATCATCAGGGTGTGTCGAGGTTGGTGCGTATACCTGTATGACCTTCAGCGAATACCTTTTGGTTATTCTGAGTATAAGGTAAGCGACCCTACTCGACACACTTCCGATCTCGATCACGTTGTTGATGAGAGACCTGTGGACGATAAACCCGACACCTCCTTGGGACAGATGGTCACCCTGCCGGTAGTAGAACAAGTTACCGGATTTTAGGATTATAGAGTCCTCTCCCTGTCTTCGGACTTCAGACAACCCCATAATACTCCAGTGTAACTTGCTTACTTCTTCTTCCAGTTCTAGTATCTTCTCGTCGGTCCTCAATGTGCGTGCGTTATATGTTGCCAGGTCCAGTCGTTTGGGTTGGCAGCTAGAAATCAGCCGGTGATTCTTCGCACCCCCTGCCTCGCCGTTACCATGGCTGCCACCATAGCCAGGACTAGCGAGGCCGCCGGGGACTGGGGGCCATTGCTTTTTTCTACCTCTCATCATGGGGGGGTTTGCCTTAGTTGCCACGCCTGGCGAGCGGGTTGGCAACCGCAGTTTTTTTTTTGTTCTAGTGCAGGAAGATGCTGCTGCCCATCTCCTAATATAATTTTTACCATTAGTCGCCTTTTACGACACCCATGGTTAGACAGGGTTGGCGCTATTCTTTACTTCCGACAGTGAATATAGAAAATTAAAAATAACCCGTTTGAAATAAATGATAAATAAACAAAATTATAATACACAAAATAAACAATTCACAGAAAGAGAACCTTAAGAGGTTGGTACAATATGGTGGCTTTATTGCTAAAGAGCGAACTCTTTTAGACAACCTTAAGACTAAGGAAAAAAATACCTATTGAACAGTGGGAAGTGATGTAAATAATAAACTTACATGCTAATGTTGCTTTTAACTAAAGTGAACTTTATGTTAAAATGCACATTTTCCTTATGCGCCACAAACAAATTCGATGTGCTAACATCCGCGTTGAGAATAAATTAACATAAATGGTATGTATTATTTATGTATTTTTAAGTCTATTAAGCTATTAATGGCCTATTTGGGCCACCACTAAGACCCAATGCCCCGCCATATTTAGGATTCGCGGATTCCAGTTGTCGGGTTGGTATTTAGTGAGGGTAGTGGCTGAGCACCACGACCTCGTAGAATACCGGTGTGAGGTAGAGGCATCTTGTGTTTCGGTGAGTGAGGTAACTGGAGTCTTACTTCATTTAGAATGAATTAGCGAAGCCAAATTGATTTCCGCAAAACCCATTTATACTATTATTACACCTATGTTTGCCGAGAGACTGAACATGACGAGTATTGTCGCCGGGTTTGCTCCTGGAGATTGCTATAAGATTTTCAAGGGTCTTTCAAGCAGATCGTGGGTTCACCAGTATATCTATCACACGCGTGAGATGCAAAAAGAGCGTTCCTTTGCCGAGAGGTGGCGTCAGACGCCCGACACGCTAGGTCATGCGGCTATACGTTACACACAATTCCTCATGCGATAATATAACAAAGAGGCACTCGCTCACCTTTACCTTCCTATATCCGATGTAATGCTTATATGATACGATCGGAGGAAGTATCAGATCAGTATCAGAAACACGGAACGCACCAATCTAAACTCGAAAACCAATTATTTGTCTTTTGCACAATTATTGCCTCAGCTGATATTTTGTATTTAACTGCTTACAAGTGACAGGGAGGGTTTTATTCATAGACGGCTGGAGTACCGATTTTTAACAAAACTTTTTATACAGTATGAACATGACAGGTTATCATACTTAGCCTTACCTTAACAGCCTGTAAATAGTCCACTGCAGTATATAGGCCTCTATCATAAGGAGGATTTGCCATAATCGTCACGCTCGGCCAGCGGATTGGCGATCGCTGTTTCAATAGACACCTCGCACCTTCGACGCTGCTGCCCATCATCGATTTTCTTAATTTTGTTCTGATAATATTCAAGATGGTTATCTCATCTGTCGGTAGCCATTGCGATTTTTAAGGCTTTTCCCTTAGTCGCCTCCTACAACACCCACGGGAAGAAAGAGGGTGACAGATTCTTATGCCGATACCCCACGGTAACCAGGAACCATGACTCAGTAGTCCAGCTTCGTGTTCGGTACGTATACTATGTTAAAAAAAAATATAGTAGCCTGTTTAGTAAAGATACAATTATACAGATCTTTGTCTTAAAGACTTTTGATATCAAAAATAATAAAATTCACTGATAATAAGAAATACACGTTACCTTACTTGAACAATAAGAAAGAAACATGTGTAGAACATTATTTTTATTTTAAGAAACCAAAAAGTTATGATGTGTTGCTACAATAGAAATGCTATTGTTATGACACGTTAAGCTTTAATATGAAAAGTAGTAACAAATAAGTTAACACCTTCAACGTCTTTTCATGCTAATTATTTGTGTCTAGTGGGGAAACTTTATGACGTACTGCGAGAATATTATGTTGTTCCTTGTAAGCTTTGGCGGCGAAGTCCAAATGGCTGCAACCCTGGCTCGATTAGTTATTTCACGATTTACGACCACTGAGCCCATTGAGAGTAATTGCAGGAGTTAAACGAAGTAGATATAAAAAGTTCAGTTGGTGCAATAAACTAAACTACCCACAATGTAAAAGTTGCATTGCATTATTACTTATTATATTGTCATGTAATTAAATATAGTTATTTTTAAAAATATTCAACCACAAGAGGGTTTCTTAATTCGTAAAATGTTTTGGGAACATTATTTAGGGCGTATGATGTCAGAACAAACAAAAATTTTAATTTGTATCAAAATATGAAAGTCTACCATATTCTTATTATAAAATCCTGGAATCAAACAACTTGAATGTTACAGTATTTTAAATTTATATTTTTTTTGAGAAATAAGTGGGAAAATTATACGACATGAGAGGAAGGGTTTATGTTAATGTAACACACATACGACTTAGACAATCCCAATACATTCTGACCCGAAACAACTGATGTTTATCAATGAAACTTGAAAGTCACGGGGCTGTAATGTATGTATGTATGTATGTATATTCACGCCTTGTTCCCAACGGGGTAGGCAGAGACAATCTTCTTCCACTTGCTACGGTCCTGACATACGTTTTTCGCTTCTCCCAATTTCATTAATCTTCGCATGCATGCTCGTTGGCTTAGAGTACTCTTGACCTGACCTTTTTCAGAACGTCTCCGATTTGATCGTGAAATTTTCGCCTAGGTCTTCCTCTCCCGACTCTACCATTTACACTCGCCTCATATATTTGTTTCGTCAACCTACTTTCATTCATACTCTCCATATGTCCAAACCAGCTCAGCATCCCTTTCTCAATTCGTGTCCCTACATCGTGTAGGCGTGTTTTTCCTTCTCAAACTCTTTTCCTGATTTGAGTACATTGTAGATTCAATATAAAACAGCAATCGTTACCTTTTGCAATTGCATAAAGTGTAAGTTCTAGCATTCAATCGAAACAGACACCATCAAAAGCGACTAACAGAAAAGCTTTTAAAATGAACAAAGCATTCGTTTCTAATGGTATGACTTCTGTAACAATGTCTATGTTCTGTAAAATGTCTGTCGCAAGTCTTTAAAACACGTATTTTTACACATTGCCACCGGCCGAAAAAATCGACGATCAAAGAAGTTTGGAGTCTGTAATCATATTCTAGATTGTTAGCCTATTTAGTAGTCGAAGATTTGTAATCTAGTGATTGGGAAATTAGATTAATTTTGATAGATTACAAATCTTAGCGAAAGATCATAGAGAAGATGACCGCTTGCTACCATTGGCTTGACATCGTGGTTTAACAAAATTAAATCCAAAGCCAAGCATAGATTACTAACAAGAGTGTGCTCCTTCTGCGTCCACTGCAAGGCAAAGGACAAATATTTGAGAGGGTTTTGGAGCCGGTAAGTCTCGCCACGCTGCTCCATTGCGGGTGATATTTTTTATTATTTCTCAGACATGCAGACCACTTAAGCGTGGTAGAGCCAAGCGGCGGCTTTTGCTGCTGCTTGAATGGGCCGGCTCGACCGGGTTGGTACCACGGCTTTACAGAATACCGGCGTGAAGTAGAGGCATCTTATGCTTCTGCGTTTCGTTCGAGTGAGTGAGGTAACCGGAGGCCCACACCCCCTCCCTATTCCCCTCCTCTTCCCTCCCATCTCCCAAGTATCCTTAACGACCAGCAACGCAGCTGCAGCATCTATGGTGTTGCAGATGTATGTGGGCGGCGGTAATCACTTACCATAAGGTGCACCGCTTGCTCGTTTGCCGTCTTTTCCATAAAAATGTTTTCCTTCACTACCGAGCACGTGTTAAATACATTACAATTAAAACTGCTATTTACAATGAAACTAAAGCGAGCGGCCCGACCACTAGGCTACCACGGCTCTCTTCCGCGAATATTAGACGAAAATTAATAGTTATATCCTGACGGAAGCCTAGGTTGACTATTAGGACATTAAACACTTCAGCCCCTCGTGATCGTGGGTGATGTGGAGCATATGAAAGATTGGGAATCAAAAAGTTTAAATTAAACGTGATAAAACGACTTAATATTAGTTTAATTTTAACTTTAAAGTTTTTTAATTTTTAATATTTCTTACACTTCTATTACATGACAATTTTTTCCTTAATATTTACCTTTTAACCCTATAATATAAATCACAGCATCGCTTTCACAAGTCGAAACTGTATGCTACGGAAAATTTACTTTGCGTTTGTACGGACTTCGTGTAAACTTCATAAATTATGCAGAATGTTAAGTTTTACTTCTCACCGACATTATATTTGCTGTCACAGCCGACAGATCGCTGAGAATTCACAGCCATGGTTTATATGTGATGACACGCAAATCTGTTATTTAAACCCACATGAATATTGTTGTTACAATGGGCCACACATTCTCAAATTTCTGTGTTATTGAGAAACGATACTTAACGAAAACTACTTAAAAGAAATAAACTATACTACATAAGTATTGTTACTTTTGCAGGTGGAGCATATAAACTATTTGTCCTAATGCCTCAATCTCACCACCACGTTTGATGAACGTTGTTGCAACAACAGGCTGATGGTAGAATTTCAATCTGAAAATGCCGAACACAATAACAATACCCTATGGATGGACAGTGATGAAGGTCTCCTGGTTGATTTCAACCATGCCATGCCATCCTCGGGTGTGGTGACAAAAAAAACCATTTGATCTAATTATACTATATCTAAGTATTCAGAAGGCTAAGGCCTATTATTATGTATATCATTTAAAAATAGTAATAGACAGATTATATTAAAATTAAAAACCAGTTAGTGACTCGTTGCATTAGGTTTTTTAACACGTGTGGGTTCGAACCACGATATTGTTTAGATAAACCTGTCTATTGCATGCCTTTAACAAATATTAGAAGCGTTGATTGAAATGAACGATTAAATACGTTAAATAGTTATTGACTGTTGATGCAGCTGCAATTGATTCATTCTGTTACTGTAAGGAAGAGTATACATTGAATTAATTTTAGAACATTTCTTAAATAGTCTGTTATATATTATGTTTAAAAATAGCGATGACGATGATGTGCTCCTGGCCGATTACAACGACGGCGAACAAAATACTATCGGAAGTTGTCAGTTGACAGAAGAGAAGAATATCTCCTTTTTTTTTTTTGTCTCCTCTTAGATTAATTATCTGGCAGTATCGTGTCAGTCACCAGAGCGACTGGTGATAATATAGTCTGCGAGTGTTCATGCAAACACGAAGCACCTACCCGTCTTTACCTTCCCCGTATCTGATGCAATACGTATGTAATCAGATCGGTGGACAGTAGAAGAAACTACATGTAGTGTAAGAAACACGAAACACGAAATATTGAAAATTCCGCTAGTTTGTGCATCCTGCTGACTGACAAACAAGTCTTTAGTGTTTCTATGTGACAGTCGGAATAAATGGATTGCACCACCTTTATCTGACCATGGGCAATGAACATAAAGAGTTATTTAAAACATATCGGGATCATATATATGAATTAATCATTAAATATAACGTCTAGAATTAAAATTAGAAATATTTTTTATTACACAAAATTAATAAATATTTCGAATTTAACTTATCATTTTATACAACGTAACTATACATAGGCTTCATTGTCGGCCTTAGATAATCATTAAGTCCAGTTTGCAGGGTAACATAAATCTAGAGTTAACATTCACCTCCAATTATTGGAAAACTCGTTGCTGTTGTAAAAAGTAACAACGAGGCGAGGAGGCTAGGAAATGTTGTGGCGATCTGCGAGAGCACGTTCATGGTCAAGTTCTATCTTCTGGGTTGCGAAGGCCTGTGTGGCTGCGCTGTGTCGTGCCAAGTAAATATCTGTAATTTCTGCCTAATTCAAGACGTAAAAAATCAGAGAATAACTAGTGTTTACAAGACGCATTCTCGATATAATCCATAATGCTATACGACAAAGTTACCTTGAAAATTACATTTCATTGAAGATTGGGGCGTATAAACAATAATTGTTAATAACGAAATGTTTCATTTACCTTAAACGATACTTATCAGAGCATTGCTCCTACGCTCGTAATTAATATCTTAACATCACGTGTCATTACAACACGTGTAATTATAGATTGCTGTGTAATGGTGGCTTTAGATTACAAGAAAATATAAA
Organism: Bhutanitis thaidina; assembly: GCA_029286595.1. Taxonomy (NCBI): domain Eukaryota; kingdom Metazoa; phylum Arthropoda; class Insecta; order Lepidoptera; family Papilionidae; genus Bhutanitis; species Bhutanitis thaidina. The sequence goes on from JAGSMS010000028.1 coordinate 1,415,169, forward strand.
CGGAGAACTAAATTGATAGATACGTTTGAAGTTGAGGCAGTATTTTCCGAAATAAGGGGATAGTTAAGTTCCAGCTGCGTTAATAGAAAATTGTTTCATCATCATCATCAATATCCTTCTCTTATTTTATTTCAGTTATTTTATTTACCACGTTTAGCTGGCAGATCAAGGTTAGCACTTCTTTTATGTATTTCAGGTCTAGTTTAATAAAGGAAATTTTGCCTTCTGTCGCAGTCCTCTTAAATAATTTTACTATTATATAACTACTTATAGGAAATGCAAGGACAGAGCTTATTTACATAAAAAAATTATTTCGGATTTATTCATCTAACGCCTAAGAAAGAATGCGTTCTTAGCGCTTAATCACTCGACTGGTGGATCTACCACCTCTACCAAGTTGGGCGGAGTAAACGGGCGGCGATACGATGGCTGATCACAAGACGCCTCGCAACATAGCGCTAACAGTACGATATGGTTTGTAATATTTCGAAGGTAACTAGATTTTACTGCTATTATGGTATTTCTTAGAAACCTACCGTTACGTCTGTACGTGGTTAATTCTTCACCTAGCGCACTAGCGTACGTACCGACTATATGCAGAGATTATAATTACACAACTTCAGTATAAGCAATATATATTTTACGGATTCTCTTGGTAATTAATTGTCAGGAAAAACTAAAATGCATAAATAGACGCATAACGGATTGCTAGCGTCTCATAAATTTTACATAATTTATTGATGAATGCAGGATTTATTAAAATAATTGCTTGCTCTGTCGGTTTCACAGTTTATACGGCAATTTAAGGTCTTTGACGTTAATCGTTTCATTTGTTGTTACTGTCTTGTAATCAGGTTTTCGACTAATCTACAAAAGACTTTTATAAATGTTCTTATATATTGTTGTAAACTATGTTTAAAAACGGATTGACGGGTTTTTTTTAGACTTTTATACAAGATGTTTTATTATTACTTTTTTTTTATTATGGTTGTGCGGGCAAATGAGCAAGCGGCTCACCTAATGTTAAGTGATTACCGTCGCCCACGTACATCTGCAACACCAGAGGAGCTGAAGGTGCGTTGCCGGTCTTGAAGATAATTTGGAAGTTGGGAGGGAGGATAGGAAGAGGGAGGGGCCTCCCCTTATCTCACTCACCTAACGAAACGAAAAAGCACAAAATGCCTCTACTTCACGCCGGTATGTTGCGAGGTCTTGGTACCAAACCGGTCGAGCTACCATGTCCGGCGCATTCGAGGAGGAGCTAAAGCTGGCGCTTGGCGCTACCACGTTAAATCGGTGTGCTAGCTTTTGTTGGTGTCTTCACAGAAAGCCCTATTTCCAGCTGTCAATTAATAGAGAAGTGTTTTATATAGTTGAATTATCTGCAACCACCAAAAAAAAAAATATAAAGATATTATGTTAGATTCTTATTTTATAAACCAGTATATAATGGATACCTATATCTTAATAAATCATCATTGTAAATAAACTTAGAGTTCTTTGTGATGCATTAAGGCGATGTATTATTGGTAATAACGCAAACGAGGTTTTGAATGAAGTAATTTCTCCAACAAGATCGACTGATACAGTTCTTTAACGCCCACTGAATGGAGAGGAGCCGTTTGGAGTTAATTGAGTCTACAATGAAAATACTTAATAAGCTTATATATTAATACTTTCATTTTATATAACTTACATACGGAGAGTCAATATCTATTACAATATAAATTTTATTTGTATTCTTTACAAAGTCAAACAGACAAACCCTATTAATTATACTAACATCTTGTTTCGGCCTCCGTACCTTTTCTCTTAAATATTATAATGGGTAACAGTGAAACTGTACCTGATTATGAAATAAGTAGTTATTTTTTTACAAATTCTGCAATTAGTTGTAGATTAAGATTTTAACATATTAATATTGTCTGTTCAGTGTGATGGTTGACTCAGAGTTCATCATCTCATGGTGAAACGCAGTTCCAATTCCTGCAAGGAACAAATGTCTATTCAGTCTACAACGTAATTACGACAGGTCTGAGTCCTTGTGTATATGAAATTACTCTGTGAATGCATCCAGGAAAGAATTATTGAAAACAAAAAGAATTGTTATTCAGTGGAATAACATTTATATCAATATGTTATAATCAAAATGTCCCTTGTATTCAATGGAAAGTCTGAACAATACTATTGGTTGCTATTTGGTTTAGGTGCAATGTTAATATCACTAGGGTCTTGACATAATTTTATCCGAAAACTAACTTTAACTATAGTTGATCGAAATGATGCCCATTACTTTCAATATATAGACGAACTCGACGTCTTGAGCATTGTACTGCATCACAATAATCCGATTAGAATATTTTCCAAAAAATCGTTTCAATTATTAATTTAATTATATGCAGATTTGTAAATTTCGTTTTTTACGTACCCCCACAGAAAATAATCAAAGGCGGTAAGACGCGCAAGAAGATCGACCTCGCAGGATTTTACTGTACATGACCATACGTTCTAAAATTTTTTTCTCAATTTGCTGAATAAACAACTCTTTTATTATACGGCCATTAAAGGCCGAGCTCCATCTCGTTGAAAGAATAATTCTTGAGTCTGGGCATAATATGCATGACCACAGCTGAGAGTGGTTCATGCAGCTGATTAATGAACGTGAATTATCAAATTAAAATACTACAGACCAGTGAAAGGGAGCAGTATCACGAGTGCGGTACCGCCACTGCGCATACTAATCCATCTGGCCAGCATGGTGATTATGGGCAAAGGTTTCATTCGTGGCATGCCAGCTTTTGTTTGCACTTTCATAGATTCGGAACCAGGCTGCACAAATCAGTAGGTCATCGATAACCACCACGAACCACAATGTTATTAATGATGGTACAATAGTTATTTAACAGATTGTATAGACTTGGTTAATTTAAAAGAACAAAAACAGGAAATTGTAAAAGACCTCCCGAGAGCCGGAGTGGTAAATTAATGAGCCCATAAATAATACAATGTTCCCACCACGTCTTAAAGAAATAGCGTCAACCGCACCTAAACGGCAGTGCCTTAATTGAGTAGATAAATAAAGACGGGTATTCAATTGGGTGATTTTTTTCCTTCTCATATGCAATATGGTTTCAAGAACATAGTTTAGAAACATTGTATTTATATTAATACAAATTAACTGACAGTAAACTGTGTAATTTTAGATATTTAGGATTCATACGATTTAATTTTAATTTAATTCATTCAAGTGATTTCTGTGTAATGTCGATGTTCACTAGCTAGTAGTAAACTTGGTAAATAAAGAGAGCAAAAATATAGTATAGCATAGTGCGGAATATATTACTGACTTATCAAAGATTACACAATTCATTATTACCAATTTGCCGTAATTGTCAAAAAAAGTTTTCAAATGAGTCAATAAAGCCTTCTGGACCACAAGATCATTTTAATAACATGCACTCAGATAAGAAAAATAAAGATGTAACTTATTTTCAAGATATGGAAAAGAAGGGTTAGCCAACTACATCTAAACTCTAAGTTTCTAAAAAAGAAGATGACGGTCTTCGAGCTTCATACAATATCTCGTTGTTTATTACTAAAACAGGTAACCCACACAATATTCGAGAAGAATTAATTTTACCGATAGTAATATAAGTAATGACCACTATGCTCCACAAACCAGCAGCAGTTACTATGGGAAAAATTAATTTGAGCAATAGTTCTGTGCAAAGACGAATTGATAAGATGGTTGAACACATTGAAGAATCATTGTGCAATTATCTGCAGAATTGTCAATGTTCAGATGGATAAGTCCACTTTACCAAATAATCAAGCATTATTCTTGTCATACGTGAGGCTTGTAAAAATGAAAAAATATATTAAATATATGAAAGAATTTCATCATTTTTTTTAGTTCCAGGTATTGGGTTCCAAGCTTGCTGTACATTACGCCAACAAGCCCATACCTGCCAGCATTTGATTGCGAGAAATATGTTATCAGAGTAGTTAATAAAATTAGAAATATAACCGGAGATCCACTCCTCCCTCTTCTAATGTTAATTAAAATATTTCTAAATATGATTATGTATGCGTTTTAATAATTGCTCACGTTAAAATATCCTTCTTTCAACTCGGAAATACGACGTGGGCCCTATCCAATCGATCACATACATAGGCATGTTTAAAAATTAAATAATTTTGATGAGCTTCAGGATTTTTTAATCTTAAAGAGGGCGGTTTTAGGTTTAAGAACCTATGGTGGTCTTCGACACTACATGTATGTATACTTACTTACTCGTACTTAAGCCACAATAACGGTTTTCATATTTAAAACTAAAAATGAAATTCTAGGAGATATTTATAGGTATGGCGTTTTAACTCCTATAAAAAGTTATGGCTACTGTCCCTGAGTCATAAACTATATTTCATTGTGATTAAATAATTTATTTTAATTGCAATTTTGTATAATGTAAATTATCGAATAGCACACCGGTGCGTTATATGGATCGTGGATGTGGTGCAAAGATCAGAGAAGGCAGATTTATCCCGGAAAATGTAGGCAATTTTTAGGTTATAAATTTAAAAGTGCAAAAACTGTCAAAATTTTTTATGCTTTTTAATGAGTAATATACCTTTGATATTAAAATTATTTTATTGTAAGTTGTAAATGACTTTGCAACATTTCATTGAAAAAAAATATGCCCAGAATTTTTTGTAGGTTCTAGAGAAGGAATACCAGTGCAGTATTTGACGTACATATAGTTTTAACAATACTTATTTCAAAAATTTAAACGTTGACTTAATTTTCTATGCGCTTTAAGTTGGAGAACGGATAGCTTATGCGTTACCGTTATATTTTTAACTTTACCGGATGAATAAAGAATTGGTAACCATAGGGTAAAATGCAATGCAATCTCAGTGAAAATCATTTAATGACTCCCATATTTAAGATTTAATTTACTGATTAACCGTTCACATTAAAATGCTTTGCTAAAAGTCCGGTAATTGCACAGTTCAGACCACCTGCGTTTTGCGTGTAAAAAACATTATTAATTTTTTTGTTTTTCTATTTCGTAATTAGCTTTGTCTAGGTTTGTCTGAAGAATAAGTAGCCGAAGTCAAGTACTTAATTAGATTTTAGATCTGCATATCAATGGATGTCTGCATTTCGTAGTAAGGTCATTCTGCCAGCTCTAGCAGATTAATGGAAGGTTTTTAGTGTATAACTGCCAACGCACGTTTAAGAATAATATTACGTAACAATTATTTCTTGAGTTTAGCGTTTGATATTTGTTGAGCAACAGTCTCTGTCATTTTATAAATGTCAATAATGTAATAAATTTAAAGAAAAGAAAATATTGTGTCTATACATCACTATAAAATTATTGCGTATTATATTCAACGTGGTATACCTACCTACTCTCACCTAATTGGTTTTGACACCAGTGGGTGTTTGTACGTCATTTAAAAATACCAAAGTGTATGGATATAAACATCAGTCATTACATATCATCGCCTTACAGACGAAAATTATATAAACCGCTATGTTTTTGATTATCATCGAACTATGTATTGCAAGAAAATAAACATCTAAGCAGACATTTTATTCAAGTGAGGGTTTCCATCGTCATATCTTGTTAATTTATTTTTGTTACTTTATTTATTGCAGCGGCATAGAACGGTTATCTACCAAGCAGAATGGGCAGGTTAATGAGCGCAGAGTTGGTCTCATCGCAGTAGTGTTCCCCATCCTGTAGAATATGTGTAATTACTTATTAATTTCTTTTACATAATATTAAATCTTAACATGTCATTACAAAGTAAATTTTCGATTTAAGTACATAGTTCAATTGTAATGTATAACACTTCTTAATTAACTACGTTTTTCTTTTTTGTTGATATAATATAATCATATTTATAATAATACATATTATTCTACATAATTATTATAATATTAATTTCGCTAAAGACCCCTCACTGGGTAAAGACCTCCTCAAGTCCTTAAGTTGAGCTATTTTTTTCCATTTATTAATACTAACTTCTTTAATTTATGTTTCCACCTCGCTTTTGGTCTTCCTCTATTTTGCTCTATGCAACGACAATATTTTTGATATTCAATATGCTTCTTTCAGTGTTTCTTTGACATGTATTAACTTTACATCTTATTATTTTTGTAAATGTCCATGTTTGTCAACCGTTTTCCGAATTTCCCTTTTAGGATCACTTTCAAAGCCCAACATTTATTCCGTCCCACACTTCTTTCTACTTTTTCTAAATTAGTATTCCGTTTACATGATGGTTGTCTTTGAGCTATAAATGTCAACATATTCCAATGGTGTGACATCTATATAAATCTCGGCTGTCAGCTATGACAAAAGCACTAAACTTTTATCATAGCGACTGGGCTTTCATTAAATAAGACAATATCGTCCGCAAATCTTATATAACTTAGGTATTTGCCTAACATTCTTATTACTTCCTTTGTCCAATTTCGTTTTACTTATGATGTTTTCCAACACTCTCTGAAGAAGTTTTGGTGAAAAACGATCACCCAGATGAACTCTTCTTTGTATATTTATTTCTAGTTTGGCTCTATCTGTATTCTTGTACATGGTTCTAAAAATATTTATATAAGTTTTGTTTAATTTATTTTGTATGAGTACCATATGATAAATGTTGTCAAAAGCTTTGGTATAATCACCGTGGTTGATTAACACATTATAAACGTATAATATACACGATGTGTTTATGGTATATAGTTGAAAAACCTATGCTAAATCTTGCTTGTTAAATTCATAAATAAACGACAAGTGACTAATAGGCCTATAATTGGTAGATGGATATACTGTGAGAGTCACCTTTCTTATGTAGTAAAATTATATTTGACTCTTTCTGTTATTCTGGTACTGTTTCTATTATCAATACTATCTTATATTTGATATGTGTAAATAATTGTGTTAGAGGCTGGGTAAATTGTTGGGTAAATCTAATTAATAGATCATTAGATATGCCACCTGGGCCTAGACCTTTATCACTTTTAAAGAATATACTCGTATGTATTTCTTTAATTTATTATGTTTACATTGTATTTATTTTTTAAATAGCTGGATAGATCTCTGTAATACATTGTAGTATTATCTAATATACCTTTTCTTGCTTTAACAACTGTATCTTCTGATTGTAAGTTAGGAATCCATGTTTTACGTGTTTATCGCTCTTTAAACGCATTATTGCTTCCTTTTTAGTGTAAGAAAAGAAGCTAATGGTCCCTCACAATAGCTTCCCAGACAGACAATACAAACGGTATGATAATTTTCAATTTCCTTACCTTAACAGCCTACAAATAGTCTCTAGTCGGTAGCCATTGCCATTTTCAAGGCTGTTTCCTTAGTCGTCTTTTACGACACCCATGGGAAGAAGGAGCCGGCAGATTTTTACGCCGATACTACACGACATTTTCAATAGAAGTAAGATAAATAAATTTTGGTAGGTTATTTGTTTTTCTTTTCCGTTATGTCAAATTAAATCTTAAGGACGTGACGGACGAAGAAAAAAGAATTTGACTGAGCTATTTTCCGAATAAAATGATGGACTAAAAAGGAATGATTTCTAAAAAAGTAACAGTTCTGTTTGAACTACGTTTTGGATTTCTATTAAGTACCATACGATGATGGAAATAACTATAATTTAGTAAAATCATTTGGACTTAGGAATTACTTAGTCCAATATATTAAGCTAATTGTACTTTTAAGTATAAGTATAAGGATCTTTTTATTAAAGTTTTGGCTCATACTATACAACCAACCTAGCAAAGTTTCATCGACTGAGAATTTAATCCCTGGTTTTATTTTCTATTTCGACTTGCTTTTTGACATCTTTCTGTAATTAGTTTTTCTAATCGGTTATAGTATATTAGGCAAGCATCATCTTTTCTGAGTATTGATTTTTTTATAATTTTTTAGGTTATTCGACGCATTATTCTCTTTCTTTGTTTGCTATTCACGTTTTTACAATATATTATATCTTGTTTTACTTTTTTCTATCTACAACGTATTAAACTACGAACTAGTCTTTGATCTGAATGAATCTGTCTAAGTCGGTCACTCGAGCGTCGCTTGTTAGCCACCAAGATCAGTTTTATCCCCGATTGTCTTAAACTATCTCGAGCGTACAAAAAGCGCGTATGTTGATTCTCACACGAAATTCACTCTTAAATTAGGTTTCGTTGTACCCTAATTGGGGTACTGGATGGCTGGATAGTATCAATGTTATCCAGACATGTTATGACAGAGTTACTGCTGTCATATACAGGTTGTCAATGTCAAATAACAAAGTTGGTAAATTTTCTCGTAAAAAATGTGGGTAATTCGTGTCATTCAAGTTCTCAGGCAGCTCAAAAAGCCCAATAATTTTGCCGTTTAAAATTCCGGTCCACAGGTTTACTTTAAAGCGATACTGGGATCTATCTTCTCGCATTAAATGTGGATTCTCCACATGCCACTCGTGAAAATTGTGTAGATTATTTTAATAGATCTTTTTTAAGAAGATGTGGGGCGTGTAGAGGCTGATGATAAACAATTTGAACATTTGTTGTAATAAACAATGTTATTTCCCTAACTGACTTTTATTCCAATAAACCTAAACTAAACTAGGTCAAGATTTTTTATTATTTTATTAATTTTACTTACTTTTATTGGCTTTAGTAAAAGTGGCATCACTATCTGTCTCGCTCACTCATGGCCAACATGTCTAGTATCCATCTCTCTCATCATTTTGCCATAAAATTAAGAACGTACCAAGAACTTGTGTGAATCAAAAACATTTTAACTGAGTAAAATGGGTTAGCAAAAATCGGGTAACTTGAGGTTTTTATTTTTTTACTCGTTTTTTTTGTATGAAACTAACAAGTATTGTACCATTTTAGATTCCTAATTAAATGCGCCAACTTTTAATATCACTTGCCAAGGCACTCTAGTGCATTTTTTTTTAAGGAGGGCCTTTCAAAGTCGACAACTATTGAAAATTTTAAATTCATAGTTTAACAAATTAGTCTTTATTCTATAAAACTTGGGGCAATTGTGTCATTATTTTTGACTGTCATTCAGATATGTTATTTAGGGTTATGGTTCCAAAGATTAAATGAACAAAAATAATAAAAATTAACCACAATAACCGTGGTACAGTTTGAAAAATAATGGTTACAGTTTGCCCAAATTTCTAGGTTTTTCTTAAAATGCCCATAATATTTAAACTGCACTGCGGGATAGATTTTTTTTCTGATTTTTCTCATGATGGTTACGATCAATCCTGTCACCCCGTTTCGGCTTGACGTTGAGTTCTGGGACAGCCTGTATAAAAACTGCAGTAATGTTTTCACGGCTAAACTGCAGAATCGATTTTAATGAAATTTGTTTTAATTTATTTAATACTGGAAATTACCATTGTTGCGGACGTAAGAAATAATTATATAATTATTTCTATAACGACATAGATATTTTATTATACTTGCGGACGTGAGTTTTGAAGGCAGACTAACAATTTAGGCTACTGTAATAACAGCCTTAATAGTACAGTAGTTTGTATTTTAGCGGTGCAACGCGTTGAAATACGATGTATTGATAACAGTTAAAGTATTATTTCAAAAGAGAATGATAAGCCAAGCGATAGAGTTATTAAGACACTCTCGGAACGACTTCGTGGGTATACTCGACTGAGTGATGTAAATTCGTACATTATGCTGTACGTTTCTTTTTTATATTACGCACTTATTCAAACTTTTGTATTTTGGGTCGAAATAAGTGTCGTTGACTTCACTTTTAACTTTCACGAGTGATTGTTTGGTAAACATTTGAAACTGATATAATATACAACCGTCTTAATAGCAAAAATTTTTTCTTATAAAGTATTAAAGCATCTTACTAGTAACTTTCCCGCTGCTAGGCAAAGGTCTCTTGTCTAAGTATATAAGTATTTGAGAGGGTTAAGGAGCTCCTGTGTCTGAATTCACATGTTCCCGAGAATTTATTTGTGTTATTTGTGCGATGTCCAGGATCCCTATCAATTTTCTCTTTCACCGCTGCACATGTGGTCAATTCAGGACTTAAAATTGCCATTAACAATTTTAGTGGAGCCAGGACAGGAATTCGAACTGTTATATCCCCTCTGCGTATGGGATAAGCATGACCAAGGTGCAGCATCAGCACCTTATTATCGGTATATAACAGCGGTGGCACAGCCCACCGCAGTCCGACTCAATCCTTCATCCGGGGTACTTGTCCTTTATTTTCTCTTGTAATATTGTGTGTTGATTAAAGTTCCAGTTCGTGTAATAAATCCTTTTTAAAACCAATCTCAAGTATCCCGTATAACAAATGGTGGCAGCGCAAAGGGATTTTAAAAATCCTTGGACTCAAACCAGCACAATCTCACAGTGAATATAGTGAAGCGAAAACCGTGAAGGAAATCTATCGTCGCCAAGCCCGAACCTGCAAACTTCTCGTAGAAAACAACACCTTCATTGCTGAGCATCAGCATCATCATCACCACGCATCTCCAGCATACCGTATCCCGCAAGCCTTAAAGCAGCATGTTCCTGTTCATCCTGTAAGTTAACTTACTTATATAAAGTCAACATTCGAATCACATTCGACTAAAGACAGTTGTCCGCAACACCGCCGTCAGTTATCTCCTGCCCACACACGCATCACTGGCGCTTTACTAGGAAGAGATAAGGAGCCGTCGCAGTCGAAGACTTACATCATTTTATGTACTGTTTAAACCCTACTTGTTATCACCTTGTCTTGTAACTTCACATAGTAATAAAGCTTTCTTTAACATAATAAATATTTCCGCATGATCAAAGCCAAAGACGAAGAACAAAAAACAGTTAAAATGTCAGACATTGACCTAAACATCTTAATTAAATTTATCGGCACATTTGACGGGTCTCGCGAAAAATTAACTCCATTTATAAATAACTGCCGCAACGCAATAAATTTAGCGTCATCTTCCCAGACGGATATACTCCTCAAATATATATTAAGCCGCCTCGAAGGCAAAGCCGAAACCGCGTGTGCAGTAAAAGAGTTCTCGAAATGGAACCAACTAGAAGACTTCCTAAAGACACAATTCGGTGATGTCAAACATTACGCATATTTACTTTCCGACCTACAGGAGTGCAAACAGGGTCGAAATGAAACCGTGAGTCAGTATAGCCTTAGAGTTGAATCTTGCCTGGCAAAACTTCTGACGGAGATAAACATTTCAATACCAACTAGGAAAAAAGATGAATTAGCCGGTCGTGTGGCCGCCATGCAAGATCTCGCTCTTAACGTATTTACGATAGGTTTGCATCCACACCTATCTATGATAATTAGGTGTAGAGACCCTAGCACGTTAAACGAGGCTATCAATCTCGCCACGGCAGAAGAAAAAATCGTCGGGATAAGTACCAGGTATGCAGGTCAATCGAATCCTCTAAACTTTCCAAATACCGAACAGCGTCGTCAAAATACAGCATTCTCAAGGCCAACATCTAACTTCAGTAACCAAAACCGTAGGTCATTCAATAGAGTACTGCAGGAAACGAGAGTACAATAACCGGAAATTTAATTACGCACAGAACATGAATCGACCCCCTCAAGTTCCAAATTATAATCGCCGTAACCAACAAATTAACGTCATCAATCCAATAGAATACGAGAATACGCCTAATTTAAACGACCAAACCTTCCCGTCAGGTATCGTGCGGGAAGATTAAATAGGAAAAACGATACACTAAACAATCAAACCCTTGCAAACCCCACGAACTCTGCTAGACCTAAGTACACGCTGAATTCCACTGTATCCAGACCAACCTACAACCTCGGTAACCAGCCCCAATTTAAAGGTGGTCGTATCTCTGTTTCAAGAGCACTTGCAACCTCAGTAACCAGCCCCAATTTAGAAGTGACTCTCCACCCACTGTATCCAGACCAACCTACAACCTCAGTAACCAGCCCCAATTTAGAAGTGACTCTCCACCCACTGTATCCAGACCAACCTACAACCTCAGTAACCAGCCCCAATTTAAGTGACTCTCCACCCACTGTATCCAGACCAACCTACAACCTCGGTAACCAGCCCCAATTTAAAGGTGGTCGTATCTCTGTTTCAAGAGCACTTGCAACCTCGGTAACCAGCCCCAATTTAGAAGTGACTCTCCACCCACTGTATCCAGACCAACCTACAACCTCAGTAACCAGCCCCAATTTAGAAGTGACTCTCCACCCACTGTATCCAGACCAACCTACAACCTCAGTAACCAGCCCCAATTTAGAAGTGACTCTCCACCCACTGTATCCAGACCAACCTACAACCTCAGTAACCAGCCCCAATTTAAAGGTGGTCGTATCTCTGTTTCAAAGAGCACTTGCAACCTCAGTAACCAGCCCCAATTTAGAAGTGACTCTCCACCCACTGTATCCAGACCAACCTACAACCTCGGTAACCAGCCCCAATTTAAAGGTGGTCGTATCTCTGTTTCAAAGAGCACTTGCAACCTCGGTAACCAGCCCCAATTTAGAAGTGACTCTCCACCCACTGTATCCAGACCAACCTACAACCTCGGTAACCAGCCCCAATTTAAAGGTGGTCGTATCTCTGTTTCAAAGAGCACTTGCAACCTCGGTAACCAGCCCCAATTTAGAAGTGACTCTCCACCCACTGTATCCAGGCCAACCTACAACCAGGGTAACCAGCCCCAACATAAAGGTGGTCACATCTCTGTTTCGAAGAGCACTTGCAACCTCGGTAACCAGCCCCAATTTAGAAGTGACTCTCCACCCACTGCATCTAAGTTCACCCATAAACTCGGTGACCAACCAGATGAATCGAAGACGGACTCCAACCACAAAAGTATTTTTCCTATAAATTGCCCCTCATGCACGGCACCTGAATCACTAAGTAACGTATTAAAACATATAACATCGCAACCAACCCCACAAAAACATTTACCTTTTATTACAATACAAACTTCAGTTTCTTCAAAAAACTTAAAGTTTTTAGTTGACAGTGGTGCATCCATTAGTCTTATAAAAAAGGGTTCCATCGAAAAGATGCCTGAAATTGTTAACCACATTGTCAGTTTTAGTGGAGTGACTAACAATCCAATGCTCTCACTGGGACATACATCTATAGCTTTCGAAACATTAAATAATCATTTCCATGTCGTTCCTAACCTTGACTTTCCCTACGACGGTATAATCGGTAACGACTTTCTTTCGAAGTACAATTGTAAAATCGACTACTCTGAAAATATACTGACTGTCGACAATTTGAAGTTCAACGTAGAGTTTACTGACCCAACCTTTTCCATTCCCCCTCGGACCGAACAAATAATCGAATGTTGTGTACTAAATCCAGACATTAAAGAAGGACTTATCCTTGACCAAAACCCAATCGACTCTCTCTTAATAGCAAACTGTGCGGTTAAAGTAAAACCAAACCGCAGGGTAAATATCTCAGTAGTGAATACATCTGAGTCTCCTATATATAGATTCCAAAACAAAATTCAAAATCTCACCTATAACGAAAATTGAACATCGAGAAATTCTACACACATTTTATCATGACTCTCCTGCCAATAATAATGCTTTATCTCGAACCGAAGAAGTGATAAACTTATTAAGAGTCTCTCATCTAAACTCTGAAGAGACCGATGCCTTATATAATCTCTGTTCCATTTACTCTGACATCTTTCATCTCCCTCATGACAAATTAACATGCACGAAAGCTATCCAACATGACATTACTACTTCCTCTTCAGTCCCCATAAACACGAAATCCTATAGATTCCCTGAAGTCCACAAGCAAGAGGTACAATCCCAGATTAATAAAATGCTTAACGAGGGAATCATAAAACATTCTACATCTCCATGGTCTTCCCCAATCTGGATCGTTCCAAAAAAAACCGACGCATCGGGCCAACGCAAATGGCGGGTAGTAATAGACTACCGCAAACTAAATGATATCACTATCGGAGATTCCCATCCAATACCCAATATCTCCGAAATCCTAGACCAACTCGGTAAGTGTAAGTACTTCAGTACCTTAGACCTAGCGTCAGGGTTCCACCAAATCAAACTTTCAGAACAAGATGCCCCTAAATCCGCTTTTTCCGTACCTGAAGGACATTTTGAATTCACACGTATGAGCTTCGGGCTTAAGAATGCCCCGCTACCTTTCAGAGGCTAATGAACTCTGCACTGTCGGGCCTCCAAGGTATACAGTGTTTCGTCTACTTAGATGACATTGTAATCTATTCTTATGACCTCGATATTCACATGGAAAACCTTTCCAACGTTTTCGATAGACTCCGTACATTTAATCTCAAACTGCAACCCGACAAGTGTGAGTTTCTCCGCAAAGAAGTTTCCTACCTGGGACACATCATCACGGATCAGGGTGTCAAACCTAACCCAGAAAAACTAATGCCGTAGAAAAATTTCCTATTCCTAAGTGTCCTAAGGACATAAAATCGTTCCTAGGACTGGTATCATATTATCGCCGTTTTATCCCTAATCTATCCAAAGTCGCTAAACCCTCACAAATCTTTTAAAAAGGATACCCCTTTTAACTGGACCAACGAACAACAATTATCATTCGAGAGTCTTAAGAAAGCTCTCATGTCGGCGCCTATTTTAGCCTATCCGGATTTCAACAAACCTTTCCTTCTGACATGTGACGCTTCAAACTATGCTATTTCTGCCATACTATCTCAAGGTCCAATAGGAAGCGACCGTCCAATCGCATATGCGTCCCGAACATTGAATAAAGCCGAATGTAATTATAGTGTTACGGAAAAGGAATGTTTGGCTATCATTTTGGCACTAAAACTTTCAGGCCTTATTTATATGGACGCAAATTCTCAATCGTAACCGATCACCGACATCTCAAATGGTTGTTTAATTGCAAAGAACCTGGCTCTAAGCTCGTTAGGTGGAGACTTAAACTAGAAGAATTCGACTATGACGTAATTTATAAAAAGGGTCAACAGTAATGCTGACACCCTTTCGAGGTACCCAGTCCACCCTATTTTAAATGATCAACCCGAACCACAGCCATCGACATCGGGTTTGCCAAGTGATCGCCTCGCACAAAATAACGATTCCCCTAAAGGCAACCCCGACGACCTGATAACCCTCGAAGATTTGGGATTTGACCCTTTAGGAGATCTGGTAGATCTCAGCCCGCTGATTCCTCTGTCTCCTTCCGACTTTCCGACACCACCGGATCCAACTCTTGAACCACCAGATCCAATCCCAGATCCACCGAATCCGAACACACTAAGTCCAGATCCACCTCCAGATGCTCCATCTCCAACAGATGGAACATCCACGAACTCTCAAAAGGATTACTCGGAATTTTTAAAATCTTTCAACAAAAAGGAAATTTACAACACATACTTAAAAGAGCACAACGAGAGCATTCTTAGGAGTAAATGCAACACAATATTGATCCCAACATCTATTGACCTCGACGATGCAAATCCCTACATCCAGGATATCCTTCTTACGCCTGAAAATTCCATCCAAGAGGGCGAACGTGAACTCCACTCTTTCAACAAATACACCATAAACGATAAGACATTTTATTTCATGTTCACGAAAGTTTATTATTTCGACACGTGCCCTTATCCTGACATCTTCAAATCCCTGAAATCAGTCAGGGACGACATCCTCCTGACGGGCAATATCAATGAAATCGCCACAACAGATTTCAAAATCCCTTCGAGCAAAATTCATACACCAAGATATACAACATGCTTGTATATTTATTTAACAACACTAACATAACTATAAATGTCTATCACAACACAATCATCTATCCTGTCCCGACAGAGATACAAAAATCCTTAAAGAAAATCATGACATCCCTATCGCCGGTCATCTCGGATCAAATAGAATGTACGACAGGATTAAAGAGCGCTACCAATGGAAGAATATGCGCACAGAAATAGAAGATTATGTAAAAAATTGCAAATTATGTCAGTCCAATAAGGCTCTTCGCAAAATTCACAAGGCTCCGATGCAAATCACTACTACCTCGACGCGTCCATTCGAAAGAGTCAGCCTGGACATTGTCGGACCTCTACCCGAAGCTGGCATCCAGAAATTGAAATATATCCTCACTCTTCAAGACGACCTAACGAAATTCTCCCTTGCCTATCCCATGTCTAACGCAACAGCAGAGGAATCCTGCGAATGTTTAGTCCACTTTATCTCCGTATTCGGTATCCCCAAATCCATACTTACTGACCGGGGAACAAATTTTACAGCTGAATTATTCAAAAGACATGTGAGTTCCTCAAAATTAGACAAATCTGGTCCTCTCCTACCACCCACAAACACAAGGTGCACTTGAGAGAAGCCATTCGACCCTTAAGGAATATTTGAAATCATATGTAAATGAAAACCAAACTGATTGGCATAAATTCGTTTATACTGCCATGTTAACCTACAACAGTTCTATCCATACCACAACTAGATTCACACCTTACGAACTTATTTTTGCCCATAAACCTTTTATACCTGACTCTATCTTCGAATTCCGCTCCGATATCACATATCCCGAATATGTAAGAATGCTCAATCACCGCCTTAAAATATCCAGGAAAAGGCGCTACAAAACATCCAGCTATCTAAAGAAAGAGCAAAACCTACTACGACAAACATAGTCGCTCAATACAGTATAGAGTAGGAGATTACGTATATTTAAAAATCATCTCAGACTTCGTAAAGCTCTATCCCTCTCTGGAAAGGTCCTTATAAAATTGTAAGAGTCAACAACAACAACACTCTTAGTCTTTTTATAAATCGACGCCATGTCACTCATCACTTTGATGAAGTAAAACACGCGGCAAATGAAAACCAATAATTTTAGTAAAAACCTATTTGTATTATATTATCATTATTTTCTTTTCTCTCGTCATCTTTTCCTCGATGATTAAAAGTACATAAGTAAAGTAAGTTCAAATTATATTACAGAATCCTCGCTGTTCTCGGTAGCCCCGTACCTACCACCGACGCCAAACGATTTGTAGAATTCATCACCAAGAGTCCTGGTTTGCTCTTCGACCCTGTCGGCACCTTAAAAGCGGCTAATGATCAATTTCATGTAGTAATTCCTATCGATGTCTCAACTTACGACAAATACATAAAAGACATTCGTATCACTTTGGACTCTATTCAATCCCAGTGCCAAAAGAATACAGGTATAAGCAATACCAAATGTTACAATATGCTACAACCGTTGTATTCCTTACATAACGACATTCTGCGTGACTTCAATTCTATATCACATATAATATCTAATAGCGTTTCCAAACGGTCAGCCTGGTTTGCCGGAGTAGGCACCGTATTCAAACACATATTTGGCACCATGGATGAAGATGACGCTAAACATTATAATGAGGCAATACAAACACTATATGATAACGAAAAGGTCCTTACAAACTCGATAAGAGAAAACATTATAATCTCCCGAGTCGCGATTTCAAATATGAACCAATCCTTGCAGCTATTAAATGAGAATCAAAATAAATTAAATGATGCATTCGAAAGAATATATACAGTAGTAAACAATATTACTAATGTAATACAAATAAATAATTTTCAAGCACATTTAAATTCTATCCTAAATGTACTACAATCTAATTTGTTAACTCTTTCATTTGAAATCGAAGATATCTTAAACTCTATTTTATTCGTTAAGGCTAATATATTACATCCATCGGTATTAACTCCGAAGCATTTATACGAAGATATAGTTAGTAACCTCAAGGTAATCCCTAAGTATAAGGATTTTCCAATTAATTTAGAATTAAACAATATTCATGTTTTACTCAATATAGCTGATTTAATATGTTACTACATCAACGGAAAACTTATTTTTGTAATTAAAATACCTTTAGTTGATGCCTTAGAATACAACATATATAAAAGTACACCTTTACCAACCCCTCAAGTAAACGATACTACTAATTCTTTTATAACCATTTTACCAACAGAAAATTATATAGCTATAAGCAAAGATAAATCCACTTTTACCTATATCAAAAGTTTAGATTCATGCAAGAATATTATTGTAACTAAAACTTACCTTTGTGAACTATCCGATATATATACTGTATCTAGAAACCCTTCTTGTGAAATAGACATCATAATGAAAGCCGTAACAACCTTACCTGTAAGTTGTGAATATAAAATCTTCTTTGGAGAAGTAGATATTTGGCATAAACTACATAATGAAAAGTGGATATTTGTACAATCAAAACCCGTCAAACTCTCTATTGAATGTGACAACAATGACGTCACAGAACACATTATATCCGGTACAGGAGTACTGAACATTCCAACGAATTGTATAGCTTACCATAAGAATTATAGATTTGTTAAGAAAAGTTCGCCATCTATTTCTATTCCTGTTTTAATTCCAACATTTAACATCCTCAACGACACATGTTGTAGTATTAATAACATAAAAAAACTAACCTTACCCATTTCAAAGCTTCAAAACGCTAATCTAGACAACTTGAAAGATTTTGACTTTGTATCCAATCAGATCTTAAAGAATTTGGAGTCTGTTCAATCTCCAAGTAATTGGAATAGTCATGTAAGCTTTCCAATTTTAAGTGTATTTTCCTGTATTCTATGTCTAAGCTTAATTCTATTGTATTTCTGTAAAAGGACCAGTACCTGGGAAAGTTATTCAGAAAAGCCGGAAAACCAACAACTAGTAGCGATCCAGAAGTAATATCGATTGGACCTCGCTTAAGAATCGATTAGTCTTAACGGAAACTTTTCTTTTTCCCATAAGTTTCCTTCTTAACGTGGGGTTGTTATATCCCTCTGCGTATGGGATAAGCATGACCAAGGTGCAGCATCAGCACCTTATTATCGGTATATAACAGCGGTGGCACAGCCCACCGCAGTCCGACTCAATCCTTCATCCGGGGTACTTGTCCTTTATTTTCTCTTGTAATATTGTGTGTTGATTAAAGTTCCAGTTCGTGTAATAAATCCTTTTTAAAACCAATCTCAAGTATCCCGTATAACAGAACGTACTGCTGTGTCCATTACCGCTACTACGGCTCAACCATATCATAATTTATTTTTATTAATAATAATTAAGACATATTTTTTCGAATAATTTATTGTGTGACTGTATCCCATCAATCTTACTTAATGTCTTGTGATCAAGCGAGCATAATTATTCCGTTATGACTTGTTAAACTGTAAAAACACTTTGAGCTTAGGCTGGTACAACTCGGCTAACTATCAAGTTATTCTAGTCAACTTTCAAGTTTCAAGCAGTCTTGAAGTTATCTGTGTCCATTAAGAAGAATATGCAAATATACTCTGTACAGGATTTAGTATTGCATCTAATCCTTCTTTCAATTTTGAGTGTTTAGATTTACAGGCTAATCAGTAGGTAGGATTAAAAGAGTTTCATAGATCATAAATTTTCTCGTACTCATCACGCTGGGTGCATCACAAGCAAGCAAGGTTGAACATGAAAAAAAATGTAACATTACTTCTCACAAAGACTTTTTAGACCAATGTAAACAAAGAATGTGTAAAGAGCAAAATCGTCGTAGCCTTTAACGTGTAATAAAAATAGAATTTGTATTGTTGCAACCCTTTTTACTTATAATATAATTTGTAGCATCACGTCTTAATTATTTAGCTTTCGTCACATGTGACCATAATTGTACATAAAGCAAAGGTTCTGGTCGTGATCGATCATCAGCATTCTCATTAT
Organism: Bhutanitis thaidina; assembly: GCA_029286595.1. Classification (NCBI taxonomy): domain Eukaryota; kingdom Metazoa; phylum Arthropoda; class Insecta; order Lepidoptera; family Papilionidae; genus Bhutanitis; species Bhutanitis thaidina. Next base: position 1,434,969 of record JAGSMS010000028.1, read on the forward strand.
AATTAGTCTTGTTTTCCTACATTAGTCAATTGTTGATATAACGCGTGCGCTTTCTTATTCGATCACTTTTCTTTCTGCGATTTTAACAAACATGAAATGATATGTTGGCACTAATGAAATGATATGCTTCTCTGTGAGTATGGGCGTTCCAAATAATGATTTATAACTGCGTAACTACTTAGCGAGATACTATCGAGACAAATTACCTTTCGTTACTTGTCTGCTACATAACCGATATTAGGTCAGGTTATTGTTTCGAAACTTTTTGTTACATTAATGTTCTATTGAAAGTTTCTAACGCATCGCCCATTAAAGTTAAATAGGTAATTAGAAGTGTGGGATATTCGAATGTAGAAGTTTTGATATATATATTTATTTATACTTTATTGTGTTACCTATATATAAATAACAGTAATTGACAAGGGCTGATAGTAAAACTATTTAATTTAATCATATTGAAATGTATAAATATATATATATGTGTACATACATTGACATAAACGTACATTTATACACACACACACACACATATGTACATAGACATACATGTAAATACATATTTAATTATTCAGTACAGATACTTACAGTTATCAAATTATTTTAAAAAGTGTTCGCGTACCAATCGTTTGAAATATTACAAGGGGCTTTTTCTTATGTCTTCGGACAAGGAAATCCAGAGAATTGTAACCTAAACGGTGAAACTAACCAAATCGGTAAAGAAGATTAAAGCATTCTACGGAACGACCATATCCTTTACCTTATTTTTCACCTTAAATAGTTCACTATCCAGCGGAGGCGTCTCTTCTGGGTAGCCGAATGACAGGGGACTCTCGAGTCTCTTGATCCGTCATAGTTCAAATATACAGAGGTCGTAGTAATGACTTTTTCGAAACTTATGTAGGATTTATATCGTTGGCTTGGACTCTAAGATGGAGACACGGTTGACCACCTGACATCATGTCTCTAATAACCTCGGGTGAAAAGTTGGTGGAAAGGACTAAACTGTCTAAACATCTGTTATCTTATATTATTATCCTTATAATGTTATTTATTTAAACTTTATGCACAAAGTGGTACACATGGCGGACTATATGCCTAGAGGCATTCTCTCCCAGTCGACCATTAGGCTAATCAGAGATAAACACATAATAGAGGCGATACAGCATATATATTTTATAAATCAGCACCAAAGATGGTTCATGACCAACGCGAACACATCTAGCAAATTATTAATTATGAAGTTGTACGATTAAATCGTATCACAAAGCCTTTTAAAATATCGGTTGAACGTGAGTAGTAATTACGCCATGAGGTTTCTGTATCATAACAAAATATTAACAAGTATAGAAAGACAAATTGACAGTGCTTTTATGCAAAGTAAGCTCAACTTACGATGGACTTTGCTATTTTTACTCTAGGATGACAAATCCGTCTCCCTCAAAGGGGTTTTAGTCTTGTGGTGGCGTGACGTGGTCCGTTACCATGATTTTGGGTCATGGGAGAATACGGGTGTATCTTCATACATGCGCGCCTTGCCAGAAGTGTGGACTTGTGGGGTCTCCCTCTTCTCCCGAGGACGGGTTACCTAGAGCAGCTGGCGCTATTGCAATAAAGAATTGCTACACTGCTACTGATTTAGAATCTTGAAATTTGGTGTAAATGTTTTCCACTACTACAAAACAGCACACCCTTGTAATCTCTTACTAGGTAAGTAGAGATTATCAAAGCAAGAAGTTGTTGTTAGTTGACAGCAGGAGCACCCGCTCTTGACCGAAAGTATGCTTGGTGTTACGTCCCGTGTGTCTATGACAACATCTGACTCCTCTTCCGACCTCAGCACAAAGGTAAGTAATACATCGGTTATCGCTCTGTGTTCACCCGTACACTTGCTGTACAGGCTTGCTGACATCCGGCACAACTGACAACTGCAGATAGTATTATTAGGTTGTCTTTTTTCTTTAGCAGTATTTATGTATAGTAGTATATATAGTATAGTAGTCTACTACTGAACATTTATCGTAATCGCCACTTGTGGCAGGCGGATTGCCGGTCGCATTATTACGCACGTCGCGTGAACGCTGCTCTCCTTCAGCGGTCTAGAAAAATAATTTCTTACATATATGTCAAAAATGTACAGGTAACACTTCACCAAATTTTTGCTGGCAACTCCTTTACTTTTCAGGCACTACTTTGGAATTCCTTGCCTGAAGACATTAGGAAAGTTTCTAATATAATATTAATAATAATATATCGTTAATATTAAAATGTATAAAGGTATGGACGCCTATGGGTGGGATTGAAGGCCGTGTAAGAAGGTACGCCCGTGTTCCAACACATGTTTGCAGGAGTAAGGCTGCTCTTTTGTGAATGGGGCGTATTAGGCGGCCAGCGCCGGTGTATTAAAGCTATGGGGAAGTGAACTCCTTTGTTTATATTTATTTTGCTAACGAAAGATGTTTTGCGATATTTTGCTACAGGATGCCGTCATAATGGAGTGAGAAAATGTTTACTATATTATTAAAGCGTTTCACAAATAAGTACCCCTTTGTATACCTTTTGATTATGTGTAACTGAGCAAAGCTGCAGGTAACCGCAAAATCTGAAGTGCGGCGCTGCGTTCGAGAGAAGTCCATTTGGAAGGTAAATTATCATATCGGGTTACTTAAACAACTCGTTTGTGTTGAGTGTCGCCCTTCCAAGTATAAGTTAAAAGCACTGTTGTTAAAATATTTTTTTCCAAATAAGACAACAATCAGATAAACTAATTAATAGTCGAGTTTTGTTTCATTCAATTTTCTATCGCTACTTGAGATGCTTCGTAAAAAAAAGGAAAAACATAACGAACATAAAAAAAATATAATTAACATCTACCGGTTATTATCAGTTAGGCATTCCATCTCAGTCTTCAGGGATGATAAAGTACCTCCTTAGATTGAAATTGTTTGCAGGTGCCCAAGGGTTTCTGTACTATCGGTGGATTGTTTGTCACACCAATAAAAAAAAAGTTAACTATTATATAAAAAACGTATCGTCTTCTGAAGTTGTATCTTTTATGTTTGTTTTCTGTTTCGTGGATAGTGATTATGATATAAACAAACATAAAAGATGCTCAAAGTGTTCGTTATATTACTATGCGGTGTTTTCATTAAAGTAGAATTAGTGGACATTAAAAATACCGTATCAATATTTTGTACATGGTAGAGCCAAGCGGCAGCTTTTGCTGCTGAATGAAAGTGCCGGCTCTACCGGAGTATGACCACAGCCCTCTCAGAATACTAGCATGAAGTAGAGACATCTGCGTTTCGTTCGGTGAGAGAGGTAACCGGAGGCCCCTCTAAATATCCTTCAAGACCGGCAACGGACCTGCAGCTCCTCTGGTGTTGCAGGTTTAGGTCGGCGTCTGTAATCATTTACGACCAGGAGAGTCGTTAGCATGTTTGCCCTCTTTCTCTTAAAAAAAAAATATCGTGATGCAGTACGATCTCTAGGCTTGCTAATCCAAAATATGTTACAAGCTCTCAATATGTCAAACTTAAGGCGATTTAATCTATTGTAATAGAATGAATGTAACTGTACCACAATTTCTATTATGGTATTAAAACCATAACCAAAGGTAGTAATCAATTCGATTATAGTTAAAGATAACTATTTATAAAGCTCTCGCACACATGCAGTCTTAATATCGTAGAATTCCTTGTATCCAGGGCACAGGATATTGATATTATAAAAAAAAAACATGTACTTACATAGAGTAAAGTAGTATGAAAGTAAAGTATCAGCTTGTATATGCCCATACCTGGGCAAAGGCCTCCTTCTCATATATCTGAGAGAGTTTTAGAGCCGGGAAGAGTCCGCCACGCTGCTCCAGTTCGGGTTGACGGACTTCTCTAGTCCTCGAAATAATATTTTTTTCATTATTTCTCCGACATGCAGGTTTCTTCGCGATATTTTTTTACACCGCCGAGTACGTGGTAAATTCAGCACTTAGTAGCGATTAACAAATTTCTGTGGTGACGGCACTAGGATTCGAACGCTGCGTAATGTGATATTAAACTGAGCGCCCAGTCCTCTGGGCTTCCATGGCTCTCATGTACCTTACGTACTCTTTTATAATCCAAGACACCTAAATAGTCACATATGCATACAATAAATTAAAATTATTGAAAAAATAAGATATAAAAAGATTATACCTAGAAAGTTACTTTCGGCCGTTTCATCTCAATCATTACAAAATGGTGGGAGATTGTAAAACATATAAAAAAATTCTACTCGACTATCGAAATTATCTTTCTTACGTCAAAAAAATACAAAATTTTCATTCATTCATTCAAATACTGAAATATAAAAGATAACTAAAGCAACATGTATTTTTCTCACAGGCACTTTTTGCGAACGAGTAAAGAGCGAGTTAGCTAGCGTGTGGGTAAGTGAGAGATATCAGTTTGATTCCCGGCTGCTCCAAAATGTTTAATTACAATGTTTAGTGCTGATTACGACTCCACGCTCTCAACGTAGAGTAACTGGCATGAGCAATAAAGTTTCATGGGACGGCGGCCTCCGCTCGTTCGCCACCTCTTTTAAAAATGAGTAACTTGCTTTTTTTATATTTGTATATAAATTGTTAATTAAATAGAATCAAGAGGACACTTTATCTGGTCAAATCTTCGAATGATAAAAAAATTGTTATATCTTACTCTTACTATATATATATGTATTTTGTCTTTATATCTAGAATGCCTTAATATAACTACTTCTTTGAAATTCTTGCACTCATAACAAAAATTTAATATTGAATAATTAAACAAAATTGATTTCGTTTTGTTAGTTGAATTAAATGAAATTAGAGATCAAAATTTTTAATTTTTTGTATTTGTAATTCGATATTAATAAGAAAATAAAACCAGATAAAAAAATACACAGTTGCAGCAAGTAACACACAGCTGCATCAGAAGTCCATTTAATATATTTAATCGTGTATTTCAATCAATATTTTTTACATCTGGTAATGACACACGGTAGAATGCCTTATCTTACTAATGTCGCGATACGTACGCACTCGTGTTAAAGCCATGAATGCGCCGAGCGATTGGTTTCTAATTTAAAATGATCTATCAATGACACTTTCTTTAAACGAAACACTTAATAATACGCTTTCAGAATTTATTACTAATTTTAATAATTAGTTTTAATGCTGATTAACTTATGCTTAACTTATATAATTTCAGAAAAATTGTTCTGGACGAGGATCAGTTTGTTTTTTTTATTAGTCCTTTCAGAAAACCCGGATTTGCTATAATAGTCGCGCTTATCTTTAGAAGTCAAACAATAATTTTTTATTTTTACGTGGGTGATGCAAACACCTACCTGTCAACGAAGGCAGTGACCGGTAATATCAGGCAGGATCAGCGTTAAGTGCCGGATCGACTAAAACCGCTGGTAGCCCGGCGGCCTTTACAGCTTCGGCGGAAAAGGCAAGCAAGCAGAAGGCTCGCAAGTTAATAAAAGAGCGACGCTGGCTGCTGGTGTGCTGTGCTACGACCCCTGTTAACGAAAGAGACTTTCGACATCTAAAGAGGGGCTTGCGGCAGCCTAAGGTTTGCGCTTAAGAGGGGCTTAAGGAGGTAGGATACCTTGGCTTGGGTCACCATCGACAAGGGTAGAATACGTCCAATTTTAAAACCGACCTTGTAAACTAGTAAATCTCGTGTAGGCCGCATACTTGTAAGGGAAGGAATCAAGAAAACAAAAAAGTTCTCACAGTTCAATGTATTCGCTGACGACCGCGCGGCTTAATGGTAAGCGTACCTGGTTCTGGACCTGGGTTGGAATCCCAGGTAATATTTGTGCAAAATGCAAATTATTGATTTATGGGATTGGCTGTGTTGTGTTATGTCCCGTGTCTCTGATATTGCATCTGACTTCTGAGACATACTTCTGAGCTTTCCAAGGTCATTAAAACAATTTTTGTATGTGAAAAAAATTATGATAATAACAATATTATATATTATAATAACTAGTGTTAGGTATTTTTTAATAATTTAGTATTAATGACCGTCCATACTACGAGTATTCATAAGGCGGTCAGCGTTCAGGTGGTTGTTAAAAATGTATTGAGTACGTAGCAAGAAGAAGAGGAATAGATTTCTAAGCAGGCAAACACATCTTATGTCCTTACACTAACTTTTTTACGCGGTCTTTTGTTAGCGAGTATTTGAAATCGATTCGAGTGAGACTCTATCGCCGTATATTTAGGGGATTTGCCTCCGAATCAGGTGACTCGAGTTCGATCCTGTGAACAGGACTTGTACATTGGTTTCGTAGTGCTAAAAACCTAACATTAAACACTATAACGGCGACAGGCTCGCTGTCACGACGTTCCATATAAGTTCTGGTGAAAAGTATTCAGTAACGGGCGTGGGAATATACAGCTTATTTATTCGCTCGGCGTTGAGCGCTCGAAATTTCAAGTATGAGCAAATAACCACGAGCGGAACGGGCGGTGATCGTTGGAGCGTACCTCATAAAGAAACTTTGTGCTCGCGTGCGAGCTTTGTAATGTTCGGGACCGCACAGACTGCCCGGCGAAGAACGCTCGAAATTTTGAGTGCGAGCAAATTATAATTTCAAGCCGAACGGGCGCCGTTCGTTGGAACCTAGAAGAAGCTTTGCAGAGTTCGGTTCAACTAACCCATTGCTCAAATGTTTGCAATGAGGATAGACAGACCTTAAGACGAACGATAACTATTATGTCATGTAGTAGATATTAATACAACTAATAACCAAAGTGCCAAACCAGACCAAAATATAGGTGCATTATATGCCTCAACTATATGTCAATAACATTGAAAACAACAATTTTGAATATAATTTATACTTGCGATTGTTGTCACTTGGTTTAACTCCATCGCCATGGAAATGATTACATATATATACTATTGTTTCATATTTTTTGATTTTATAGAACCAATCAGTAATGTTTTACGGCATCCATCCAATAAATATCAAACAAGTACATGAGATATAATATTTTTCAAGTTAATTGAGATACCAATGCCACAGCCTTCAGCTTTGACGGCGAGAACTTTGCCACTGGACAGTCTCCGTCATATTCCTATATGTGGCCTTAATGTTTATGGTTTCTTGTTAACACAAATGTGGTCGTAAAATTCTTGACAATCAGTCAGCTGTGAGAACAAATATTAAATCGATTGCAATGAAACTTCACTTGACATTTTGTGCAATTATTTACATGACGTCCATATACACGCATACTCAATGAGAGGTTTTGAATGGAAATATAGTCACATAGTATTAATATATAATATATTTATTTTTAATAGGCATAGGAAGTGGAATTTGAAATAAAATAAAAATAAATACGAAACTAACAAGAAATCAACCAAATACTGCAAACTTTGATAATTAAACTACATTAGGAAATAATAACGATCGACACTGATTATCACAGAACGTCCGTACACTACGAGCCCTGATGAGCTTCTTAGTACCCGTTTTATATAGCTGATAGAAGGGTGGCTGACGACGATGTATTTTTTTTTTTAGTTTATCATGGGGGAAAGGTGCTCGCACTTACCCGTCACCATCTCCGGTGACTAGTTATGTCGGGATCAGCATTGAAGATGACTAAAGACCGACTAAAATCCCCACGGTAGATATGCTGTTGGCCTAGTGGCCTTTACGGCTTCAGCGGTAGAGACTCGCGACAACGATGTATTTCTAAGTACTTTCCTGTGGTGAACAAGCGGCTCACACATGGTAAGTGATTACCGACACTCATTTACATCTGCAACACCAGAGAAACTGCAGCTGCGTTGCCGGCCTTTAACGATATTTGGGGAGGGGAGGCGGTGAGCAGTGCTCGTTTTCCACCTTTCCCATAAAAAAAAACTTTCGACTGAGAAGGAGATGTTATAGTGCCGTAAGTGTACGCGCAAATACGGATGCACTAACTCGTCTTTACTATCTCATATCCGATATAACGCTTATGCGATATCATAGGAGGGAGGGTCCGATGCAGTGTTGGAAACACGAGTCGTAACACAACACAACCAGACTCGAAAACGAATGATTTGTGTTTTACACAAATAATACTTCGGCTGGGTTTTGAACCCAATACCTATGGCTTATCGGTCAGGTTCGCTAACCACTAAGCCACGCGGTCGGTAGTAAGTCGACGTTGATTTTTTTTTATTTCATAAGAATATGTTATTTGTCCGCCGCGCACAATAACAGTCAACAATTATTTCAAATTGCTCATCGTAAATCTGATACACTGCGAACATCTACCTACATCTTAAGGTTTTACTTACAGGGAACATATGCCAATTTTCGCACTTTGTAACAATGTAATAATGTAATTTAAAAATAATAGTGTGAATTATTCATTTATTAAGATGAGAAGTACACGAAAACCTTCCAAACCGATTTAAAAAAATCTAGCATAATTAAAGTCAAAATTTGTATTATTTTTACAGAATATTATTTTATTAAATTATGTTATAATAAAAGTGGTGCCAAGTGTGAGCGTATCGCTTGAAGTTCATAAAATTCAGGCATGTCGTTTTTGCTTTAAAATGTATTTAAAGAAGAAAGATCATTTAAATTTTGATAATTTTAAAGAAGTAAATAGTACGTCAGAAATGGCCTATTATGTTATTATTAGTACAGATGCAGTACGTACAGGTGTTGGGAAAGAGTAAGTATTTCTCCTAATACAAATCTCACCTGTGAAGTGGACCGACGTGTTCTTGCAACCTAATATCGACAGGAAATGCCGACAATGCCGCACCCAATTTGACATTTTATATTCGACAGACATAATGAGGAGCAATGTCGCTTATGCGTGGGTTACGGGGCAGCACTAACCATTTAACTAAAGCTAGCGTGGTGAGAGTGGGCATAGTTTTCGAGAAAAATAATACTGCAAAACTGTTTCATTTCCACTCAAAACGTTTTTTCTGTTTTAGACAAAGCTTTTCCACCATATCCCGTGGGTATAGCAAAAGTCGACAAATGATAATGCCAGAACAATATCAAGACTTCCAACCGATAGCGTAATAACAATCCCAAATATGCCAGTCCTTAATTATTCAGACCGGTGACGGACAGCGGTGCGAGGTGTCTGGTACCATTAGCTAAGTCGCAACCCATGCGTGGCGAATACGCTAAATCCCCTGAAAGTGACCTATGAAGCAAAAGAACCTTAACAAACAAGATGCAACATTTGGCACAGCCCTAAAAGACGGGGCAATTATTGCGTGTTTGAAGTTGACGGCAGAGATCGAAGGCAGTCGATACTAGAGTACAGTAGTATAGTTGTATAGTGATCGAGAACTGGATAAGATAATCTTATTGCAACCTATACTTACGAAGTGAAAAGATGTTTCAAAATGTTCAGCGGTTTTAATTGAGTACGATCGTGGGCTACTAACGAGTATGTATTTGTATTCATACATACTTAAGTGTTTAGGTTTCGCTGCGAAACCGAGCGTCTCAACGACGTCTCTGAGTATTTACGCGAACACTAGACATTTGAAATGGCACCAACATTTACAGATTTTATAGCGTTAATTTTTGTTCTTTTGTTCCCAACATTTCGAGTGCTTTACAGAATTCATGCTCACGGAGGGACTGAGGTGTAAGACGTCCTGATGTGCAATATTCCTTTACAAGATTATCGCTTCTAAGCGATAAGGCCGCCAATTGTACCTTTGTGTTTCTTTTTATTTATTTATTTTTTCCTATTTTTGCTATTGGTGTACAATAAAGTGTATTTTCATTTCATTTCATTTTCAAGATGCAGGAGTGTACAAGCTTACGACCAAGCTATGTCTATGGCTATGTATAAGTATATGGTCTCTATTACATAGGGCAAACTGAAACATCTGTAAGGACCCGCGTAAAAGAACACATAGCTAGTGTGAAACATCGACGCTCTAGGAGGTCTGCAGTTTATGATCATATTCTAGATCGTCCCAACCATTACATCAGAATTGATAGACCACTGATCCTCGCAAAACAACACCGATTCTTACCAAGATGATTCGAAAGGGAAATCAAAAAACATCAGAACAAAATTCATAATTGAAAGCTGAAGGTTAACTATTACATCAAGACGACTCAAGATACCTTAGTTAACCGTGACCATGGGTACTGTAAGTCACTCAAACGCAGGGAACTTACAAACAAAAATAAAACGCGATAAAATTTATAAATAATGGTTTAATTTCTAATCAAATAGAAAACAAGCAGAAGCCGTCGCGGTTCGAATTGAACGGCAAGTATTTTTCTGTTAATCAAACTACTTATGAATAATTAAACATTATAAAATAGTTTGAAATCAATAATTGTACTGTACACTTTACTTACATTAGAGTCAAAATCGGTAATTTAGTGATATCAAAAGTAAAATCCAATACGCTTTAATAATATGCAGTGCTTGTTTTTGTTAAAAAAAATTTATTCTCAGAACGACACGAACGAACGTAAGAATCACGGCCTTAAATTAGTATCACCACTTGACAATCGTGCCATTCTTTAAATCTGACAGCCAATTTTTATTAAAGATTCCTATCAGGTCTGTAGGCCAATGGGTCGGTAACCTAGTAAAGGCGTCTGCCGCTGGCAGATCTCTATGGATATCAATATTTCACAACAGAATAACTCAAAATACCTTTGTATTGTGTTGAAAATTGGTAAACATATTAAAAAGTGGATTTAATTACATGATGGAATACAAATGAGAATCGATTGCGTGCGTGCGATTTTAGTAAATTTTATTTTATAACTCTATACCACGAATTATAATGATTAAGAATGTGACTTCCTTTGATAGGAACAATACCGAGCATCAGTCAATGAAAAGGTTAATATAAAAGTCTTCAGATCGATATACTAAATATAATGTAATTATTAAAATATCAATGAGCCGTATTCCTTGTAAAAAGTATAAATTTTTTTCTTTTTATATGATCGTTTATTCTTCATTTCTAAAAATCATAATGCCTCTTAACCTCGGTTACGTGCGTTATCGCTACACGTACATTCGACATCACGAGTTACGGGTCGAGAGGTTAACAAGAGTTTTGATTGTATGTTATATTCGAGGAAGTTTTTTTTTATATTGGCATTTGGTAGCAAAGTTTAGATATTGACTGCTTTTATCAGTAAGCCAAATGCCTGTTATAATTATATTATTCATCAAAAGTATGTTTTTGAATTGATATTCAGGAATAGAACTAGTGCTATACATTATATATACAGTGGTATCTAGATACCATTAGTACTGTAAGACACCCACGGGATAACAAGGCGTGACAGATTATCGTACACTAATTTCATAACAATTATAATTATAAATTGATTCATCGGTCCTGAATTCGAACCCCAGCCAAAATCAGTATTCGGAAGTATTTACTGTGGTCGCAATCACTCAGGTGGACATCAAAATCCTCATAATCATTGAGGGTTCATATGAATTAAAGATAGAAAACCTGTTACAAGTAAGTAAGTAAGTCAGTCATAGTTGTGGAAATACTATCAAAACGACAAAGTATATCTATGAATAGTTTTCGGTTAATTCAAACCGTGAATATTTGTTTCCTCACCAAAGTACATGATCAGCAAAAAAATGACCACACTTTTAGATCAAGGTAAAATTCTAATCAAGCGGTTAACCATAGCAAAAAGCGTCGCTTGCCTAACACAATATTTTGGTCGACACAAACGAATGATTATATCGACGAAGTTTTTTTTTTATGTGAAAGAGGGTAAACGAGTAAACGGCTCACCTGATGGTAAGTTATTACCGTCGCCCACGTACATCTGCAACACCAGAGGAGCTGCTGGTACATTGCCGGCTGGATATTTAGAGAATCGAAGGGAGGTTCGAGAGTCGGAATAGAGAAGGGGGTATTTAGCGAGCGGTGTTACTACCCTGGTCGAGCCGGACCATTCGAGCAGCAGCAGCAGCCACAAGCTGGCAAAATCCACCGCTTGCCTCTACCATATACCAAACTTTATAGTGTTAAGTAGCTCGTGAATGTACAGTATAGGGTAAAAGCTTGTTTAAGAGACTTGTACTTACTCTAATAAACTCAACAAAAGTTAAATCTCCTCAGCGGTGGACGTATAATAAGTTTTTAACGTTAAGAAGCAATACCATCAATAAGACTAGTGATTTAATTTTAGAGCTTAGTTAACTTAATTAACTAAACTCGCATATAAATGTTGCAAACGATTTAATAAGAAGTATGGGGATATTAACTAAGAAACCTTAACTTAGAAAGTAGATACTTTGACCTCTGCGACTATCTTAAATGATTACAATAATAAATTATATTTTAGGAATCAATGTAATGCATTTCATATGATCACAGAAATAGAAAATAATCGATGCTGTGGGTTGGGTCATCTTGTTGGAGTCTGCGTAAAAATAATTCTGTTATTTTTACGCGTTTGCTAATAATGGAGTCTGCGTTAAATATAAAAAAGTAATTAATCTAAGTTACTATAAGCCAAACAGTATCCGGATCTTACTATTACCAGACTGTCATATGTATACATATGTATATTGAGAAAAACATAAAATATTGCAGAAAGTCTTGGTTAAATTCTTATATTCAAGCACCGTGGTAGTTACAACTTCTTAGTTTCGTGAAGGAGATTACACAGCCGAATATTTGAGGCTCTGGTGATGACCACATCTCCGGAAACTGTATCTCAGAAACCAAGACAGTTACAAGCCACGAGTTTGGGCTCAAATATTTAGTTTTGTAAAGTAGATTTCAGACCTAAGAACTTGAAGTTCTTGTGATAACCTGGTACACAGCATATTGATATAAGTAAATTGATTTCAAATATTTATTATGCTCCTAAGCTTATATCCCGCTGTGGACTATTTACAGGCTTTTAAGGTAAGGTAAGGTTTAGTATTGTAAAGAATACTGCACTTACGAATTTGCCGGTTAGAAAATATCTTTAGTACATTTTAATAAAATACACAGAAATGAAACCCGTAGAAGGTTCACTACGTCGCGTGTACAGTTTTCAGCGATGTGTCGAACAAAACCCATAAAATTTAGCTCAATTGATCGATTAAATATATATCTATTAATGTATCTTTATATGTACAGATAATTCATAAAATATAAGCACACTCTTGGCAGTTATTTACCATGGTGTATTCACAATGTCTGTATTTCCAATGGAAACAATTCAATGCAGTCAAGCGGGCTTCCACAATCCACTTCTCACGTCTCTGGGAGATAGAACTAAACATGATGGTTGGCGAACCTCATCGCCCTGCTTTCCCCCCGGGATTACCTAATTAATTAACAAATAAATCGTAATGTTAAAACTAGACATTGAATTCATTATATTATTGTACTGTAACATCTTTAATTTAAATTAGCCTCAAGCATTTTTGGCTGTATAGGTTGCTCTTACTCAAGCGTATTCAAATCGATTGATCAAAGATAATGCATTTGACAGTGAAAGTAAAAATGCCTTCCAATGTCTGTTTGTGACATTTCACGATGATACTTGAAGTCTTGACTTTTAAGTAGTAAGATAGTAAAGGGTCTTTACTTTAAGGTATAACTATTGTAACTATTAGTAAAGGTATTTTCTGGATTTTTTCATGTCTTATTATCCACGGATTCAGATTTAATTAATGAATAATTGATGTATATAATATCGGATAATTTTAGGTTTTTAATAACATTACAGAGATTCGGAGCCAGAATATAAGTGTGTGGTTTACAAAATTTCTAGCGATGCATTCGAGTTTTAGAATCTGCTATTATTTTAAAATGGAAATATAATTTTAAATAAAGTGATTCGAATTAAATTAGAATCTTATCATATTCAATACGTTAAAGAATATGATCATCGTCTTTCTATGCATTCAATTGAATAACCACTCCATTGAAGGATTAACTATGAACTTCTACGAACTACGAACCAAATGTTTGTTGGAGCACGCAGCGCTGACATAGTTGCACTAGTGATGCTCCCTATTACTTGTCTGTGGGATTTAATTTCGACAGAAACCTAAATTTTAGTAACTTATATTGAAATTGTGTAATTTATTTTGGCGCACCGTGTTACAAATTGCATATGCAGCCAGTATAAATAATAACACAGTTCACAGAAGCACAAAAAAAATACATGGACGAATTGTTTATGTGGAATTTTTCTCCAAAAAATACTCACGAATCACAGTGATATAAGTTGTCGAAAATATTTGAAATTGTTTTGATTAGGTTAAAATTAAGGTGCATAATTAAAACTTCCGCTTTTCTATTATGACCTGCTAGTTACTACTGTGAGTAATAAATCGAGATAGATATCAATCTTAAGAACCTAAATAAGGCGGTTTCTTGTTCGACCGCCAATTAGAGCAGCTTAACGTTGACGTAGACTATTTTGTAAATTATTCAATTAGATGGTCGTAAATAGCCCAGTAGCGTGCTTTCTCAGTTCTAATAATTTAAAACCATAACTATGTGAGGGTATCGTATTGTACCACGAATATTTCTAATATCAATGTCACTACTAAGTAATTGAAATACTCAATGGGAATTTATAGACAAAATACAAATCCATCTTGCAATGATTTTAAAGTTATTATTTAGGAAGAGTTATCACATCCGATACCTTATCAATGCGTAAAAAATTAAATAGATGTTTCTGGCTACGGTTTACGAATTACGCATATTAGTTATTTTTATTTTATAACTTTCGCCGAACCAAATTTACTTTTAAATATGTTACTATATAGTATACATAAGCAACACATTAAAAATTGTTTGTTTGTCTAAGTAAATATGTAATAAAAAAAACTCGAAATATTTTGTAAATAAATTTAATTAATTAGTTTATTTTTAACTTATATATAAAACAAAATATGTTTCCTATGACTAAGCTATATTTTCATATACTATCACTATACTGCACTTTCTCTATGCATTGTAAGTGTGACATCTGGTGGGAGTTCCGAGTCACGAAGCATATGTTCATGTGACCAGTTCGTCAATGCGTGTTCCTCACTTCTATGCAAGTAGTCGCTGCTACGGGATTGAAGACTACAGGATGTATGTGGCTTTAAGTCTGTGGGAGTAAGAATAGTAGTTTAGTACAAACTATGATAGTAGCTTATGTACCTAATATTGGAGACACATTTGCTGTTTGTACTTATATATATTATTGTCCTTAATTATATTGTATTTTCATAAAAACTTTTAGTATGAGGAACGGGACTATTTAATTTACAAAATAATGACGTTTATATTAAAAAAAATTAAATGTGAT
The DNA here is from genome assembly GCA_029286595.1 of Bhutanitis thaidina. Taxonomy (NCBI): domain Eukaryota; kingdom Metazoa; phylum Arthropoda; class Insecta; order Lepidoptera; family Papilionidae; genus Bhutanitis; species Bhutanitis thaidina. The sequence goes on from JAGSMS010000028.1 coordinate 1,450,302, forward strand.
AATTCCGTGAGGGTAATTCAATAAAGTATATTGTTTTTTACATTATGTATTGTAGAACATTTTATTTATAATTAAGAAATAAAAGTATGAGACTCTAGCAAGTAGTATTATTTTATATATATAGTAGAAATTACAGAAAATACATTAGTGATAGACTCCATCTCTGGCTTGGAGTCGTCAGGGTTGTTACCATTCTTAACCATCTTTGTCATCAAACGGCAGTGCAATTACTATTGAGTTCCGGTTTGGAAGGTGTAGAGAGCCAGAATATGAAATAACGGGCTGTGAGACATTCCACCTTGGGCCTCAGGGGTGACAACGTATTCTTCACAGCTGAAATTTTACACCTGTACAATTCCATGGGCTGCAGTAGCCATATACCATCACGTGGACTGTTAGCTCGTTTTTAACTCCAATACAATAATAAAAAGTCTATAGAATTTTGATAAAAGTAAATAATGATGAGTAATCGAATATATAGAATACCTCTTGTACTATTTAGATAGTCTCGGGTGACATCGTCAATATTCAGAACTTGTATGACAGGCACGGGAAGCTTCCTGCGGGACTTTCTCGCCGCACAAATAATTAATGCCGTTGAAATCACAAAAACAATGAGCAGCAATGCAACTCCAATAGCAACACCCACGTCCTTATCTAAAAGAACTTTAAGAATGATTAGTGAATTAAGAACTATTGAATTATAATTTAAGGTACTAAAACATCTTACAAGAGAAAAGGAAAACATCAAAATTAAAAAAAATATATATGAATATTTTATATGCATACATTGCCACCACGAAAGGACAGCTGCGTTCAATAAATTGTCAGTCGGTCTCAACAGCAAAGCTGCAGAACAACCATACCGGTTACAGGCGGCCGCTCCTGCTTCATCACCTTTGTTAAGCATTCCCAATTTCCCCCTTACAGGCCACCTTTCTTCAGGATTTCGTGTAAGGGCTTGACTAGCCCCAAACTCCATTGCACTTCTTTGATCGAGAATTAACGAAGCGTTGCTGTTAGACAATCGCCAAACCGTGACTTCATAATGTGATGCATTGTCAACTATAAAAATTGAAATTGATTACGATATAGCACATGTTTATATTAACAAAACTCATGGAATGCTTTAGGATACATTAGCCTTCAGTTCTCAAGGCGAGGGAGAAAATGTCACTATAGATGTTATAGGAGAAAATTCGCTACAAGTTTCCTTTAGTACAGAATGTAAAAAACGGAAAAAAGCACAATTATTAACAGTATACACGACAATTTTAATCAAAAGTCGACGATTGACCACTTGGTGAAACAGTTATAAAAAAACCAATAATGATTTAATACGTTACCTGGAATGCATCGTATTTGGAACTGATGTCCTTCGTATGCAAGATCACATTGTTGTGGAGGTTGAGGCCTCAAATGTTTTAAACTGAAACTCTGCGTACATGGCTTTTGTTGAGAATATACACCATTTTCTGCTTTGCAGACAACGTCAATTGTCTTTGTCAACGGTATTGTAAGTTGAGTAAGTGGAATAAATGCTAAATCGGTACTGAAGTTTTGAATTTGAGTATCTATTTGAATATGCCAACTATATGTTTTAGGAACAGGTAAAGCTGTGATATTGCAAATTATTGTCTCTTCCTGTAACGTGAGACCGCTTTCAATACATTCGGGTGGATCTGCAATAAAACAAATTTGAGAAATTTTATTTTATAAACAAACATTATCGTGAAGAGATTTTCTGAATGTTGTAACTGAAACTATAATTGTTTTACTCTTTTATTGTATCAGATAGAGAATCAGATAGAGGTTAGAATCTGTTGCATAGAAAAATCGTTGTCGTTAAGCATTATAATAAGTAGGTACAAAATCTAATTTGATTTTTAAGATAAAACTTACAGAAAACTGTTATGTCAATTTGTTCCGATTTGGTTTCTCCTATACTATTACTGGCTGCACAAGAGTATTGGCCTGCATGGTTCCGTTTCACCTCTTGAACTAATAAGGTACTTGAGAAAACATTATCACCCCAAATGTCTTCTTTATTAATTTGCGTATCCTAAAACATATACCTTATTATAATATATTAGGAGAGCATTGTGCTTTAGGTCATACAGAAAGTTTCTGGATTCTTATAAGTAAAACACTTTATATTTTATTCGTGTTAGCTGTTTTTGAAAATACAAAATAATTTTTGAAAATTCAAAATTCCTTGAAAATTTATGACGAGAAAGTTAAATCTACGAATAAAGAAATACCTTTTAATTTTTCTCGTAACTTCGTTATTAAACCACAGTGAAAAGAACTTCCTCGATTTAAATTCATCCTAATGGAAAATTGCAAAATGACACCATAATGAAAAAACAAATGGCATTCACAGAAAATGAAATGTATTCTAAAGAATATCATTTTCAATAATAGTTATTTACGAAAAAATACAGATCTTTAATGTAAGGAACGTTTAGAAAGTAGGTAGTAGAAAATTTCAGTGCGCCTTACGTATTTATTTGATTTCTTACAAAATGACCGACGATTAAGACCAAAAATAGTCACAATAGTTATTCATGTGTATAGAGTAACACTGTAAAACATATTCATAGAATGATTTTTAGTATTTACGCGAACGCTTATTTGATATTTGAAATGAAACTATTATTTATGGATAGTAATAAATCAAATTAAATCTTAAACCAAGCATGCCTCTGCACGACCCCAAGATACTGCGAGCACATTCTGCGTAGATCGGCCACACTCCTAAGATCGGGAATACAAAAACAAAAATTTTAGGCGATAAAATCCGTAAATAATAGTTACATTACATATTTATGCAGTTAAAACTCTTTGATTTTATTTCATGCTGGCAATACAATTAATAATGTGAAGGATTTTGTTTTTGCTGCGTAGGATCTAATTTTCTACTATTTTAATACATATTACTTACATCAAAATACCATTTAAATTTATACGCCGGCGGATTTGCTTTGACTTCACAGACTAAATGTAAAGGAATATTTTCAATTATTCCGTTCAGCTCACTAACTTCCAGTGTAGAAATTTCAACAATCGGAACATCTAAAAGTTCACAGACATAAAAATTTATAAAAAAAAAATTAGATGTAATGGTATAAAATGGGTATTATATTTACTGTCGAATATGTAGATTTCTGGGCTATTAAAGGGGATATACCATCTCTTTCTTCAAACATCAATCTTACCGGTAGGTAGTGCACCCTGCTAGCAAAGAATCAAGTCTCTGACGACCGAATAGTGATGGAATATCCTTTTGAATTTGATGACCCTAAATCCCTCTGATTAGTAATGGGAAGCAGCGTCAGTAGTGTGAGGGTATCAGTACTTCGCTCCTCGAACTGATTGCCCAGCGTTATGAGGAAGGGCAAACCTTAACCAATAAATGTAAACCAACCTTTTGCTAACGTTTTCTTGGAGAGTTCAGAAATTGACTATAGTAGACTGACGTAGTAGCGTATAGATTTTATAGGTTAAAAAATATTAAAATTTTTAATATTCTGAAATATGTAACGCAACACAAATTAATCTAAAACGTAAATGTGTTTCTAATTTCAGCATTACTTATTTTATATAATAAGAAATATTACTATCCAGACAAAGTACCTACTAACATGTCACATTGAGAGTAACAACATCAGCCTTTGAATTTCTCCCTGATGGTACAGCAGGGTTCGTGGCCACACATGCCAGAGTTGCTTGATTGTCAGCTACCGTTGGAACTAATTGAAGAAATGAAACTGATGTCATCGTAAATTGATTCCAAGTCTGAGGTAAAAATTAAGACAATGTTATTGGTTGATGGTAAAGTTATATTCTTGTAACTTTCAAACAGGGTTTAAATGTGTAACAGAGTTTCAGTTGCGTTTTTAACGCAGTTAAACCAGACTAGACGCAAGTTATAATTAAAAAAAAATCACAGATATAACTTTATTACATCACCTTGATAATAACAAGATAACAATACAAGAAGATAACAGGAGCTTTTGTCATTCAGCTGACCTAGCTCTTTCCGTGTAGTAAGTAGAGTAAGATTCGTGTGTCGTAATTCCCTTGTGTATTCTTTCTTCCCCGCCTTGAAAACCTAATGGCAATTACCGGAAGTAAACACAGGGACGAGGCTCGTCACCTGTCAAGTTCTATCTTCCGAAGAGGCGAACATTCGGGTGCGGAGGCTCTTTTAACTACGCTGAATCGTGCGTAATCGGCACGAAATAGACAAATTTAAAGAAAAATTTATATATATATATATATATATATATATACATATAACTCCAATCGTTCTGTTCTCTTTGAGACAGGGTCTTTAATCATCAGTTTTGTTTGATATATTTACTAATGTACATAATCGGTCGGTTTCTTCTCGGTCATCCTATCAATCTAATAACGGCATATATATTACAAATCTGACAAACAGAAAAAAATTTATTCAGAAATACATCAAATTAGAAATAAGAGCAAAGGAATAGTAGTTAATTGGTATCCTAAGTACCTGGTTACTGTACTGTGTTAGATGTTTGTGATTTAGCCACCACGCTATGTCGGGGGAAGGATAAACTCCGTTTGCAATGCATTTCACAATAGCTGTTTTACCCACTTGAAAACTGCTTTCTTGCACACCTTCAATCCAATGAATTGAGACATTTTCCGCAGACACTAAAACAATTTTAGTAAAATGAAAGAAAAGTTAAAAATATATTTTATATCCTAAATTGCATGTGACTATTAAGTCTATATATAAAACCATAGTGAGCTTACAGTATAATTCGATATCAATAAAGGACGATATTGGTGGTGATAGATGCGTGTTACTTGCTTTACAAGAGAGATTTTCAGTATTATCTCTTGTCAGTGGCAGGTATAATTCATTTTGCCTCACATTTGGTATTTCGCTTTCACTACCTGATGCATCTACAAGAACTTCACCAGAGTACCAACTTATTTGTGGTGGAGGCCGACCTGCAACAACAAATACTTGTGAGCCAAAACTTGGGTTTACCATATACTATTTTGGAATAATTGTTTTTTAATGATTTATCCGAGTAACGTAACCGAGGTACTAATTTTAATCTACTTTAGATATTAGTTAATTTTGAGAGAACTTTTAAACCAATAACCATTTAAAACTAATGATAATGAATTTTACTTTTATATTATCAAAAATTGCTAATGTTGGTATTATTTCTTGATAATATTGATTATACTTGTATAGTATAACGTAGTGTAATGTATCCAAGATACTAAGTTTTCATATCAGACCCATCAACACTTTTATTACAATAACCTGATATTCCCACTCTATGCATGAAATATATTGTGTACATAATCAAGAGCTATCGACACACTTCTAATTAGAAAAACAATAATTCTAACGATTAAATGATAATAACGATATTCCGGTACCTCCAATAACGAGACAGATGAGCATCAAGGTGTCTCCTTCAAAGTAAGGACCAACTTTTGTTTCCACTTTATTGCCCAGTTCATCCAGAAAAAATGGTTTACTAGGTAGCACTGAAATGTAATTAATACTCATGAATAATCAATACTTTTATTACATATTAATCAATTTATTGGATTATACATGGTCGTAGTTAAAGTCATTATGTTTTTATTAATTTCAAATCGAATACAATTGTCAAATGTAATTACGGATTATTAAATATTATAATTTTGCCATTTTGTTGACTTATTCTAAGTAAGTACAAGTACAAGTTGAATGTATTGTTATTGTAGTTATGGTATGCAATATGCACCCCTGCAATGTTTATATCTCAATTGTAGTTATATGACTTTATGATTACCCTTAGACACAACCTGCTCGGCGAATAACGGGGCACTGGCGTCCAACTAATGGCGGAAAATTCTATTAAATGTGCTGAACAGATTTTTCATAGCGAGCAGGATTATCAATACGAGGGTATCGGCACTCCAATCCCTGCATAGCGAGTATTGGAAATTATTTTAAGTAATATTTGATAGCTATTATGTGTGTTTTTCGGAAAGCCCCAAGTTCAGCAGAGGGTGAACACAGGCATATCATAAAGAAGAAGAAAATACTTAAAATTGCTAACAGTAAAAACTCTTAATACTTACTTTAGTGTATGCTGGGCTTGTAAATATCCGTTTACGAGCAATTAAAAAAAATTTAATCAATCTTAATAATAATGTAGCATTTTATCACCGTTATAAGTAAAAATAAAACACTAAGAGTAATTAATGTAATGATCAAACAAATATTATTCTCACCAATAACAGTGAGATTTACTCCGATATATCTGGTAGGTGCGAGTAAAAATTCAACCCTGCAATGGTACAACGCCTGGTCATCTTCTCTTAAAGTCGACACAGATAATGCTGTAGGATGTTTTTGTAGATCAATGCTCAGCCTGCTACTGAAGTTGTATGTAACGCTGGACCACTCCCTTCTTATTCGGGCATCGTAACTAAAAAAGAAGAAAGCCTATAATAAATTAACGGTACTATATGCTGAAGGTATATGTGAATATTTGGCATTGTTGATTGTTGTATGCTACAAAACATTATGTTACAAACAAGTTTTAGGTTCCTTCACTGCATAAGAGTTCTCTGGGCATGTACCAACCTCTTACCAATTTCTGCCACCAATCAGCAGTGCAACCACTGTGGTGTTTCAATTTGGAAGTCATAGAGAGCCTGAGACCCTTTACTTTTTAGTCAGACGCGACAAAGCTTCGATTAAATCTATTTGCAGGTATCCATGGGCTGCAGTAGCTACTTACTGTTGTTAAATGTTAGCTCGTTTGTCACTCTAATCCAATAAGAAGATGTTAAGAATTTTGTTTGTTTCTATGTTCTTTCCTAAAATTAGGTTTGTGTGGTTATGCGTTTTGACTTTAATTTATAAAAGAAACAAAAAACTGACTGACCGTCTGAGGAACTTACATAAAGGTATATACGGTTAAGTTAAGTTAAGAAGTAATGTTTCTTATCATATGCCGTGTCTGCTGCCAGTTAAAAAGTTTTTTGAAATGTTGGGTTAAGGAAAACATCGTGGGGAAACCTCCATGTCTGAGAATTTTATATTATTTTGAAGTCATTTGAAGTTCGTGCACTACAGCAGCGCGAAAGACCCTTCTGGGCTCCAAAATCTTACAAATATAATGAGAGGATGCCTTTGCCCAGTAATGGGACATTAACAGGCTGCTACTTTGCCTTATTATTTCTTATAATATTCAGAATTCATACTCATATACTGTAATATTTAGAACTCATTGATTTTGGAAGATTTAAAATATAAATCTGTCGGGTGAAGTGGTGCACACAAAACACTTCAAAATATCTCGGTTTGATTTTATATGACTGTACGATATTCATACTTAAAAAAAACAGTTTTGTTAGTTGTGTAAGTTAAGTAAGTAAAGATAGGCGAGAAGAAAATAATATAAAAAATCTAGAAACTTTAAAACATAACTGCGATCCTAAGAAAACATGCATTAACTAACTCGTTCTTATGAAATATCTAAGAACTACTTCTACAAAGAACATTCTAAGATTTGCACAACAGAAATAACATTCTACGATACTTGTATTCGTTGGTTTTATGACACTTTTAGGACTTTTGACATTGATAGTTCAATTCAATAATATGCGTTCGGATGGCATAACTCAATCGCAAACGCGTTGAGTGTACTTCACAGACGCCTCAAAGTTTTTAGCTATTGCACTCACATCAAAGCATTTCTTCACTTTTAGCTGTACACTAAAATAGGTTAAAATGTTTACCTCCATAAAGATGACTTATTAAGAAACAATGTCAGTCTATATAGTATACTTATTAAAAAAGGATTTTAATTTTAAGAAATATTGTATGTCGAAATTAAAAAAAAATTATGACTTTACGTGAGATTTCCAATACCTGTTTGATGTAATGAACCCTAGTGAATATCACCATTAAAAGTAGCAGTCTCTAAGTAACCACTTGGATAAGGCCTTTAGGTTCTCAAATATCTGAGAGGGTTTTGGAATCGGGAAGATGTTATCCTATTTTATCCTTCACTGAGCACGTTGTAAATACAGCACTTAAAATTGCTATTAACAATTTTAGTGGTGCCGAAATCCTGTCCATTTTACCACTACACCGCTACCACGGCCATTTTTCATATATAGTAAATATTGAAATAATATTAACTTATTTTTATTCTGATAAAAACAATATGGTGAACAGCGTGGTTTAGTAATCAGCAAAGTGATCAAGTTAGGTAGGTATCTATATGAAAATCTCTTGCCAAATTGCTTGAAATTTTTAAGTGCTTTGACGTGGGTGTATTTATCGGAATTTTTATGGCACTATAATGTATTCTGTGCAGATGACCGAACTAAAACCGAATAACAAATACCTGGTTGTTAATTGGTTTTAGTTTCTTGAATTCCGTACATTTAAGTAAAGAAATATTTTTGATAGCTTTCTCAAATCTCTATCAAAACATTGTCTCTCTATCAATCATCTATCAATCAAGCCTGTCCTATACTCAATATAACAAAACTATTTATTACAGAATAAATGGTTTTTGAAATTTTAATTGGGGATCTATATACGTAACGTCGATAGAGATTGGCATATAAAACAAAAAAGAAAAGTTTGTCTGAAGGCGCATCACGTGAAAATCTGAGGACGGATTTGGAGGTGACTTTCCCTACTTCAGGGGTCGAACCGTTATAATAAATATATACCATCTCTTTATCTATTCTAGGACCTATCCAGTAGGCGTAATTGTTTTGATACGTATAACGTAGAAACTTCTCGAAAAATTTAGTTGGAGCTTTCAATACAGCGCTACTTATTATACACGATATTATAAATAAATACCATCTCGCTATCTTATAAAATAGCATGACAGTAGGTATTAATAACCATAATATAGATACCAATAGACGTAAATTGATAAGACTTTCATTACAGCGTTTCTAGGCAATGAGCCGTTATAGAAAAAAACATATATCTTCATATGTAATCACACTTAATACTAGAAATGTGACAATCTGTTTAGGTGTATGAATCTTTGTTGCCCAATCACGGCAACATAAAAAACGGATTTTGATTGAACTTGATAGGGAGACTGCATATACCATTGCAAACGTGACTATCACGACATCGAATGACTTGTAATTCTGGGAATTTATACTTCTTTAAGGAACAACTTCACGCGGAAGAGCCCCGGGCGGATGCTAGTCAAATATTATTTCGACCTAAGGAACTTGAGAACCTTGGTCAAAGCCCTTATCGAACGTCTACCAATGTTCGTTCGGTGAAGTTAGTGCAGTCAGCCGTTTTTTGTCTTTCATAGCTTCGTCTCATATAAATAAGCACGCATGTCTGTCGCCGAATACCGCCACTTTCATCTTTATAGGCAAGTTTGTACGTCGCTCAATACAAATATATAAACATATATGTACTTACTTTTCGGTGTAGGTTCATACTATATTTCTTACCTATAAATTGAATCGTCGCCTTTGTACCAGACGAGCAGCATAAGTTCGTCATCCGCAGCTGGTGAGGTAGTATCGCAGTAAAGAGTTGTATTGCCACCTTCTAAAGCCTCTTGGTATAACAATGGTCCTGATAAGAAGGATATAAGAGGTATAAGGGAGAATAAACTATTGTCTTTGACAAATGCTAATCTTATTAAAAGTAAAATTACCTTTAAATAAAGAGTATTTACACATGGCAGTGTTATAAATCTGCTACCCCTTCATCCTTTGGTTATCGTAACAGTCGACTATCTGGAAAACTTCCGGTAGATGGCGAAAAATCCGTCTCATAAAAATCGCAAGCCATACGTGGTGATTAAGATAAATCCCTCACTAAGAACCAACTGAGTCCTGCGGTGAACCTATTTCAAGCTGTTAAAGTAAATCACATATCTAATGGTAAGTGATTTTTGCTATGGTCAATAGGTTTCTGTATCTGACTGTTGCTGCTGAAAACTGCTTTTGCCAGCAGCGTTATCTTGCTACCTTACTCTGATGATATGCATATTTTTTTAATATTCTGTTACATTATACGAAAAAGTGGCCTTTTCTCGATCTGGCTAAACATTGTCTTTGCTCCAGCCCGTATCAATCTGCGGCGCGGAATGATAGACCATAGACGATGACCATAGTATCGCCATCTCTTCTTTAAACATGAATTAAACATATTTTACCATCCACCTTGTTACCTGTATAATGGGTGCGAAGATAAATTAGATTGACTCACCATCAACTCCGGCAATGAAGGCGCAGACAGGAGATAAAAAGAGCATTAAATGTATTAGCGCCTGATAGACGCTCATTCTATGGCCCATCCATTATACCGCGGGAACTTTTCATAAATATTTGACAATATCCATATCAATGTAGTTACAAATGTTAACTTGTCTTTCTCACGTTAATTCTATATAAGTTGTTTCACTTTTCATTTTAACTTTCGATTTTTCTGAATTAAGAACTCACTGTATAACTAAGGCTTCTTTAATACTATTTGAACTAAAGTAAAAACATTGTCAGTGCATTCTATAACTTCTATATCTTTACATACATAATATCACAGCTTTTTAGAAAGGAAGATAGAAAAACCATTTATTCTTGATGATGATTTATATGTGTTATTCTGAACCCATGCAAATTACAAAAATTTAAAAAATTAATTTTAACTGTTTAAATAATTAGTCCTTTAAAATGGTTGTCAATTTTTTTTCCACTTCTATTATTAAATATAAAACTTTCCACTACCCTTATCTTAACAAACGAATGAGGCGGAGAGTTGAAATTCAATATGGATATTTTTGAACAATGAATCAAATTATTAATGACAAAAATGCAAAAAAACATTTTTTTTAATAATTTAATTCTTTAAAAAAATGTGTGTCAGTGCCGGACGGCGCCAGGCTAGTTAAAATACAATGGGTTTGCATTAATTGCTCAGCGAAAATTAAACAAGTGCAAGATTGTGGCAAATAAGTACCGAAATAATTACATAAAACCAAGAATAAGAAACTTCTAGTATTCAAAATTTTATTCTAGTATTCAGAATTTATACTTCTAGTATTCAAAATTTTATTCGAGTTCCAAATTTAACAATTCTCTTCTTGTCGTGTCAGGGACTTTATACTTTTTGCCTCTAGCAACTTGACCTTAAGTTTTAATCTTACTGATTTCTGAATGTTTGTTTTGCAATAACTCTGTTAGTGAAACCAAATATTCAGTATATCGATACTGTGGTACGGTGTGGTGGCGGCTCTAGAGAATCTCACAGTCCATCTCCTCTCCTCCTAAATTAACCAGGACGAAGGCAAATAAATAGTAGCGTCTATGGTGTGGAGTTTGGTTCTAGAATCACCAGCCCTCCAACCCAGTGTGACTATTACGGTAAATGCTCCCAGTGGGAGGAGCCTATGTCCAGTGCACTGTTTAAAGGATAGGTATTATCAACATTTCCAAAAAAAAAAAATTACTGGAGGTATTTAAAATACTTTTAGGTTAGTAAGGTTTTGGATATGTTTGCAAACCTGGCCATCTTCAAATCCATTAGTGGTTAAAGACGTTTCTAAGAAAAATTGCTATTTGGGAGCGTAGTACCGATACGATAGGTCTTTGATCGAATATCTACCTAAGCGAATATTTGTCCAAAACACATTCAAAGGTTCTCGGGGAGTGCAGATATGTTTAACACCTCTGTATATTCTGTGCAGTTCATGAACATTTTTGTCAGACACTTGTACATACAGAAAGTATCGGTATCGATGTCTGCTCAGTTATGGATTACAGGCGTGAGTTGTGTTCGTAATTTTTGTTGAATCCATTCGCCGCGTGTGATAGACTTCCGAAGGCTATGTGATAGATAGTCCCTTTTATTAAAAAAACACTACGTTTAAAATTGTTAACCTATTTTACATTTATTCATCTCAATAATAGATTAGAACATAAAAACATTCCAGAATCCACTATTGAATATGACAGAAATATTAAGCATTATTCATTTTGGATTTACATAACATAACTGTTGTGACGAATGAGCCGAGTCAAATTAAATGACATCAAACCAATCCAAATAAGAACGTCAGATGCTGCCTATTATATTTTTACTAACATAAATTAATTAAACCGAAAATTTAGATTAATGGATCATTTAATGCGCCTTGTAAAGTTAATAAATTATAATAGGGACGCTAAGTAATTGGCATTTTTATCATTGTATCGCAAATTACTAGTTTATTAAATTGACCTTATTTAAATTTATAAGAACTAAGCTTAAAACGTAAACGTCATTAACGTTTCCACAACTGGGCTAAGAGTCTGTCAAAGTGTTCCAGTGCCGGACATTACATGTAAATTAGCAGCGTATAAGTGCCCACAGCTGGGCAAAGGCCTCCTTCTCAAATACGAGTATCAGGGAGGGTTTAGGAGCCGGAAGGGCCCGCCACGCTGTTCCAGTGTGGGTTGGCGTGCTTCACAAGTCCTCCAAATAATATTTTTATTATTTCTCCACATGCAGGTTTCCTTACGATGTTTTCGTTCACCGCTGAGCACGTGGTTAACACAGCAGTTAAAATTGCTATTAACAATTTTAGTGGTGCCGGCACCGGGGATCGAACCCAGGTCACTCGCGCTCTATAAAACTAAATTGAGCGTCCTGACCACTAGGCGACCACGGCTCACGGCTTTACATGTCCTTATTATGTATTTTTTATTATTTCACAGTCTCGCAGGTTTTCTCACCACGTCTTCCTTCATCGCTGAGCACGTGGTAAGTTCAACATTTAAGATTGCAATCAACCATTTTGGTAGTGCCGGCACCGGTATCCAAATACAGATCAGTCGCGTACTATGAAATTAAAGCGAGGGTGCTATTCACTGAGCTACCACGGCTCATATTTAAATTTAACTTTTAATTTTTGTTTGTTATAAGTTTTTTAGAACCTTAGTGCTTGAGCAGTAAAATTTACGCTTTATTTCATACTTTATGAATTTCATTACATTACGTAAAAAACTTTTTACAATTAACCTCACCACTGAACACAAAATGATAAAAGCACACGGAAAGCTGCGCGTGTCCGGAGCAAATCGTACAAGTGCGTGCGTCTTTAGACGGAGATGTTAACGAACTGAGTAATGGCTAATGGTGCACGCTGCTCGGTGGCAAATGAGAACTTGTTCTGCCGACCATGCTGACGTACCCGTGACGGTCGTATTTTCCATAGCATCACATCCGGTAGATCAGATTTTTGAGGAGCTTTATGCAAGTAAAGAAAACATTTTAAACGTGTTCTTTTCTTTTTATTGTCACTTTTTAAAAATGGAATTTTGTGAAATTGTTATTAATCTTCGTTAACCATTACAAGAAAATATTTTTTATTACGTAAGTAACATAAATTATAACGGTTCTCATCTTATTTGTCTTTTTTATCTAGGAATCTTTTTTAATGACCTAAAAATATTAAATTATTTTGCAAATTTATTAACATTTGTCTTATGTGCGTGACGGCTTTTACACAATACGAAATTTTACTTGTTTAACGTATTTTTTTTAATTTATTTATGTACTCACAAAAAGGCTTAAAAACATTGAAACATAATATTTGTATAAGGTCACTACTTATCCACTAGTAACAGAACGCCTCAAGAACGCAGGCGCAAACCTATGAAGCTGTAAAAGCTGAAACGGCTAACAGCAATAACTTCATCGAATACATGTACTACTAACAGGAAATTTTATTGAAATGGCAAACTTAGTGCGTACAGTTATTTTATATTATATTATGTATCTAACATAGCAACAATAGCTATAATTAAATAGTATACATAGATACATTTAAATTAATGTATATATAAAAACGTACATACATATACATTCGTAAATACACAATATATATTCTAAAACACGATGCTAAGTTTTTTATACGTGTCTTAAATAAACATTTAGTTCCGGAATCTCTTATGGTAGGCGGTAGTGATTTCCACAAATTAACCGCATCGAATGCAAATGAATAGGAATAAAAACTGGAATTATGGATAGGAAAATTAAGGAGAGTCCTGACATGCGATCGATCATATTCAGATTTCATCACGATGAATTCCTCAAACTCGAAACATATGGATATTAACTAATAAACCGGCATCAGGATTAAAGCCTAGTTCAAAAGTTAAAAAGATAACTACGTAATGAAATGGATTTAACAGAAATTGGCACAATTTTTTTTTCCAATTAACTTCAATTTAGTTTTGTTACTTTTCGTAAGGAATTGGATTGTTGTAACGCATTTTAATAACTTCATATATAATAAATTATAGCTTTCTTAAGAGAATATCTCGCAAATTATATTTGTATAAAAAAAGGCAAATAAAATAGCAGCCTAAAGTGCATACTGCTGGGCAAAGACCTCCTTCTCAAATACGAGTATCAGAGAGGGTTTAGGAGGAGTTGAGTTGAGAAGTTTAGGCTTTCTTTTTAAAAAAATTGTATAATAATCTGATATAATCTTATGTTCACGATTCTGAATATCTTATTCACGATACCCATTCTCGTGAATAAGATATTCAGAATTACTACTTTATGTTAATATTTCGTTTCGTATGCGTCATGAGCAATGGTTATTATAAAACTAGTAGATGACAAAGTGATCTTCATTCCTGTTTGGTTGGTTCGCTGCATTGTATCTTTTTTTGATAAATCAAACATAACATAGCCATTTATTGATTGTTATGACTAAATATCACCTATTCTAAAACATTCCGTAGTTTTTTGCAGGATGACTAATATCTGTCAATTTATTCCACCTAAAAACACAATCGTTTATACGTGTTTTTTTTAATTTAATGTACAAAGCAATAATAAAATGTTAATTTTCGTAACTGTATAGCAAGTGAATATGCAAAGAAAAGAAGCAATTACATTTTCTGCAGGAAAATCATAACCGATACCTACGTTTTGTTTCCTCTACGTAATTCACGTTCACCACTTAGGTATACATACGTTAGAAGTTGTTATCTAAGGATGTGTGTACTATTTTACTATAAATATAAACATATTTTACATTAGGAGGCGATTTCCCGATTTACCAAAGTTTCACTGGAGTGGTCCTAGAAATGAGCAATTACATAAATAATTTATAATGTATTACCTTGTACGAAAAAGTATTAAAAGACACTGGGATATTTTTGATATAACAAATTTAAATTAACTGCACTTGAAATAATTCACCGAGATTAGCAAGAATAGAGATCAGAGAGAGAGAGAGAGAGAGAGAGAAGGTAAATTACGCTAATCAGACATGAGAGTAATTAAATGCCGAGTTATATAGTTAGTTGACGTGGTAGAGCCCAGCAGTGGCTTTAGCTGCTGATCAAACGGGGCGGCTCCACAGGGGTAGTACCACGATCTCGAAGAATACCGGCGTAAAGTAGAGGCATCTTGTGCTTCTGCGTTTCGTTCGGTGAATGAGGTAACCGGAGGCCCATTCCCTCTCCCACCCCTCCTCCTAGTCCTCCCTCCCATCTCCCAAATATAACATAATCAACCAGGCGTGTTACTTAGAAGAGTAGGCAGAGATTACGGATTTCTATTTGGCACGAATCCTCAATTACCTGTCAATATACTAGCGACAGATTTGTAGTTAAGAAATACGTAGGTAACTAAAAATTAATAGTATAGCCATCTCAGAGTTATGCCAAAAACAAAATAGTTAGCGACAGTTACAAAACAACAGGGCAAGAGTGCGGTCTGTTTGCCCGATGCGCCACAGCTCACATTTTATTTAATTATTACATTCTAATATTTAATTTTATCAATTTTTTTTTCATGTTCCTCTCTTTTTCTATTTTGTTTTATAAATCTTGGCTTGGTTTTTAACAAGTATTAGTGTACCTATGTATGTTTGTGGCGCAATTGTGCAATAAATTTTTCTCTCTTTTTTTCTTTCTTTATATCAGGTTGGACTGGACCAAAACAAAACGCAGACACTAGTTAAAAAATTGTGTTAGCTTAAAATATCTCCAGATTGAAATATCTAAATATTTAATTATTTCTCTAGTTTCATAGCATTATTATCATTTATTACTAATGTAATGTTTCTTTTGTGTGACATAGTCTTAATAATACAGTTATCACCAAAAGTTTGAGGTTTTAATTAAAACAAATATAAAACCTATAGCATCTATTTGAAGTATACAGTTCTAATAATTAAAACCTCTGTTAATGGTTTTTAACGAAGTCTCGTGAACAATTTAATTTTATTTGAGTTTAATATTGTTCCCTAGTAGGGGAGACCCTAAAACACAACGATTTAACTACCTTAATAGGTAGTAAAAATGTTAATTGAAATTCGATGGTATAGTTTTTGGGATAAACTTTTTTCTTTAAACACGCAATTATAAAAGTAAGTACCTTCTTACTTTTTTGTACGTACTCCATAGCTAATAACTGTCATAGGTCGAACTCGGAGAGCAAAACGAAATAAATAAATCAAGTACCAGATTAGAAATAAATATTGCAATTTTTTTCACCAGTTGTACTGCAAATGAGCTATAATCTAATGACAACCAAAGAGGTAGATAATACCGTCGCAATTTCGAATATTGTTACAACGGGACTCAATATGAATGCTGTAATTAGATTACCATTTCTAATACCATTCACCATTAAGTGTGTTACATGAAGACGAAATTGATCGAAAACGTGTTAGGGACGATAATGCTAGTTTCAATTACGAGTGTTAGTGAAAGGCTATTCGTTAGAACACTTTGAAGTAGCAGAAAGAAGCAAAAACATATTTTTTTACTCTCGCAGGGAAATGCTCAAACACATACCTGTCATTCAAGGCAGTGATCCGTTACGTCGATCTCTGCTTATTGAGGTACTTGAATTACCACTTGAATAGTAGTAGCCAATAACTGCGTATAATAATGGAAAAATTGACAGAAAGACAATCGCGACTTTCAAATATCTTTTTTATTTGTAACAACATTAAAGCGTGATTTTGCTTTTTATACAACTTTGGCATGACTTTGGTATAATATTTTTGTTAAAAAAATTACATTCAAATGTAATGTTTTTAACAAATATCATAAAGAAAAAAAAGTTTTTTACTTTAATCAAATACCAATGATTTTTGTTTTATTATGTCACCGCCATGGCCCGGAATATGGGCAACACCACATACAGATAATGCATACCAAGCTTTGCATACTTCTATACAATCACAAAACCTTCTTTCATATTAATTCAGGCAAAAACTTTCAGATTATAAAACAGGATTTCTTTGCAATAAATACGTGTTAACTCACCATGTTAATGTTTCTGACATATTGACAGAAAGTAAGCGAGGCATAAGATTAAAGTAACGGTCGGATTTTTTGTTTCATAATAAAACAATTTATCATCCTTTTTAAGTATATTTTGCTTTATTGTTTATTAAGTATATTTGTAATTTTTGTTTTGTACTGCTACGATTTCTCAATAAAAGATAACCGTGCTGTTCAACAGAATTCTACATTCTACTAAGTCCGGTTAAAGTCGCGTGGTTATGACGTAAGAATATCCACCGCCCCGTCCTTACCGTGGGTGTCGTAAGGGTCGATCGAGGAAAAAAAATAAGCGCTCACTAACCTATACCCAATACTGCGGTGATGAAACAGTAGAATTATTATGTTCACAAAAGGATAAAATAGTCTTATTTATTTCGATTTCCCAAGCTAGTCTTACTTATTCAGAATGTGATATTTTCAACACAATGCCTCCTTTAACATTTGATTGCCTGCGAGTTTTTATTTTTGAATTCCCTTCAAACTCATGGGAGATGATACATTAAGATCAAGATATTGGTGCCCACGAGGACTAAAATATAATGCCATTTTGCAAATAATTATCGAAACTTACTATATGAGACGTAATATACTTCCTTTTATAAGCTGGCTAAGTACGTGGTGTATACTTAGGAACGAAAAGATTTATGTCCTATGGTCTGTATCTATATAGAGGAATGGCCCTACCAAGTAAAACTATCACACCCATGGACGTCTCCTTCGACACCCATGTGAAATGCCCACACCTGTCACCTCTATGGCAGAACGTATGGATTCCATTTGGCACGAAACGTAGATAAATGGGCTTACGCGAGCGAGACGAGTGCCAAAGGTTTGCTTCCCGGAGATTATTTGCACCCCCGTCCGGTTTGGCTGATTTCGAATTTTCTATTAAAACGTGTATTGAAAACGTGCATTTTGCAAAAGGGTTAGGCAGATGATCAGAGTTTGATTTCATAGTCATAATGATTTCAAAATTAGAGAATGACAATTATTATTATTTTTTGTACTAGTTTCATAACACATTTTATATTAGTAATCGAGCGGTTTCGCCTTACGGCATTGTCGTTAATAAGTGTGTTTGTGTGTATATATGTAACTGGATACAAGTGGTCCTTTATAGCCCCACATTAGCGTGTACATTTACCAATTCGAATAAAAAAATCTTTATAGTACTGAGCGGCCATTAACCCAATGTGATTTTAAAATAATTATACAACCGATGACATGTTGTGATCACCGCAGGCATGAGGCTTAATGATATTGTAAATATGTCAAATGTGTTTTGAACGCCGCTTAACTGTAAAATGACAGGTGTGATGGTTTTTGAAAATATAATATAATGTATTCCGTACCAGAAACATTGTTATCGATTTATATATATGTAACTTGAAATGTTATTAATTATAATATTACTAGTATTAGACACTCTTTTAATAAAACAAAACTGTAACCAACAACTTCAACTCGGGTGTTGAATGGTGGGTGGGTAAACACCATGTTAGACATAGTTACATAGAACAATTCAACTACAAATTATAACAGATAAATAATTACAACATCGACGAAAGAAGCGGAGAAAATTACTAGGATAAAAAAACGAGGTCTTTGCCACAGCGCTCATTGATACCGAATTAAGGCGTGGTCGAGATCGGAGGCTGAGTTAATAAAGGCCCGAGATACGCGTGCGATCGCATCATTACCGAGAACAGAATGATAAAAAATAAATTACAATGCATACCACTGAATGACGTTGCGGTTGTTCGTTACATTCGCAACGTTCCGAATGCAAAATTAAATGGAATATAATGCCTTCATGCTGTAGGTATAAAAAATTACACTAACGATCAAGCAGCCGGTTTCGAAGGGAGGTGTTGCTAAAAACTTATTAATGCAACAATAAGTTGCAATTTTTGCGGAAAAATTTTTAGTGACGTAGGCCCAAAGACACGGGCAGGATATAGGGTTTTGTGTAGGGAGGTTAATTTAAAACGTAAAAAATGTAATTTGAATTACATTTAAAACAAGGCGACTAAATCTATAACGTGGCGAAAGAAAACGTTCTTGCTCACAGCACATTCTTTTGTATCAATGTTTAAAAAGCAATCAAGCCCTACCGAATACTAACCTTAACTACGGCCTTGAGGTGTCGACAATACGCGCGTTGACTAAGAGGCCCCTGTCACCTTCCATACTCTATAAGTTGTGACTTGTGTCCTTTCTCCTTCCTCAACAGATTTGACATAATCGCCACGCGCGGCTTTCGGATTGCCGATCGCAGTATCGGTCTGCTTAATTTTGATATAAGGTTATACCGCTATATATCGGTAGCCATTACGATTTTCAAGGCTTTTCCCTTAGTCTGCTTTTACGATACCCACGGGAAGAAAGGCAGATTCTTACACCGATACCGTACGGTAGTGACTTGAGTAGCATATATTTATTATAAGGCCGAAAACGGCTAATTCCCTATGGACTGATGCCCAATGTTCTCTGCAAATCTTACACCATCATCTGTAATGTCCGGGTCGCCTTAAGTTTTGTTTACAAGACGATGATGACGATGATGTTCTCATGATCGATTTCGATTTCAGCGACAACTTTCGAATACTACATAGACTGGACAGTAGTCAACTGCGCAGGAGGTATTATAGTGCCGTAAATGTTCGCGCAAATAGAGAGCCACTCACTCGTCACCTTCTCATATTCATTGCGACGCTTATGCGATAAGATCGGAGGAAGAGTCAGATGCAGTGTCAGAGACACGGTACGAACAACACAACCAGATTTAAAATTTGTTCTTGTACAACTATTGACTTCGGCTAGGGTACGCTCCCTAGACTCAGTTCATCAGCCCAGTACGCTAACCACTAAGTCACGCGGTCGTTACAAGATCATAGGATTACGGCAACGCCAAAAGCCAAAGTTTAGAAATACCCACAACGCTGGTGAGACAAGTCGGTGAGCATAGTGCTCATGCACTAAATTCTAATCCTATCTTCTAGTCTAAGGGATTTGAGTTCGGCGGCTTTGGACAGATTTTCTGCAATCTGTTTGTCGCCAGAGCTTTGTTTGGTAGCTTACAGGTCGTAGGTGTACCACGCATAGTCGTGGTTGTCATTTGGAGAAAAAGATGGTATAATTATCGTTGCCTCTCTTACACACTTAGTAAATTCCTTCTTCTTCTTCCTCGGCATATTTAAATCTATTGCTGAAGATAGGCCTCTCCAAGGCATGCATTTCTCGTAAGGTCCGTATGTACTTACCAGACAGGGCAAGTCAGTTGGTAAGCGCAGTGCAGCCGGGTGCAGGTAACCTAATCAGCGATGCTGTTCCCCTTCACTTTTCCGTGGGAATTGGGTTCAGCAAATTACGATAGATTTTCCATTATTATTTGTTTGCCATGGCCTCGTTTGTTAGCTAGCACCACCTGCTGGTAAGGTAGGCGATTTAGAGAAAAATATAGAGTGATATATCTCCCTTACATTTTATCTAACATTAGATCGCTCAGATCTATATAGCTATAACATGACCTGTTTTCTAAAGCTTTTCTATAGATACGAAAAGTTAGTGAAATTTTGAAATTTAGTGAATTTAATTTAGCTTTGACCGCGGCTTCGCTCGCGTTAAAGTCCCCAGCTAAGTGAAGTTGGTATTTGGAGAAAACTATGGTAAATGGGAAAAAAGGTTCTCGAGTGGCAGCCACGTACAGGCTAACGCAGTGTAGGACGACCCCCATAAGATAGAGTGACGACCTGCGCAGTGTTGCGGGAAGGATGGATGCAGGTGGCTCAGGACCGATCTTCTTGGCAATTTTGGGGGAGGCCAATGTTCAGCAGTAGACTTGTGATAGGCTGGAATGATGATAATGATGATGATGATGGTAAGTGCCCTCTATCATGGACTCCAGATTTATCATGGAGTAAAAATAACGAAGATATGTTGAGCTTACTTTGTTTATAAACACGTCTAATATTCAGACCTAGCTATGTTGGTAATGATTATTATGATACAGAATCCTCAATCCCTTCTGACGCTTGACACTTCATTTCGAAGGCCAGTCTATCGTACAATTAGTCATAAAAACGCCTTGTTTAAAAAAATCACCTGTAATATAAATGGTAAAAAACCACCATAAATAGATATCTTTTGTCAGTTATTAATCTTACGATATGACGTAACCCTAAACTAAGTGGTAAATGATATCATCGCCAGTGGGCGATACAGCGCTGAGACCAATATTTAGTAATATTTTTGGTTATTATTAGCAAAATTTACACTCAAATGAAAAGAGAATCATTCATAGTCTTAAAGTGTAAATAACTTATCAAAACAGATTTAAGACATACTGCTTCCCACGCATCGTGTGAACGAAATGTTTATTGAAAGAAACAAAACGAATACTTGTGTTTGTACACAAGTATTCGTTTTTATGTAAATTTAAATATCCGAAAGTTACACCTAAATATTTTTGATAAAATGAATCAATAAGTGGTTTCATTACCGATTTTAAGGGGCTTACGCCTGTCACTAATAGGGATGGGAAGAGATTAGCGATTTCCATCTGTCATGATCCCCGAACGTTGCTCAACGGACTTTCGAAAGCCACCTTCTGCCACTCCGGTAGAAAGAACGTGTCGGTGGCGAGCCTCGTTGCCAGGTGCCTGGAGTAGGGATTGCCGTGGCATTTTCAAGATTTTTTCCTTTTCGTACCTTACGACACATAATAGAAGAAAAGCGGTCAGATTTTACAGTTACAGAGCTTTTATCGATATGAGTTAGAAATGTCATAAGTTTATAAAAGGAAGACGTATTTCTTAAATTTCTTACGATCCTAATATGATACCTACAACATTGAGCTGTTAAATAACCATTTTTGTTACAATATACTTTGTTTATTTTAAAAATATTGTATGCATTTCTCATTGTTTAACAAAGGTTCAGATTATGGCAACAGGGAAGGCCACTGAACTATGAGGCCCCAAAGAATCACTGTAGTTGGATGATTTCATCTACGACGTTATCATTGTACAGAAATGGCTAAATGGCCTCGCAACATAACGATGTTTCCGTTATGTTGTTAACCTAAAATAATTATAAAATATTTTAGATATTTATTGAAACTTGGCCTTAATTTATCGAACCGAAATCGTCCCTGTCCTCAACTCATGCTTTGAGTATTACAAGGTGACTGGTTTCATTGCTTACCTTAGCGACCGTGTATCGTGGTTTGGTTTAATCAATGTGGTGCAAATTTAGATCGATAGATGTTTTAGTCTATTAAGTTTGGTCAACGGTTTCACGTCTTTCTTCTTCACAATCAATCTTCAACCTTTTCACACCTCCATTTAAAATATAACAATATAGAACACATTTGGAGGAGATAATTCCGATCCATTTGCACATTTCATTTTCTCGCATGAGAAAATTCAAAAAGTCGTAGATCTTGATGACAATACTTTAATCACCGGGCCTTTTAATTTACAAATACATTTTCGTATTGTTTTATATTTAACTAAAAGGCAAAGTGCGAAAATTGAAATACAACTAACAATTTATTTTTATTTGCTGTATCTTAAATATTCATTAAGATTTGTAAATCAAATTCGATTTGATTAGCGAGATTAAAGAAATACTAAGAAGGCTTTTCGCATACGCTAAGTGCAATAGATACAAAATTTATTAACACTATCGCCGTTTCTCACGATGGTATATTATGAAACAATAAGAAACAAAGAAAACAAAAATGTTTTGTGAGTTAGTGAATCAATTTCTTTCTTATCGTAGCGAGTATCGTTAGAGGCGATTAAGGGAAAAGCTGCGTCACGCTTCTCTGTTACACTTTATGAAGTGATAGAACGGGAGACCCTGTTTAGCGAGGAGTTCTCGAGAGTGACATCGTAATTTTTCGTTATGGGATGGGTTTATTCATTGCCTGCATCGATCGCTGATCATCGGATTAACTGAGGGCTCGTTAGTCATCCTATCCTGTACATGAAAAAGAAACCGGCCAAAGTGCGAGTCAGTTTAACACATCGAGGGTTCCGTACAACCACATAATATTTCTGTATGTATTTACCAAAAACAATTTTGTTTAATTCATACAGTTCGGGATCCTTAGCGCGAGTTTGACTCACACTTGGTCAGTTTTTATTATTTTTTGTTTTATTTTAAAGTTCGCACTATAATCACACTAAGTTTGACGCTTACACGTATTACCGTTTAGGCGATAGAGCGAAAACATAGAAACGTAGAATAAAACCCGTTCCTTATAAATTGTGTCAATTTTAACTGTAAAGCCCGTGACCCGTGGACACCGTGCTGTAAAGTGTAGTGTTCGCGTAAATACAAGAAATCATTATATTTATTATTCGTTTGTATATACTAAAGGACGGTCGAACGGATAGACGTCGTAGACCTAGTGATAGCGATCTATAGAGAAACCTAAAAATACTTTGTTTGTATATGCTATTAGTATATTATGCGTATTTTCCATTTGAACATATGCTCCCAATTAAATGTCAATATTTTCAGTTGATATCTGTGTCAACGACCGTGTTTGATTTTCATAATCGTAAGTGGCGGTTAGAGTAAACATGGGGAGCATAATTTTTAAAAGGTTTTAATGTCGACATAAATTAACACTAACAAAAAACAATGATTTCAATGAGGTTAATATAAACAATAGCGCGAAGGAAAATGTTTTCTATATTAATCAACTTTACATTATTAATAACTTTTTATTTGGTGATACCAAAAAAAACTACTAAATTATACTAAAAAACACGATTACAAAAGTATGACATAGCTAAGCATTCATGTGTATTTCAAATAGTTGACATATTTTGAATTAATTAATTAATGGTGTTGCATACAAAAGTACGCATAAAGAACGCAGCTGTTAGTTAAAATATGCAGTTTAAAGAAAGTCGATCTGGTTCAACGAGTCATTAATGAAGCCTTATACCTCACCGCATGTGACAAAAAGATAAACAAAGAATAGCTCTATATAAAAATAAAATTCTTTGAAGTGGATCTCAAGTAAAAACTGGTTACATATGTTTAAAAAATAGCCTGGCTTACCCTGTCTCCGCCCGGGGCCCGAAGTATATGTAGATTAGAGAAACAAATAAGCTTGTTGTGTATGTTTATGTATGCGTCTATATATAAATATATCTATTAATGTATATGGATATACATATGCTCACGCCGTAGTAAACTCAATGTCTTAGGGTTTTTACTATCTACCCTGGGTGCATTATGCGTATATCTTCCGTTATAAGCTGTGAATGTTGCTATAATTATAGATTTCTCTTCTAGTTTTTATTTATTTTGACAGATGGGATTTAATTAACGACATGTTTTACAATTATTTTTGTTATGACACTTCTAGTGTCAGTGGTACTTATATGAGTTATAATAATAAAATTTCAATTGTTTCAAAGTTATGACATGTGACGGGGAAGGGGATGATAGACAAAACCATTAGAGACTAGAATGATTACTAGTGAAATTTAATGCGTTCAAATCCTTTAATAATCAATTCATTTTCGCATAAATGCAAAAAAATTGTAGATATTATAATTCGAAGCATTAAAATTGGTTGGAAATATTCAAATATATAGTAAACATACAATCAGAGCGCGTGTCAAGTTGTCATGCAGCTTCACAAAATATTCAACGAAAAGTATATAACTACTACCGATATTAGTACTAACGTACTTTATAACTTGCTATATCGATCATCGAATAACCATGACTACGAAGTCATCACGATCCTCAACAGCGAAACTAAAAGTCGGTGTTTGTCATGACTCAACACTATGTACACTAACGAACACGCGACTACCAACCACCATTAATTACTTCCGGGTTATTTACGTGAACTTAATTATTGGCTTGCTTTGCGACTTGAAAATCATCCTGTGGATGTCGTATGTTCGAATAAGGAACTGCATATGTAGTAACAATGTCTGTCTCAAAAATAAGTTCGTTTTAAGAGTTTCCAACTAAGAATAGTCCATGTCAACAGTGAATATTGCAAAGGCTCGTCCTACTGCGTTTATCTGTACGGGGCTGTACTGGTGCTTACCATTTTAGTACCCATTCTACGAGCTACGTGGCCGGCAAATTGCCACCTCAGCTTGCTAATCCTTGAGGCTATTTCGGTTATCGGAGTTCACCCTGATGAGCAGAGAGTTCGGTTTGCGAAGGTTATCACAAGCAATAGCAACACGATCAAAACGATGTTGTTATAGCGAATAAGGTCATTTATTACAAAAAACCGGCCAAGTGCGAGACAAACCAGCGCACCGACGGTTCCGTCCAACCACGCAAATTGTACGTGTGTATTTATCAAAAAATAAATAGGTTTCTTTTATTCAATTCGGGATCCTTACCATGAGCCCGTCTCATTCTTGGTCCGTTTTTATTTTTTGTTATTTTACTAGAGAGCACTATGATCATACCAAGTTTGACGTTTATATGTATTAGCCTTTTTACGTTAACTACAAAAAAAAACTAAGTTTCTATATGGCTCCGTTTTTAAATTATGTTTTTTTTATAATTGTACATTTGGCTTCAAAAAGTACAGCCCTTTATATGTAGGACAGACGGCATAAGCTCATTAATAGGCCTCCGTACCGAATTGAAAAAAACACATTATTAACACCGCCTTCACTTTTACTTAACATAATATAATAATAAAATATAATAATTATTACGGTACATACGTAACATTCGTAATAATAACATGTAAATAGTTAATTACTGTGAGGTACGATTTTAGAGTGTCAGGGTGAATATACCATCTCTTTCTCCGAATGGCCACCACACCAGCACGTGGCGCACCCTGCTTGCAAACAACCAAGACTCTGGCGACCGGACGATCTGTTCTAATTTGCAGAACCCAAATCCCACAGACTGGCTCACCAATCCGTATGCCAAGCGTGGTGAATATTGATAAACCTTCCAAGTTATGTATGCCGGTTTTTGCTTCTTCGCATATCTTTCAATGTTACACACATACCATAACTAAAATGATTTATTTCTGAATGGACCCTTATCCCGCTTTATCAGCGAATGGCCGGTACACTTCGGCTAACACGAGAAAACAATCTGTCTGTTGAAGTTTACGGCCGCATATTTCAAAGCATGTGCTAAAGGTACCATGGAACGAATTTATGCATTACCACGTACAAAATGCAAGTCGAAACGAACGCGAACTTCCAGATTTCGAAAACGATACACTCTTAGATCTTAACGCTCAAAAATTGTGACACCTTTACCCTAATTAGGGTAAACGTTTCCGTTTTTTATAGATTCAATCTAATGCAACGCCGTAAATGTTTCGAACATAATCGGAGGAAACAAACGTATGCATATGCTGTAGCCATCGACACTAAAATTGAGAAAAGGATACTCGGGTTCACAAAAGGAACACGATTATTTTATTTCATCAACGGAGCAATCAAAGAGAATTATCGGCTCGGTGGCGTAGTGGCTAAGCGTTTAGCTGTGGCGCTGTGGGTCGCGGGTTCGATTCCCGCACGGGACTAGTATTTGTATGGACTAAAAATAATAGTTCCCGGTCTGGGTGTTTGTCCATGTGCAATTCATGTATGTAAACTGCCTCCGCGACACAGGAGAAATTCCTACAGCGGAAGGTAACGTTTTTAAAAAAAAAAGAAAACCAAAAAAAAGATACCTTAAATAACCGTAATGTGCTTTATATGAATAATGTATAGTACATAATACTTTCATTTAAAATGTGTAGTGTTCGCGTAAAAACAAGAAATCATTATAGTACATAAGTATGAAATAATAGTAAAAAAGTTAAGTAGCAGCCTAAAATGTCCCATTGCTGGGAAACCACCTTCTATTACAATTTTAGTGAAATTTGGACCGAATTTTGGAGAGGTCCGCCTCATTGCTCCAGTGATGGATGACAGGCTTCACATGACCTCAAAATAATATATTTTAATTATTTCTCATATACGCTTGCTTGCTCGAGATGTTTTCTTCATCGCCGCGCTTCGTACCAAGAAAAAGTTTATCAATTCTCCACATAAACAATTTCAGTAGTGCTGGTATCGGAATTCGACCCCAGGTCACACGCGTAGATCTTGTCCTGACTGACCACGGCAACAGCTTCCAAATACTATCGGATATTGTCAACTGAGTAGTATATATTGTTATTTACAAGAGTAAACGCAAAAATGATGGAACCAACTCGTCTTTACCTTCCCATATCCGGTGTAATGCTTATGCGATAAGATCAGAGGAAGGGTCAGGTGCAGTGTTAGAAACACGGAATGCAACACAATACAACTAGAAAACCAAATATTTCCGGCGTCGACTGGTCGACTTCAAACCAGGACAAATGATCAGCATTAAGGTACGCTAACCACTAGGCCACACGGTGGTCGCGAGCTACCAATCGCGAGCACCCTCACCTCTGGGGCTTTTTCCCCAATACGAAAATGTTTCACAAAGATTCCGTGTGGCGTTATTCCTCTTTTGAATCATACCGTGTTATTTTTCTCATCCAAGTCATGGTTTCGGTTATTAGTAATCATGACTTGGATGAGCGATACGAATTTATAGGAGAACGATGTCTCAAGGAATTTTGTGAAATTATGGCATAGCGTATAATGCCACTGAGCTATCACGGCACCATATAGTATTTAAAGTATCGTAACATAAGGAACAGATTTGTATACCTGAAACAGTGTCCATGGCGCTTAAAACACAAAATCTTTGTTATAAAAAGTACAATAGCCTACAGCGTAGTCGGGGTTTCGTTTCGATTAAGCGCGTAGCCGTGTACACAGATCTCATACGTCTGTTTGTATTGGCATCGAGGCGCATCACCGCCTTTTGTATATTTAGGATTGAATAACTTTCAAACGCATATGTTAAAAATAGCCGTAAGTACAAACAACTAAACTGACCGGATCATAAGTAATGAACGTAAACAATCCTACTAAAACTGTAAATGTGAAAGTTTTGTTAGTTGCTCCCTCTCTAACTCCTAAGGGACTGAAGGGGTTTTATTGAAATTTGGCAGAAAAATGCTCATATCGTGGTATAAGTATATAGGTTACATTTTATAAGCCAGGAGTTTCCTTGGGACTTTAACTTTGAGGTCAAGGGCTCTGTTTGCAACCAACGTTTGCGCGTTAATTTATTTATGACATTTTTTTTGGTAGGTATATGGACAGCTTGTACATCATTTTTAATGCCAAAAAAGAAAAATGGCAATCTACAAACCTCACACTGATTATGTTAAACTATTTCGATTTGATTTCAATACAATTAAATGAAGTATTTGATTTTAGTTAGTTGGAACCGTTTCTTTTTGCTTTTTTTCTTTATCAGCAAGTATAAGTGCTGAACATGGGTCTTTCCATAAAGGCAACAACCAAAGGTGGTACGCCATGTATGAAAGACTTAGCCGGGTTGGTGAGAGCAGTGCCAGAATCCTTACACTGGAGATGCAGCTTCCAATCACTAGTCTGCTAGATTTAGTTATGGCATATTTGGATATTTTTTCCGTGTTCTCGTGTGATGAAGAAAAAGATAGTGTTAGCATAAAGAGGATATCAGCTTTAAGTTTCATAGTAGGAAAGAGGCCTGGGTGGCCGGCCACCTCTAAAATGATTAACTGCAAAAAGTACTAATTTTACCACCTGTTCGGCGGTGAAAGAGAAACTTTGTGGGAAACATGTCTGTTTCATCACATCACTTTACTTTTACGTTTCTGGAAGTTATATAGTTTCTATAGAGATTCAAGCTTGCGGCCCTCATGCCCACGAGCCCTGATACCGATGAAACTGTAAAAGCCAAATCGTCTAACAGCACAACCTTCATCTAATATACATTTACCGTGACGTACAATAAAATTGATTTATTTCACTTAGAATTCACTTAGTATTTTTATTCGAAATTAATATTTATTAGTTATAACACCATATATGACAATGACGTAATATGAGAACCGCGATATCAACAGGTTTCACAGATGTAAGGTAAGATTGAGAGCCTTTGCCGTGCCTCTTAAAACTCTTATGAATAATTTATATTGGCTTTGGCATAAAATACGCAATAGCTATACATGTGTTACATATAATATACGTGGAAACCAAGTAAAATATAGATGGAAAAATACGCATGGTTGTCTAAATATCACGACTGATGGATGAAAGAAATTCTCATCAGCTGACTTGAGAGGCTACGCCTAATTTTGTATTATATTTCTCAGGGGGGGCTGGCGGGTTAGTGAGTATAGTACCGGCACCCTAGGGATAGTGATGCTGCCATCAGGTTCTCGTCAGAGCCTGGTTTATTCGGTCAGCGCGAGGTTGGCATTTCTTGAAAAATATGATATTTCCTTACCTTACCATACCATCTGAATATACCTAACTAAAATCTCGCATACTAGTAAAAAGCAACACCAGTGCATACAGTACTGCGCTCACCTCGTCAACCTGCCTTCCAGATGTTGAGTATGGGTAAATGTCATATGTAACGAATTCAGATGGCTCGTTGGCGTTGTGACTAAGCGTTTAGCTGCGGCGTTGTGGATTCGCGGGTTCGATTCGCGCACGGGACCAGTGTTTATATGGAGTACAAATAATTGTTCCGGGTCTGGGTATTTGTCCATGTGCAATTTCTGTATGTAAACTGCCTCCGCAACACAGGAGAAATTCCTACAGTAGTGGGTTAATGTATTTTTGATACACCAATCTTTCTTTTATTTGCGCCTCATAGGAAGGGTCCATGTCAAGAAATGAAAAAAGTCAGGGTGATGGCTATTTATTCAGAGCCATATCAACAATTTATTTATACAATCTGTGTTCTGGGTTTTGTATGTGGGGATTTTATTTTCTGTTTTGTAGGAGTTGATTTGTACTTACGAGTACATACGATTATCAAAGAGTTAATGCTTGATTCCCGCATGGAACAAGTATTTGTAAGTGAAACTTAAACGCTGTTTGTCCATGTGAAACCTCTGTTACAACAAATCTCGCCATCACGACACAGGACAATATCCACCAACGGGTATGCGTTTTCCTAAATAAGACAAAAAAAATATTTTATTTAACATATTTTCGGTCTTTCGGTTCCTTATTTTAGTACTAGTTATAGTTAATCACGGCTTTCGTGATTCAAGTGCGTTTAGAAAAACACACTATAATTTAATTTTCAACTCTCACAAACTAAACTGAGTCATAAATAGTTCTTAATTGCACAATTTAACAGCTTTGTTTTACATTCGATTGCATACGAATGCCTTTACGAGTAGATTAAGTCATTTAAAACCACCGTAAACTTGCCTTTGATTTTACTCAACAACCGTAATCTTAAAAATTTTAATGATCTATGACGAGTTGTTTAAATAGGAATTTGTAGGTGTAATAAAAACGGGCAAGTAAATTAAGAGAAATCTTTCATTTAACATCACTTCATTTTAATCTCTTTAACTTCCTTTTCTTCATCAACCCATTAACTCCAATGGTGAAAACAAGAACCAAAAATCAGTATGCAATTCTTGAAAGGTAACCGATAATTAGTATGCTTGGCAACCAGGTTAGTTATCTAAACAACCTTCAACATAAACATTCATAAGGCAATTACTTCTAACTAATAAACGTATACTTATTAATACTATTATTGATATTAAACGTAAGTTAATATACCTATTTAGTCAGGTTACCTTACTAACTACTATCTAACAACTCAACAAATTCAGGTGACAATCCAAATTCTACATATGATTATTTAATGACGATGGATGATGGACTTTGGTGATTGTGTAGTTTCGGATGGTATTTTCGCGATCAGTCGGTGTTTTGAGATCAATTGTGACTACAACCTAAGTACTTAGTACTACTACTTAGTAGACTATATTCGAAACTCAATTAAAAAAAACTAATTATAATTTACCTCGGCGAAAAAGTAAAGTAAAGTAGCAGCCTGTAAATGCCCACTATTGGATAATGGCCTGACTCCTTATCAAATATCGGAAATAACCCTAATATTCTGTCACCATAAATTACTTAATATTCGCATTGCCTAACCTAACCTACCAATAGACTGATGTACTGTACGTTGTGTAGAAAAATGTAGTTTTATTCGATACTATGTTATACACAAATTTGAATGGACGGTAGTCGCATAAATATCATTTGGATTATAATAGAATGCTTATAAGCTTATAGATATTATTAAGCTGATTGTGATCAGAGGAATAAGTTTTCATAATAAAAATCTGTAATATTTTTCTTTTCTATATACTATTGTAAAACTTAAGCTACGAATACAATAAATAATTATCGTTACATTTTATTACTAGTCCACCGTTGATCACAGATATTCTCCATACATTGTCACAAAGCACGATCTCGGGCCACCTGCGTCTATTAAGTTCTCACCCACAACAATGTGTAGGTCGTCGCACCGACTTGTGGGAGGTCGTACTAAATTTTGCCTGGACGAGGTTGTCAATCGAGAAACTTTCTACCATAATGGTTATCAGGTCTACATGCGTGTATCAGTGCTACTGCATCTTTCTGATTCTTAGCGTTATGGTAGATTACTAGTTCTGTTGGATTGCAAATTATGTCCAACTGCAGAATTAGTTCATGTTTGTGTATGTGTATGCGTTTTAATGTAGTTTAAATGTTTAAACATGTGAATGTAGTCTTTCTGTGAATAAACATCTAAAATCCAGTCAATAACACTTAATAAAACATGAAATATTTACGAAAAAAATTCGCCTTTCGAAGAGATTGAATATGCTTAACGGCTCTATGCTACAATTGCTACACGTGAGATACTCTGAGTATTTAAATCTTCTAAAAAAAAGATATCTTGATTGAATAAACTGTATGATTTGAAATAACTAGCTGAAAAGCAGCCTATAATTAACGTTCAGAAGAAAAATAAAAAAAACTGTTAGCACCGCTATTTTCCTCTAATTATTCTTTTAAATTTTATTTATCCCATTAATGACCTTTTTTCTTTTACAGTAACATAACTCTACTTCACTTTAGATCTTTTTCACCTTTTATCATTGTTAACAGAGCGCTTTTACAAGCTGTAAAGGGTTGACTTTAATTTGTTGGACTAATAGTTTCTACGAACACGTATGTTTGTCTTCGTTCAGTAGCGTCTTATGGTGGCACTCTCTCTTAGAAGTCGAAATGAACTCGTTTGAGAATGTAAAGCGAAGACAATGTTAAGCACATGTTTTTCTTATGGTGATTTTTATTCTTTTACGTAAGAACACGAGAATAAAGAACACGAATTACAAAACTGGGACGAAAATTCTCATAATGTTCTATATGATTTTAATATTTGTGTTCAAGATCTTTGTCAACAACTATCTAAGGGCTCCCTCTTTATGATTATTTCCGCTTAATGAGTTATCAATTACACCCTGTAAAGGAGAATATTCCAAGTCAGCTCACCTGCTTGCAGCCCTGTGCTACTTATTGGACCAGGATCTTAGGACCAAATGGTGGCTGAAAATCAATACGATTTTTGATTTTCAGCCACCAGTTAGTTAGACATAGGTCTAGCCCCAATTCTTGGACAGATGACCTTCTGGCCGATTTCAAGCACGGCGACAACTTCCGAATACAATCAGCCCTTGTCGAATGCGCAGGAGATATTATAGTGCCGTAAGTGTTTGCGCAAACACAGAGGCACTCACTCCTCTTTACCATCCCATATCCGATGTAAAACTTATAGTATAAGATCGGAGGATGGCTCGGGTGCAGTGTCAGTGCGACATGGGTCGAACATAACACAATCGGACCCGAAATCAAATAATTTATGTTTTTCCACAAATATTGATTTTGGCTGGGATTCGAACCCAATGCCCATGGCTCAGCAGCCAGATACGCTAACCACTAGGCCACGCGGTTGTACTACACACCAATCCCATAGATTTGTAATAGACGGACTGATCAGCGTGGTGAAAATTGACAAATATCCTTGCATGGCAGTTTTTGTTGGCGCTTTCATAGAAAGGGCTATGTCCATCAGATGATGTACACAGTCTAATAATATAATCAAATAAATAAAAAAAAAACTATACTGTATTAATAGATGATACGCGGGTGAAATCGCGGGAAAAAGCTACTTATTATATAAAGGTATACACAATTACAATGATTACGTCAGTATGTCATGGCATCCTCTCATTATGAGAGTTGATAGTCCGCTGCGCTGCTCAATTCCTATTTGGTGGCTTCACATAATTACGAATGACAAGATTCTTGAACGGATGCACAGATACGGGTAAAGAATATCTTTCGGTATCGAGTTTAAATACGAAAAGTGCTTGTGGTCTCGACGTAAAAATATGCCATCCCTTTTCTTCCCTTGGGTGTCGAAAGAGGCGACTAAACGAATAGCTATCACAGGGAACTAACCGTCCATGCTGCTCGTCACACTATCTCCTGGAGTGGCGAAAAGTGGTCTACATACGTCCGTTTGGATTACGCTGAATCCATAATCTCTGCCTGTGGAAAAACCATAAAACATCTGTAAGTAAATAAAATAAAACTATTACTAAATAATACGATAAAACTAATATAGGATATTTGTTAAAGTTGTTAAAACGGATTATAAATTTTTGAAAATTATTAGTCACATCTAATTGGAATTGTAAAATAACCAGCATATTTAACTTTGAAACAAATTAAATTTCTAAATTATTTATATATTGTATTAGGTATATTTATTCAAAAATACCGATTGTTCTGTTTTGCTTTACAACAGCCTTGTTCGTTATTCTCACGTCATATCATATTCATAATCAACCTATGGATTTTCTTCATGTAAATTGCCAGTTTCTTAACTTGGCCATAGTAGTCCATTTATAGCCAAACTATATGCACATGGAAACTTGAATTTATTTTTAAGTCCTGTGATGTATCAAGTTTTTGAATACTTCCGGTTGTGGCTGTGTGGGCCATAAAGTTTTGCAAGTCTGAATAACTTCCTGTACTTGTTTATTTAGTATCGTCAATCTTTCATTTTGTGATTAACTCGTGTGTTCGACTCGAATTCGAGTTGGAGTCTAACTGTCTTTATCACGCAATCTGCGTGAATTTTTCTCTAAATCTAATCAATCAGATATTGTCCATTTAGCGTTCTAATCACATTTAAAATTTCTGCGAAAACAATACCATCGTTGAACTCTTCGCTTCTGCACGTGGTCCTTTAACTAGTAAAGTATTTTTACAATAAATTAAATGAAGGAGAAATGGTTCCTACGTCTTCATGCGTCGGCGAATGTACATATCGCCAAATACATATGACTTTGTAAATTGCGCCAAATTTTAATCGATTTACATAAAGTAAGCTGCGGACGAATTTCCCGTTTGGTAGACTTTTTATCGAATTCGACCGATTATACATATTCGATAAAACTCATATTAATTTCAGCTTCACTATAATTTAAAGTTCACAGTCACTTGGATTTAACTAGTTAATAAAAATTTACTTTCAATTAACCTGTCGTACTCAGCGATTAACTAAAACGTGGTAAGGTTTGACGTAGTGGTGTCAACATGTTAGAGATTTTTTTGTTTAATTACTTAATAATGTATGTCCTCAATTTATTTTGTTTAATAACAAAAAAAATTGAGGACATACCATGTCTGCTAACTCTCACTGACGGATGTTCCGAAGTTACATAAACCCTATCAAACAACAGGACTTGGTCCAGGAGTGGTACATCTACAACCTGTTACCATACCTTTGCTCTTTAGTTGAATTGCTTTCTCTTTATAATTCTCAACCTCTACGACTAAAAGAGGGGTGCTAAAAGTTGGATGCCCGAGTCTTTCTTTAGCACCATCGCCACCAAACCGACGAACCGATTACAATGCGGTTATTTTATTTGAAGGCTCATTTGATCAGTATAGTTCTTTGGGGTCTTTGATGAATATCAGTTAAGCCGATAAAATATCATCGGCTTTGTTTCTAATTGGCAAAGATTAAAAATTAAAACATTAGTAAAATTTTTATTAAATTAAATAATTCACTACGAATGTGTACGAATCTAAATATATATATACAAAAATTATAAAATATCCCTTTTTTATTTCTTTCTAAGACCGATGTTTGTTTGACAGTAATTTAAGTGCAAATGTTGTGGGTAAATTAATGACAATTCATCACGCTAATTTCTTACTTGTTTGATTACTTTAAATACATCAACATTTAGCTTAGTATCTGGTTTTGAGGTATTTCCGAAGAGTTTTTTTGGTAATGTTTAATGCTTTTAAAATAGCTTTAATTAGCCAATTACAACAAACTTTTGAAGCGTTCTCATTTTGTTACTACTACAGTCTTATATCTTATCTTATCTTTGGGGGAGGCCTATGTTCAGCAGTGGACTTCTGATAGGCTGAAATGATGATGATGATGATGATGATGACAGTCTATTTGAGCCGTGGTATCCTAGTGGTCAGGTTTCAGGAACTGAGAGGAATCTACATGACCGGCCTGACTTAGCGAGGAGAGCTGACTCAAGATGGCTGCTCCGAGTAGGCTCGGCCAGCCCACTTCCCACTTCAGATGTGGGTTGGTGTACTGTGGGAGGAGTGTTTACTTCGTTGCTTTGGACTACTCTCCTGGCCCTCCACAGCCGAAGGAAGGGGGGTTGCGAGGGAAGAGAAGGTTTTTGGTATTATCCCTATCTTCCGTGAATCAGCCGGGGCCGCGCCTCTGATGCAGCCGTGGTGGAGCCGCGGGGGAGGAGTGTTGGTATAATCCCTACCCTCCGCGGCCACAATGTTATTGGCGACGGAGTCATAGGTTAGATTCGTCGTGCCGGTAGAGCTGGTGCTTAAGAACGCCGGCATTCCTGATCCCCATGGCCACCGGGTGCCGAATGCAGGTATTTGGAGGCCGATTTGATAGGCGCGTCTGTGTTCTGGCGCGTCTAGCCAGGACGGAGAGGGAGAGGAGGCAATATGCGGCGAAGGTGCACCGTGGGGTTTTGTTCGGTGCAAGCCGGTACCGACGTAACTTGTCCTCACCATCGCGACGGCGGGTATTCGTTAGGCATTTCTCCGTGTATAAAAAAAAGGAGATAGATGGTATATACCCATTATTATGTTACACGAGATTATTACAAAGCCTTAAAAGGAACTATTGAACTAATCAGACCTCTTTCCCATTGTACAGATTTTATTATCTCCAATGTAATTTATTATATTCGGCCACACACCGCCCGAAATGATTGCTGGTAATTATTATTACTGTCATAATGATCTTGAATAAATCTTTTACGTTATGAATTTAATTTCTTTTCCGCCGGGAGCTTAGTAACTGTATGTAGGAACAAATCTAAGTATCGTTATTTATCTGTGATCGGTAGTAAAAGTTTGTTGATTTCATCATTGTCGTTTACTTTTAGTAAATATTTATGTTTAGTTCTTTCAAATTAGTAGGTTTTTCAGGTAATTTATAGTAATGTATCATTTCGCATCTGAAAGATTTGCACTGGCATCTAAGAGGCGAGGCGTGTGGTAGGTACTACGGAATACTGTCATGTGCTTACAA
Organism: Bhutanitis thaidina; assembly: GCA_029286595.1. NCBI lineage: Eukaryota > Metazoa > Arthropoda > Insecta > Lepidoptera > Papilionidae > Bhutanitis > Bhutanitis thaidina. The sequence goes on from JAGSMS010000028.1 coordinate 1,487,238, forward strand.
TAGAAATCAACTCTGTCAATCAATTAAGACTAAATAACATTAATTAGCTCATATTTAATCTTAATATTTTTTTATCACTGTTACGAAATACCTTTACAGAGCAACGCCTAATTAGTAAATGTACTTTCCTGCAATATTCAACCTGCGACCCTTAGTGTTAGTGTTGAAGCCAGTCGCTCAGCCATTGAGCCAAACGCGCATATGTAGTATTTCATTTCCTTTAAAAAAGAACTTAGTTAACAGATCAGCTTGTTGCGATATCGCATTTCTAGTTAGTAAAATGTCCCCGTTCATTTGATGTTGGTCAGAAATAAACAAAGACAATTACTTGATCGAGTAAATTAATGTGCTCATACACACCCCTCGCCAAGCTGTAAATGAAATGACCTATGAGGCCACTTAGAATTATTGCCCTTATCGTCTTTACGCAAAGTTCAAATTTAATTAGATCAACAGTTTATTATTCCTTCGGTTATTTAAATAATGAATGTGTATAATATGTGAGGATATATACTATGAAAGAAACGTAATAAATATTTTTATTTATTCAATCTTTATCGCCATTCCTTTATACAGAAGGACACAAAAGGCGGTCTTAATGCCTATAGACATCCTCTACGAGTCGATCTATGGTGTGGCGAAATTTTATGGTAGGCACAACAAAGTACTCACAAAACCTAGAAAAAATAAAATAATATGAAGTTGAACAAATTTACTAATTAAAAAAGAATTATTTCGAGGACTTAAATAAAGCCCACTCGAGCTGGAGAAGCGTGGCGGATTCTTCCTGTCTCCAGACCCTCTCAAAATATTAAAAGAGGCCGAGAGCTGTGGGATATTTACTGGCTGCTTTTACTTTTCTTTACTTCAATCGCGAACCATTGAGATGAGTTCTACAGCTGACACGCTCTCTGCTGAATTCACACTTTTTAATTAATTTCTACTAGTTTTGTTACTAGCCGTGGTAGCCAAGTGGCCAGGACGCTCACTTTAGTTTCATAGAGCGCGAGTGACCTGGGTTCGATCCCCGGTGCCGGCACCACTGAAATTGTTAATAGCAATTTAAGTGCTGTATTTACCACGTGCTCGGCGGTGAAGGAAAACATCGTGTGGAAACCTGCATGTCTGAGAAATAATAAAAATATTATTTCGAAGATATGTGAAGCCTGCCAACCCGCACTGGAGCAGCGTGGGGGGCTCCCGGCTCCTAAACCCTCTCTGATACTCGTATTTGAGAAGGAGGCCTTTGCCCAGCAGTGGGCACTTATAGGCTGCTACTTTACTTTACTTTACTACTAGTTTTATATTACACTAGTCTAAAGTACAATACTAAAAAAAACAATTATTATTATAATAAATCGGTCTGTCGTCCGTCTGTCGTACTTTTAAGGTCCTACTTTCTTCTTTTGAACCGTAATAGGTATCCGATTGATATTTTTACTGACCTAACCTTCTAAAAGTGGCGTATGTAAATTTTTACTTTTTGTTTCTTGAAATCTAACAAATAATAAAAGAATTAAAGTAAGAATTTACGCCCCGCTACACAACTTTTTTTTAAAATAACAGACTAAAAATATTATTTACAAAGACGAGATTGAGGTTTCTTATTAAATAGAATAAAGCTTATTAGGAAAGAATTCTTACAATAATCTAATTTAGAAATAACCAAAGTCGGAATGTGAACTGTGAACCGTAAATTATCCGTAATTTCGTTTGATTCTGAGCTAGTAATAAGCAATGCGTGAATAACAACCAACCGACCAGATTGTTCTGTAGTTACACAATCAGGATGCCAATTTTCGTACAATTTACGTGTAACGTGATTTATATACGACTTTCAAATTTACCAAACATCTACTCGTATTGCCAGAGCTGGTTATACAAAGGTCCACTTCCACTGCTTCCAAGCAAATCGAACATAATTTAACCTATAATTTAAAAATTCAAAAAAAAATATACAAATATTATTTGAGTTTGAAGATGTGAAATATTAAAAGGTTAAGGATTGTTGTGTAATTTTTAACATTTACTGAATAAAGAATTTGCATTTGATAAATATTAGTAATAAGGTGTAACCTGGAGTCTAAATAATAGTTGTAATGTCGTAATGTGTGTAGTGATCATAGCAAGCTCAATTTCTGCGACGACATTGAAGTGAGGAATCTCTTTGCATTTAGCGAAGAGAACCTGCACTGTAATCATCTGGCCACTAACGTAGCTAAAATACTAATGTTCTCATTAATATTTATAATAAATGTAAAATATGATTGTAAACGTTCTAAGCTTATACAATATTTCGTTCGCATTTACATATGACCTTACAAAACAGGTTTTTGAAGCTGTTTGTAAGGTTTAAAAAGAGTTTCAGAGCACGCCGCGGAAAACTCATACATAACCTCCGATAACGGAACTAATTTTGTACGTTTTTGTAACGAGATTAAAAATTTCTTAGCAGTTCAAATCTGCTATCAGAATTGGCATTAGACGGTATAAAATTTAACTTTTCTTTCCTTACTGTATAAGTCCACACTTCAATAGAATTGCCGAAGCCATAACACCACAAAACCTCATAACTCTCTTGCGAGTTATACTCCAGTGACTAATTAAAGAATAATAATGATCAAGATTAATTTATGAGTAAGTAGCTAAGGCTATGATTATCAATTACATATTTATGAATTCCCTGAACAGCACGTCAAGTTTTATAAATACGGAACTGCTATATACGAGTTGCTATGATTTCGACCGTCTGACATTTCCAGAAAACGATTACAGTTAATAAACGCAACTAATATAAAGCATGAGTAAAGATGCTACTCGCCAATCAACGCAATATTCACTTGAGACCGAGCAGTAGCAGCTCCGGTTCGGGTAGAAAAGATAACAGGCAATAGCAAGTTACTGAAATCGTCATCCTTACCTCAATCAAGAGAGGCCACTGACCTCTGTAATACAGGTTCTTAACCTAGCACGCATGTCAAGGAATTCATACTTTATGTTCCAAATTCTTATGACAATAAAGATTATAATTATTATTATATTTGAACATAATTATAATTTATTTATACTTTTTTGTGTACACCAAAAGGATTACAAAAGGCGGACTTAATGCCTTTTGGCATTCTCTAACAGTCAACCCAGGGCGTGAAGAAATGTGCTGATAGGTGCATCAAATAAATATATATTATATATCAAAATAAAATTAAAATAATATAAATATGAAAAGGCTATTTGAGAAATATACTACATAATTAAAACATATACATAATTGCCATGGAGTAAAATAAATACAAATAGCGAAGTCACAAATAGTCGAGCGATTTGTACGGTCAACAAAAAAAGAAATTTGTTTTTGAAGTATTCTGAAATATTCATTAAAAACTAGTTGTGGTGTTGAATTCATTATCACTGCAAAAAAAGAAATATTTTGATACGAGATAATATTCATTTATTTAACAAAAACTGACTGATTCATGAAGAATATGTTCCGGTGGTACCATAGAGAATGGTAAACAACCGGAATAAGTGAGTTCCTTAACAGGAATCAGAAAAATAAATTTAAAAACGTGTCTAGAAGCTTATTAAAAACTACATCAATGTTGAGAAGATGGATAGTTAGAATGGCAAATAAAATGTGTAATAAAAAAATTATCAATGTTGAGAAGATGCATAGTTAGAAGTGTGTGAGTTAAATAAATATTACTATACACTATTTCGTTGTAAATAACATTCTGAAAAGGCATTCCAAAGAAAAAGAGATCCCAGAATCCATTTTGCTGGTTTTTTACTGAGGTTTTCTTTTTCGAATAGGTGTAAATTATGACGTGGATAGGAGCTGTAACTAAGTCAAAATTGAATAGAAAGTTTTGACTGTGACTTTGACATAGTCATAGCTTTATGTAAAGTAGGCGGAAAGAAATGATTACGGTAGCCTAGTGGTCAGGGCGCTCGCTTAAGTTTCCTGAGTGCGAGTGACCTGGGTTCGATGGAAAACATCGCATAACCTGCATGTTTGAGAAATAATAAAAAATATTATTTATTTTAAGTAGCTCGTTCTGTTGCATCAATAGCTGAAACTACGTAACAATATAGCTATTCAATAAATTATTGTCGTTTTAATGTCCACTTCTAACTAACTTATACTTAAAAAGCAATGTTAATATATGTCCTGTAAATGTTTTATGGCTGGTCCGTTTTTTTTTCGCAATCACGCTACTCCAATGCTGGCTTTAAAAAATAATATTATTTTTTCTCAGCCATGCAGGTTGGCTCACTTATTGTCTTCGCGACCGAGGATGTGATAAATGCACTTAGAAATGCAATTAATATTTAAATTTGCGCCGACATCGGTGATTGGACTCAGGTCGCATACTAATTATAAAATTTAATGCTCTAAACTTTATTGCATCTTGACGATTTTAATGGTTTAATAACTTCAACATATATATTATAATAGTTTAATATAAGAAAATCGTGGGATTGCTTGTACTTGGCTCCGATCCTATTTCTTGGCGTTTTTCAACAACTGACAATTTAGTACGGCTCATTTGAGCTGCTCGAATGGGCCGACTCGACTTGGGTACCGTTTTTTTTCATGGGGAAATGCCTAACGCATACCCGTCCTTTGGGGGGCAAGTACGGGTTAAGTCGGGCTTACACCGACTAAAACCCCATAGTGTTCCCTTCACCTTCGCTGCATGTCGGTAGGGTCACGGGATCGCTTTCGCACGCAACCGCGACCCCATCAGCGCCGGCCACTCTTGGCGGGAAAGAGCGTATCCTCTCCCACTCCGTCCTAGCTAGACGCGCCGGAATACAGGCGCGCCTACTTTCTCGGCCTCTAAACCCACGATGGGGTAGCGGACCCCCCGAGTCCGCCATCCGGAGGGTATGAGGATCAGGAAGTCTGGTGCTTTTAACCAACAGCCTTCCCGGTACCCCGCAGCGGATCTGGTCTATGGCTCTGCCGGCAACCACATTTCGGCCGCGGAGGATAGGAAGAACGGCCATCGTAACACCAACAACCGCGGCCCCTGGATTGGAAAGTTTTATTGAGCTTACTTGATGGTCGCGGCAACCCTGCATTATGTAATTTTCGCATAAAAAGATTCGCTATAAAATAGTATTCGTATTTAATGATCTGGCTTACATTTTATTACACATTTTATTGTGTGCTGGATGTGAACTGGAGAATTCGATTACTTGAGGCACGTTAATGAATCGCATCTACTGTATATCTTTTACATTATGGAGGAGTGAAATTAACTATTACCCTTTTTATTTTAAATATTTATTTTTAAACAAACTGACTTGCTTAGTGTATAAATAGTAGTGGTTTAGTAGATTAAATTAAGTACTGTATTTAACAATTCACATCTACTAATATTAAAATTATTTTAATTTAAATTTTACAGTCAAGACTGCAGTAAGTACGCAAAGTTATAATCTGTAAAAGGTATATTAAAAAAAAATGTTGTTAGATTTTAATCACTTTATTACATCATTAAATCAAATTGGAAATGTTAAATAGAAAAATCAATAAATTACAGTGGGATTGGATATTTTTCAAATGCCATCCAATTATAATACTTAAACATGTGTCTTAATTAATTATCTTAATGTTCTGAAAACCGGAACTAAACCGCACTTTCCCTTTGCAACGTTAGAGTCACGTCAGGTGGTGGGACCCAGTTGTGGGAAGCGTGCGCACCGTGGTAGTCTACAAGGGAAGGATTTTCGGGCTCGTCCGAATAATCACTGCTGTTCGACCTTAAACTGCAAGAAGGATGCACGTGGATATCTATGGAAAACAAATAATATATATAATTATAATATTTAATATGTAATGAGGCACGTTGACCGGTACGTTTTATCTTCCGGAGATGTGAAAAGTGAAGTGGAAGCGCGTTCGGCTACATTATGAGCCATGCTTATGGGTGAGATTACATATTTTCTTTCGGTCGAGCCCCAAAGAAAAGCTGTGACGTCAAGTACATTATCGCACCAACTTAAGATAAGTAGGACTACATGAAATAAAAAAAAATTAAAGTATTAAAACAAATGGGTTTTCATATTTCCTTCGAATTTACCTTACTTTAATTCTGGTAAGAAAGGTTACCTCCAGTACGGCTGAGATAGTCACGAGTGACGTCATCAAGTTGTAGTACTTGTATGACAGGCGCAGGTGCTTTTGCTTTAGACCTTCTTGCAAGGCGTATCGCAAGGATCGTTGAACAAACAAACATTATCACCAATGCCGCCACACCGATGGAAATACCTATATCTCTTCCGGATAGTACTGCAAAAAATAAGGAAATCGATCATATAACACATTATATAACATATGACAATAATATCTATAACGTTAAAATAATTATTACTTATGCTATTTATTAAACAAAAAATTAATTGTTCTATTTGTATCACACGGGTCATCACTGCATTCAGTTACAGGTATGAGCGAGCATATTTCCCCGCATGACAAAGAAAGCAGTAGAACGTTTGAGCAGATCAGAATTACTAAATAATTTATTATTGTATTGATAAGAAATCAATACTTCTAAACACCGTAACCGTAAGGTAAGAGCCGTGGTAGCCTAGTTGACAGGGCGATCACTCTAGTGTCATGGAGCGTAAGTGACCTGGGTGCGATCCCCGGTGCCGGCACCACAAAAATTGTTAATAACAATTTTATGTGCTGTATTTACCACGTGCTCAACGGTGAAGGAAAACATCGTGAGGAAACCTGCATGTCTGAGAAATAATAATTATTATTTCGAGGATATGTGAAGCCCGCCAAACCGCACTGGAGCAGCGTGACGGGTCTTTTCCGGCTCCTAAACCCTCTCTGATAATAGTATTTGAGAAGGAGGCCTTTGCCCAGCTGTGGTCACTTACAGGCTTTTACTTTACTTTACTATTTACCGTAACCGTAATAGCCTGTAAATGTTCCACTGCAGGACATATGCCTCTCCCAAAAGAGGGATTTGCCATAATCACCACGCTTGGTAATCGGATTGGCGAGTGCAAATCCCTCGCACCTTAGACGCTGCTGCAGCCCATTATCGGGCTACTTGTTTTTGTTCTGGTGTCCAGCCATCTGTCGGTTACCATTGCGATTTCGGAAGAACGGATGTGACAGATTCTTACGCCGCCACCACACGGCAAATTCTTAGAGTTATTTCAGCATACATACATTTCCACCACGAAGGTACAGCAGCACTTAGTAGAGTTTCAGTGGGTCTCAATAGTAAGGCCACAGAGCATCCATAGCGGTTACAAGCAGCGGCACCAGCTTCATCACCTTCATTCAGTAGTCCTAAATCTCCTCTTACAAGCCAAGGTTCATCGCCGTTTTGCGTTAAAGCCATACTGTTTCCAACTTCTATTGACCTCTTTTGATCCAAGACCAAGGAAGCGTTAGTTGTTGACAATCGCCAGAGTGATAATTCATAATGTGTGGCGTTTTCCACTAAAATAATTATAGAATTTATGGTTTGACCTTTTTTTTTATTGGATTGGAGTGAAAAACTAACTAACAATTCACCTGCTATACAGCCCATGGACACCTACCTACGATTTCAATCGAAGAACGAGATAGAATAATCAATAGGCCCGTAATTATACAGGCTCTTTATACCTTTCAAACCTTTTAAATACAGCAGTTATTGCACTGCAGCTTGGCGGCAGAAATCGATAAGAGTGTGGTGTGTGGTGGCAACTAATTAAGTGCTTATAACTTAGGTGATCTTATACTCAAATAATATTTTTATTCTAGTGAATGTTAACTTTAAAACTGGAATTGGCTTTAGAGATAATCAGATCAAAGGAAGACCTTGATACGACGATACACAAGTATATAATATGTTATTACGCCTAAAGATGAGTTCATTAATTATTTCGATAAGTTATTTAGACTACTTACATATTCAAACTAACGGCATCTATTTTTAACCTTATCAAGTTATCATTAAATTATTTTAATTACTCTACCTGGTATACATCTTATCTGAAACTCCTTAAATTCAAATGCAAGATCACATTTTTGTGGCTGTGGGGGCTTTAACTGACCAAGTCTTACAGTTTTTCTGCACGACTTCTCTTGTGAAGCTATTCCATTCTCAGCTTCACAGCTAACATTTAAGGTTTCCGATAACGGTCCAGGCACTTGCTCGAGAGATAACGAAGCTGAACCAGATGTCAAGTGCTGAGCATCGTGTTCTGTCTGGTGAATATGCCAGAAATAAGTGTCCGGAACTGGTAAGCCTTTCACATTGCAAATTAAGGTTTCCTTATGAAGTGTAATACCAGGTTTAGTACATTCTGGTGGATCTGCAAAAATGTTAAAGCCTCAATTTTGGTAATAAAAAAGTTTTATTCCTATTTTGACTTATTTGATTAACCAAATAGTGTATAGCATTGAATTCTTTGTTTGATTATAAGTTTGTGATGTAAATAAGTTTCTTTATTGAAATGTACACATTGTGGAATGTTGTAATGAAATTATTAAGTAACGTAATTGAACACTTACAAAATACAATAATACTGATTGGATCTGATCTGGTTTCACCGAAAGTATTTCTTGCTGCACATGCATATTGACCAGCGTATCTTCGTGATACTTCATCAACGATTAATTCGTTTGAAGAAATGTTATCACCCCAAATATCGCCTGGTTTTATTACCATGTCCTGAATGCAAAATATTTTAGAAAATTCAAACTTGAAATAGTCAACAATATTTCGTTGAAGAATACCGAGTGGCTTGGCTATTAGCGTATTTCACTCTTGAGCCGCGCGTCGCTGGTTCGAAACTCAGCCAAGGTCAAAATTTATGCAACGTACAATGAAATGAAATAACATGGAATGAGAAATCTTTATTTGACGTAAAAAAATCAGATTTCGTTTGTCAATTGTCAAATCTACCACCGTTCCGTAACGAGGTTCCTCTGATGGAGCAGAAATTGACGAAAGAAACTCCGTTGGTGTTCTACAAGCTATGAATAGTCTCACAGGCAATTAAAGCATATTCTAAGACAAAATTAAACACTACAACAAAAAAGGACTAGTTTTAGGCCAACAATGTAGCACTTAACACTAACAACGCTAAATGCATTAAATTTGTATTGCCAAATGTAAAACAGATACCTTATAAAGTTATTTTGCAAATCCTTGCATTAGAGTTTATTGATAGGACAATACTTTCAGGGATCACGAATGATTGTAAGCTTCAAACCCATATAGAAAATTTTGTCAATAAACTCAGCTCGCCTGCTTATCCTGTTAGAAAAATACTGCTACTGACTAATGTGGCTACTGCGCGAACAGTTTACTTTAGTTACTTTCACGGCATAATTTGTCTTATGGTATTTTATTATGGGGACATGCAGTTTATGCAAATACAATATTTATCTTGCAAAAAAGAGTCGTGCGTGCTACTTATAGTTTGCGCACTCGTGATTCGTTCAGGGAGTTACGATTACAGGTCAATGTACACGCATCTCTTATAAAATTCCCAAGAAAATACAAGTTCTCACTGAAGTCATATATAAAAATGACATATAAAAACGTATGTGCTCCAAAAATTAATATACTCGTAGTTTGAACGACTATGTTAACGATAAGGAGGTGTGGTAGCACACATCCAGTGGACACTGATAATTGTAAATGTGGCGTTACTATTATTTGTATTATTGTAACGTTGTTACAACGTTCCGCGAACACGGTTGAACTGTCGTTGTGAGTGGTTGACTTGAGTATATATGTATTCGATGAAGTTATTGCTGTTAGCCGTTTTGGCTTTTACAGCTTCATAGGTTTGCGCCTGCGGCCTTGAGGCCGCGGGCGTTTATGCTTTAAATAGATGTACAGGAGTACATCTACTGCTTACCTCTTTATGGTAAGCAATCTAAGGACCGTCCGAGGGAGGTTCGGGCCTCGTCTCGGACGGTCGTGGTGTTTCGGTAGTAAAGGGCGGTAAGGACCGCCCTGAATCCCGGGTGCAAGGTGTGTACGCGGGTGTTTGATTTGCACGATACGCTCTTACGCGTCGGCGGGGGATTGTGTATGTGACTCTACTTCTAACTGTATGTACAGTGTGTTCAGGTTGAGTAGTGTTAACCGAAACTAGTTCAGTTTGTCGGTCTGTCGGTGCTGTTACGTCTTCCGGGTCGTCTAATACGTTACGCGGGCGACGGTGACGCACCGTTGCGTTTAATATCGGGGAATATTTGATGGCGTTTACCACCAGCGGGTTAGGGTGTACGGCGGCCGATTCGAAGTAGCGCCGTGACGTTTCCCTGAAGAATGCTTTGATCGTCGGTATTTTACAGTCCTTGTGTAAGTCGTCGTTACGCTGGTACCAGCTTGCACCGGTGGCGCTACGCAGAAACTTATTTTGGACGGTCTGTAGCGAGGCGATGTGTGTTTTCGCCGCGTGAGCGAAGGCTACCGAGGCATAGGCCATGATAGGTCTTATGCAAGCCTTGTATAGGAGTAATTTGTGTCTAAGTGACATCTTGCTTGAGGAGCAGATCATTGCATGTAGGCGGCCTGCGACGAAGGCGGCCCTGTTCCTGACTGTCCTAATATGGGGGGCGAATGTCATCGCCGCGTCTAAGGTTACTCCTAAGTATTTCGCCTTCCTTTCCCAAGGGATCGTCGGTCGAATAGGGTGATAGTGCCTAATTTACGAGATTCGTAATTATGATTGGCCGTGCTCGTTCCCCTTGTGAAGAGAACTCCTACGCTTTTTTCGGGATTAACCTCAATTCTCCATTTCCGGAACCATTCGCCTAGACGATTGGCAGCGGCTTGGAGTCTTAAGGTGATGCGACCTTTGTGGCGGTCGGAGAAGTATAGGGCCGTGTCGTCCGCGAATAGTGCGAGGTTGACCTGGGGCTCCTTTGGAATGTCACTCGTGTACAGTGAGAAGAGGATCGGGGAGAGGCAGGAGCCTTGAGGGACTCCGGCTTTCAGAGGGCGGATTGAGGATCGCGTGCCCTCTACTCGATAGCGAAAGGTGCGGTTGGACAAGTAGGCTCGTAGGATGTGCACGAGCCTGTCTGGGATATTGAAGTTATACAGTTTATAGATTAAACCGTTGTGCCAGACTTTGTCGAATGCCTTTGCGACATCGAAGAATAGTGCTCCCGTCCTATTGGGTTTGGGGAGAGGTTTAGGTTTTTAATATGTGCTCCGTTAAGCGGTGCACTTGTTGAACACACAGTGTTCGGAACGGAAGCCGAATTGCTCGTCTGGAATTATGTTGTTCTCAAACACAAATTGTCTGAGTCTTTTCAGGATTATTCTTTCATAGATTTTCCCCATAGAGTTGAGGAGACTTATAGGGCGATAGCTGGAGGCGAGGTTACGGGGCTTGCCTGGTTTCGGAATGCCTATGACGTCTGCCTCTTTCCAGGCATCCGGGAAGGAGCAGCTGGCGAGGAGTACGTTGAAGATGTTTGCCAGTAGGCATATTAGTGGGGCTGGGAGAGTTTTAAATACCCTGTTGCTTATACCATCCATTCCGGGTGCTGACCGGTTTTTCAGGTTGCTTACTATCTCAGAGACTTCTTTGGGTGTCACTGGCTCTAGTGGATCGTCCACTGGTGGTAACGCGTCCCTACGTGTTACTTCCTCGTCCACCTGCCGCAGGTGGGCCGGATCCGTTGGTTCACGCGAGGGGGTGCATTGGCTCTCTAGACTGTCCGCGAGGCATTCGGCCTTTTCGCTGTCGTCGAAGGCTAGCGTGTCTAAATCGGGGCGTAATAGCGGGGGCATTGTTGCCACGTTCTCTACTTTGAGAGATCGGGCCAGCTGCCAGTAGGCAGTATGCGATGGCTCGATGTCTCCAAGGAGAGAATCCCACCTAGTGTTCCTAAATTCAGTGATGCGCTCTTTTACTTGCCTCTGTAGGCGTCGCATGGTTTCGCGGTTTTGTTCCGTTCTATAACGGTCATGTGCTCTAATAGCTGCGTTTTTTCTCCTAATTAGGCGTCTAAGACCTGCCGGGAGCTCCATGTCCCGAGCGTTCGACTCAGGGACCGTCCTTTTGGATTCTTCGACGGCTGACTTGAGATGGTCTGTTAGTGAGTTTATTGCCCTACATGCTATTTCAGGCGAGTCTATCTTGTCCGGTATTTTGTCTAGGTGCTGTGATGTCGTAGCTTCGAGTTTGACTTCGAGGGTACGCCAGTCCACGATGGTTTTGGTCTGAGGGACCTCACCATGCAGCTGGCCCAGCTTGAGTAAGACCGGTCTGTGGTCTGAGTCGAGTTCGTGAAGCGTATCTATCGAGTTAATAGCTAGGCTTACGTCTTTAAGAATCGCGATATCGAGTACGTCCGCCGCGTGAGTGTGATACGTCGGATATCTCGTAGGCGAGTCGGGTGCGATTACGTCTAACAAGTAGCGGTCCCGTATGTCGGCGAGCACGTTGCCGTTTGTATTATTGACGCGCGAGTTCCAGCTGATGTGTTTGCTGTTTGGGTCGCCGCCTATGATGACGGAGGGCCTAGCTCTGTTAGCGTCCTAATGTCTGACGAATGGAGGGTTTTGTTTGGCGGCAGATAGGCTGATACTAGAACAAGCGGCCTGTGGCCGGTTAGCGCTATTCTACACGCGGAAACTTCGATTGTTATTAGGTCGGGAGGGTCGAGCGGTATGCAATGCAAGGACCTTTTGAAGTTAATCAGGGTGCCGCCTTTGGCGGACGTTAACCTGTCATTACGGATGATATTGTAATTTGCTATTTTAGGATCGCGATTGCTAGGCTTCAAGAAGGTTTCTTGCACTAGCATAATGTCGACGTTGTGATCGCGAAGAAACGTAGCGATTTCGTCTTTCTGCGTTTTGAGGCCGTTTGCGTTGAATGCAGCGACAGTCAGAGAGCGCGGTTTTAATCTTCCTACTGCGTTAGCCATTGGAATAATTAGTGTGTGTTAAATTTGGGCATGACGCGGGTTTAGGCGCATTGAAACGACCAGATCGCGTCGATAGTGGGCATGTGCTCAATGGTGGCCATGAGTTTGTCCTGGGGTGTCGTTGCCTTGCGTAGTTTGCGGGCTAGGATTGATAGATCAGCAACGTTGATGTTGTTGATGAAGCCGCATACTAATGAAAAGTCGGCGGCGAAGTTTGAGGCGCCTTGGGGCGCGGGAGTGGAGGCCGCAGGTCGTGAAGCGACCGCGCTCTTTGAGTATAACCTAGGGGTTTAGCCCAGGCATTGGCTTTCTGCGTGAGTTCAGCAGTGGGATTGGCAGGCGCTGGCTTGGCAGGCGCTGGTTTGGCAGGTGCTGGTTTGGCAGATGCCGTTTTGGCAGGCGCTGGCTTGGCAGGCGCTGGCTTGGCAGGCGCAGGAGGTTGGGACCGTGGAGCCCCGGGGCCCTTCCTACGACCGTTCTTTTGGGTGCCGCCACGCTGTCTCTTTCGCGGCGCTCTGTTGCAGCCGCGATAATTCGCAGGATGCCCTGTTCGCCGCACAAGACGCAGCTTGGCGGTTCGGTTGCGTCGCGCGTGCGCTCGCACTCCGGAGTGCCGTGGTCTCCGAGGCATTTGACGCAGCGGGGACGCGCGAAACAATTTCTGGCCGAGTGGCCGTATAGTTGGCAGCGGTGGCACTGATTTATGATGCCTTTGTTCCGCGGTGCCTCGATGGATAGATTCGTAAGCTTACAAATCGCTTTGATGTTAAATATAGCCTTGCCTTCCGGGGACAGGTCGAGAATGGCTAGGACCAAGTCGTACGGTGACTTTTTCTGTGGGTGGTACATTCGGTGTACCTCCTGCACAGGGATATTCTTCGCGATTAAGTCGGTTTTTATATTATCCAGGAGGAGCTCCTTAGGGAGACCGCGAATTACTACGCGGAGACGTCTGTCCTCCTCTAGCGAGTAGGTGTGGAAACTAATGTTTTTATTTTTTAGGTGTCTAGTCACCGTGCGAAAATCGTCTATATTAGTAAGGAATACGCGGATTCCTTGAGCTGTGGTTTGTGCTTTTGGGCACAGAATTTTGTTTTTAGTCAGCCATACTGACAGGTCGTTCCAGTGCCCTTTGTCCTGGAGTATGATCGGCGGCGGGGGTTTGGGCGCGCGGGCCCCTGCGGTCGCGGCGGCGTTGGGTTTAGACGCGAGTCGGTTTGGTTGGGCGGACTGTGCCGGTTTGGTTTTGGGTTCCCGCTTCGCTATTGGCTGGCGGGTTTGCGACGCAGCCTTTTTGGATGGCGTGCCTTTCGGCGATAACGACGAGTCCGAGTTAGGCTCGTCCTCGTTTCTAGCGACGCGTTTTTTCGCCTTTCTCCTGACGACGACCGTGAAGCCGTCGTCCGGAGAGGCGTCCTCGACTTCCATGTCGGACCCGGAGTCCGACAGGTACGCGGCGTGCCCGTTGGCGGCGGGCGACGCGGGAAGGCTAACCTCCGTGGCTACGGGCGACTCAGGGAGGCGTCCGGAGAGGCGTCTCGACTTCCATGTCGGACCCGGAGTCCGACAGGTACGCGGCGTGCCCGTTGGCGGCGGGCGACGCGGGAAGGCTAACCTCCGTGGCTACGGGCGACTCAGGGAGGCGTCCGGAGAGGCGTCTCGACTTCCATGTCGGACCCGGAGTCCGACAGGTACGCGGCGTGCCCGTTGGCGGCGGGCGACGCGGGAAGGCTAACCTCCGTGGCTACGGGCGACTCAGGGAGGCGTCCGGAGAGAGGGCTGTCCGTGTCGAACGCCGGGCGCGAGGCGACCTCGGTGTTCGAGCCCAGCCGGAAAGCTTCGAATTTTTCCCAGATATCTGGGAATGCGAATTTGACGAACTTCGCTAGTTCGGAATTTGCGCAATGGTCGGCCATCTTGTCGGCGTCGGCCATCTTGTCGGCGTCGGCCATCTTGTCGGCGTCGGCCATCTTGTCGGCGTCGGCCATCTTGTCGGCGTCGGCCATCTTGTCGGCGTCGGCCATCTTGTCGGCGTCGGCCATCTTGTCGGCGTCGGCCATCTTGTCGGCGTCGGCCATCTTGTCGGCGTCGGCCATCTTGGTCGTGTCGGCCATTGAATGGCGTGTGTGAGAGAGATTCTAAACCTCCCTACCAAAGGCAGGGAGGTGTGTGCCTACTGGTTCTATACCCCGCGCTTTTAGGTGCGCAGGGATGAGTACCTAGCTGTTGCCTAGCGCAACAAGCGACACAGAAATTTAAAAATAGCCGCCTCTGAGGCGAGAGTTGTGTATGAACTACTTACAGGGCAGGAGTTCAGTAGCACTACACTTTCACAGCGGTTTCCCGCGAACACTGGACACTATTTCTATTGTCACTTGAATTGGCTTCTCGTGAGCACATGGGTGCTGTTTGAGAGAAACGTCCACTCCGCACGGGCGCGCGTCGCAGACTGTGTATGGTTGACTTGAGTGTGTCATAATCACGCTTAAAAGCCTTTGCACGCGGCGGCGCTGTGCGGTGGGTCGTCCACTTCCCTTAAATATAATCGAGGACGGCGATGGCTGCCACGTGCGTCATGCTTATGAACAAGTGCTGCTTGTGGGGGCTGGTCAGTTCGAGTGGTTTAGGAGCAAAAACTTAACGGACGGACTGAGAGTGATTTCGTATCGTATTATTGTGGATTGTATGGATACCAGCTAGATTAAACTAAAATGATATCGTCAAATACGAGGAATCCGGATAGTTGTGAATAATTACTTACGTTAAAATACCACATGAATTTGTTGGCAGGTGGATTAGCGTTAACCTTGCATTTTAAACGCATAGAGTCCAGTTCTACTACTTCGTTTCGCTTTTCGTCGTCAAGTTTGACAATTTGTACTATTGGACCGACTGAAACCAAAAATTCAAAAGTCAAAAGACAACTTTATCGTTTTATACTAATCTCACAATATTGAGTGGAGGCCTGTGTCTGGTAGTGAAACATTAAAGTGTGTACCAAATAAGTAGTAATAAAAAAAATACCATAAATTACGTACATGTAACGTTTAAAGTGACCGCGTCTGTTTTGGAACTTCGTTCCGGTGGCATTATAGGGTTACTCGCTTCGCATGTTAGGTTGTTTTCATGGTCTGCCACAGTAGGGTTAAGTTGAATATATGAAACTGCAGCTTGAAGAGAACTGTCCCAAGTCTAATAAACATAATTGTAATAATTACCTTTAATTGTACACAATTGGATTTGGAAATCATTAAAGGTGTTAACTGTGAGTACTTATAAGCATAGAAAGTTAATGAGTGCTTACAGTAAAAAAAATATAATAATCTCTAAATATAAATAATCAAGAAAAAGCCTAATAAGTAGAGTATATAACTAACCAGTAAAGAATACCTGATTACTATGCTGCTTCAGTCGTTTATTACCCAGCCACCAACTCAAGTCAGAGGGTGGATAAGAGCCATATGCACTACACTGAGCTGTGACAGTGTCACCAGCATGAAAGACTCTTTCGGATGTTCCATGAATCCATTCGATTTGCACTTTACTAGCTGATACTAAAACCGACGACCAAAAAAATCAGATCAGTGTTTACAGCAAGAGGAAAACGTAGTTTCTTGTTTCTCGACTTGCTTGTCGATCAATAATTAAATTATAATACACAACATTTCGATTCAATTACGTCTTTTGATAAACGCAGACTTTTGATAAAAGCGAGACCTGCGTTCGATTCTCCGTGCTAGCACCGCTAAAATTATTAATTATAACCTCCAGTGCTAAATGCATCACGTGCTAGGCGATTAAGAACAACAGCATACAGCCAGACGTTTTTAAACAAAATCGGGAACATGTATGTTCCCTAACCCGCCCTAGAACAATGCAGCCCACTGTTTCCTGGCGGAATTTTACTTATTTATTTTTTTGGATCTTTATAAATAGATATTTAACTTTTATCAGATAATGTATGTGTAATGTTTATACATTATAATGTTCGAGTTATGAAAAAAGTTACTTACAATACAATTCTATTTGTAGCGAGGCTTCTAGCGGCGGAACCAAGTGCGTATTACTTGCTCTGCACGAGAGAGTATCAGCGTTATCTCGGGTTAGTGGTAGATAGAGTTCATTTTGTCTTACATTTGGTATGTCACTTACGCTATCCGTATCATCAACTAGTGTTTCACCCGAATACCAGCTAATTTTTGGCGAAGGTCGTCCTAAAATCATATACCCATGAATGTGTTGCAGTTGCTTCGTTAATTTTTGTCAAATTTTGAACTATAACTGTTTCAGGTTTTCAGAACTTTTTGAGAGATTCAGCAGAATATTTATTTGTTGTATCTCTCATAGTTTACTAATAATTTCAGTAATAAGTATAGTATAAACGGAGTTGAAATTTGGAGATTCATCGTATAAAAATAATCACTAAATAGACGACAATTAACGGTATTTTGAAAAAATGAGAAATTTTAGACAATGTCAAGTTTAATAATTTCAGTAATAAGTATAGTATAAACGGAGTTGAAATTTGGAGATTCATCGTATAAAAATAAGCATATTTAGTCATTCAAGATTTTAATTAATTAAATATGACGGAAATGTAAGCGAAATTTAATTTCGATGGAAATATTGTTAATGAAATAAACTGAAACGATAATAACTAATACATGATTCTAACAAAAAAAAAAAATATAATAATCTCTAAATATAAATAATCAAGAAAAAGCCTAATAAGTAGAGTATATAACTAACCAGTAAAGAATACCTGATTACTATGCTGCTTCAGTCGTTTATTACCCAGCCACCAACTCAAGTCAGAGGGTGGATAAGAGCCATATGCACTACACTGAGCTGTGACAGTGTCACCAGCATGAAAGACTCTTTCGGATGTTCCATGAATCCATTCGATTTGCACTTTACTAGCTGATACTAAAACCGACGACCAAAAAAATCAGATCAGTGTTTACAGCAAGAGGAAAACGTAGTTTCTTGTTTCTCGAGTTGCTTGTCGATCAATAATTAAATTATAATACACAACATTTCGATTCAATTACGTCTTTTGATAAACGCAGACTTTTGATAAAAGCGAGACCTGCGTTCGATTCTCCGTGCTAGCACCGCTAAAATTATTAATTATAACCTCCAGTGCTAAATGCATCACGTGCTAGGCGATTAAGAACAACAGCATACAGCCAGACGTTTTTAAACAAAATCGGGAACATGTATGTTCCCTAACCCGCCCTAGAACAATGCAGCCCACTGTTTCCTGGCGGAATTTTACTTATTTATTTTTTTGGATCTTTATAAATAGATATTTAACTTTTATCAGATAATGTATGTGTAATGTTTATACATTATAATGTTCGAGTTATGAAAAAGTTACTTACAATACAATTCTATTTGTAGCGAGGCTTCTAGCGGCGGAACCAAGTGCGTATTACTTGCTCTGCACGAGAGAGTATCAGCGTTATCTCGGGTTAGTGGTAGATAGAGTTCATTTTGTCTTACATTTGGTATGTCACTTACGCTATCCGTATCATCAACTAGTGTTTCACCCGAATACCAGCTAATTTTTGGCGAAGGTCGTCCTAAAATCATATACCCATGAATGTGTTGCAGTTGCTTCGTTAATTTTTGTCAAATTTTGAACTATAACTGTTTCAGGTTTTCAGAACTTTTTGAGAGATTCAGCAGAATATTTATTTGTTGTATCTCTCATAGTTTACTTTAATAATTTCCAGTAATAAGTATAGTATAAACGGAGTTGAAATTTGGAGATTCATCGTATAAAAATAAGCATATTTAGTCATTCAAGATTTTAATTAATTAAATATGACGGAAATGTAAGCGAAATTTAATTTCGATGGAAATATTGTTAATGAAATAAACTGAAACGATAATAACTAATACATGATTCTAACAAAAAAAATATGAGTTTATTTTGTAAAGTAATCGATACAACAAATATTAAATGTTTAACGAGTAAAGAAAACACAAATTTTATTCGAGTTTTTTAGTTCGAGGTTTTTATTTTAATAGGTCCGGTGTTCAAAATTATAATTAGCAGTCTTTACCTCCGATGACAAGACAATTTAGCACCAGCGTGTCCCCTTCGTAATAAGGTCTAGCTTTGTTTGTGACTGTATTCCCTAATTCGTCTAGAAAGAATGGCTCACTTGGTAGTACTGAAAAATGTAACAAATTTTAATGTTAATATAAGCCCAGGTCATAGTAGCTGTACAATAAATGTAGTACAGGTACCATCGCACAAATGATGCTGCTCCCTATCACTTGTCTATGGTATTTGGGTTTGGCCAATTCGTATGGATTTTCCGCCATCATGCAGTGAAGTTACCATTTAGAAAAAAAACATGGTAAATTACCCCTCACACCCCACAACATACAGCAGCATAACAACATTAGAGGAATTAAATTTCTGATTGTAAATTTGAACATTATTTGGCGCATAGTTGATTATTTTATATATTGTAAAAATTTTGAATATCGACATACTCCGTCAAAACCTGTTTTAATTTCTGATCTCGAATAATAACGTGTTATGAAGACGGTAAAAGATATATTGATAACATGCTGCGGTTTAAAATTGAGAATCGACGGATCCTAGATAATCAATAACAATAAACATAACTATTACCAGTAACAGTTAAGTTCACTCCCGCGTTTCTGGTAGCCGACAAGAGAAATTCAACTCTACAGTGATATAACGCTTGATCGTCCTCTTTTAACACTGAGATTGTTAATGTCGTGCGATACGTGTCCATACTGGCAATTACTCTACCGCTGGCATTGAAGACGATGTTACACCATTCAGTTCTCACGCGGGCATCATAGCTAAAACAAAAGTTATAATTTAGATATCAAGAGTTGAAAATACTTTGAATATAATTTATTGCATACCTTAAAAAAGTACAGAATAAAAAAGTAAATTAGTGGGTACAAATTGGCGGCCGTATTCACTGCATAGGTCTCTTCCAGGCAACCAAAAGTTTTGTACCTTGTTGTTTTCAACTAAGAGTTTGTGTTTTAAGCCTAAATGAGTATCTAAGTTGATTATCCTTGTTTTCACCATATTTATTTTACTATGTATATTAAAAACATGACGATTGAGTAAAAAAAAAAAACAAAAAAGGGCTAACTATTAATTTTATCTGTATATAATATTTTTACGACTGTCAAAGAGTAGTGACTTTGTCCTTTTATAGTTGGAAGTACTCGCTCATATGAGAAACATACGTCGCCGTTTCTGACGTTTGCTTTAATTGAAATAAAAAATGTAATCATATAAAACTATTAATATTATAAAACATTAACGTTTGTGTTATGTTCACATTAGAAACAAACATGTGGCTACGAATCAAAGTAATTTACCTATAAATCGAGTCATTATCTTTGTACCACACCAGGAGCATGAGCTCATCATTTGCTGTATCCGGAGTTGAGTCGCAAAAAAGTGTCGTATTTCCATCTTCTAACGCCTCTTGGAACGTCACTGGACCTAAAACAATACGCAAAACTATAATTGTTATTTACACTATGACATTTAGGTGTATAAAACCTTAAAAATATTAATGAATTAGTAAATCACTAACTTTAAAAACAATCTTTTTACATGAAACGTTGGATAAAAAATTATGTGAGTTACTAATTCTACGTTTTACATATGCTAATGCTAATTAATTTTTAAAAATTTAAGGAAATCTGACATTCTAAAGGTGAAGCAGACTAGTTTATAAAATATTATATATACTAAAAGAATAGAAAACTTACCGTCTGCTCCTGCGATGAAACCAAAGACCGGGAAATAGATGAAAATTAACAATAGTATCAGCGCCACAGAGACGCGCATTCTACGGTCCATCCATGCTACCGCGTTAACTCTTCATAGGTTTGAAAGGTAATGGTAAAACTTTAAACCAAGGTTGGTTTGTTTTTCTCTTGTAGACTACTTTTTCGTTCTTACTATAAGCAGCTTTTTTCTATGGTGACACAAAAAAAAACTGATATAAGATAAAGCTAATAAAAACGCATTTGAAATCTGCTTACTCTACCTATGGCCATACGATCTGTTACATATTAAAATACATATATTTTTAAATAAACAGCACACAGCAATCACAAATGATTCTTATATGTACAGTCGAAATCTCAGCGATTAATTAAAGTAATTGTCGCATGGTTAATGATTTAATAGATTTAATTTATAATTAAAATATTAAAATTTTTACATGGTAACTTTTTCATTCATATTTATTTTATTTTATTTATATATATAAAAAGGCTAAAATAATCTTCGATTTTTATTAAATTTGTGAATAAACAATGTGTTAATAAATAAGAATAACAATATTCTTAATGATATGGAAACATTAGGTCCTTACATATGAAATTAGCACAAAATATGGAAAACGTAAAAACTTAATCGAAGTGGTACATCATTATGATCTATGCAATTTCTCCATTTTATAGTTAGGGGAGTATGATGTGTGCCAGAGACATTCCAATTGCAGCTTCTCTAATTTAGCGACCGTTTGTCGCGCAGTATGGGGTCTAGCGTTGTCATGAAGCAGCAGTGGGCTAGAGCAATTAACCAGTCTCGGCTGTTTAACGGCTAGCTTTTCCATCATGGTTTGCAATTGTTGACAATACAGATCTGCTGTAATCGTCTGGCCAGATCATAGGAAGCTTCTCTTGAAGAAGGTTCTCTTGGGTTCAACCACTGTGATGTGCGTTTCCGATTGCGATTTCCGACGCGGGTTTTTATTGATCTTTTGGTTTACCCTATGTAAGAGGGACTAAATTTATAATCTAGCTTGTACACTCATGCATCTTGTAGAGGAATATAACACTTGACAGGTGGAAAAAACTGACTAATCTTTCTCGGGAGCTTTTAAAAGGTTTTAATCGAAGCTCGCTTCAAAATATAGCCAATCTTGTCCATGACTCCTCTGTTGAATGGTACAAATGATACAGAAACGTTACTATCTGCGAAACTATTCAAAGTTGAAAAATTAGAGATTGTTGTCAAATAACAGTTAAAATAAAAGCGGTTCCAGAACGCTTCCTTGGGAAACTACAAAAAACTAAACTAAATTTTATCACAGATATGTACGTTAGTACTGCAACAATTGAGTTTCCGCACATTTAACATTACTGTGAGAATTATAAATAAAAGAGATCTAACAATACCGGTACATCACGAAAACTACTCTGTGACTAATCGAACATCCGCATCGGTTTTTGTCGTAAATAACGGTGTTGGTCTAATAGTCAAATATATAATACATAGTTACAGTTATCGTTTATAGGATTTAATTTCTAAGATTTGTATGAAACCTATTCTCTTAACGTCTCTCCTCCGGCTATAGAGAAAAAAAACTAATCGTTTAAGCTAATTTTATCGAGTGTTTGAGTTTAGTTTCAAAGCAGCAAATTGGATAAAAACTTTGTAGTTTTTACAAAACATCTAATCATACTTTATGAAATATTAGGTTTACCTGGATTCTGGATTACAATAATTAATGTTGTAATGTAAGAAAATGGAGTGCTTTAAATTATTGGCTACAATGTTTGATTAAAAAAAATCCTCAACACAATTTAATTTATTATAATAATAAAATAGCCAAAGTAAAACCCATACTTTCACGTCTTGGTAGTACACCACGCAATGTAGATATTCCGAATATATCTTTACTAAAAGCAACAAATGCTTTAGTTTTGTAGTATAAAAAATAATCACTAAATAGACGACAATTAACGGTATTTTGAAAAAATGAGAAATTTTAGACAATGTCAAGTTTAATGCAATCCGAGTGTTTGCATTGTATTTATACCGCGTGGCTGAAGAAATTAATAAATTGCACCAAACTTATTTGACTGTAGTTTCCAATAGGAACTATTAGTTATTCTGTGCCATGGGTGTAATAGAAGCCAACTGATTGCAAATGGATGCTTTCTTGCGTCGTTCGCTTCTTTGCATGTGTAAAATTATTTCCGAGCGGCGATGGGCTCACATTCTGTTGTAATTTGTTATTTGACGTTTGAGCTTTTGTCAAAAGTATGTCCTCTAGATAGATGAATTCATGATGGATGCTGGTGGCTCAGGACCGAGCTTTGTGGCAATCTTTGGGGGAGGCCTATGTTCAGCAGTGGACTTCTGATAGGCTGAAATGATGATGATGATGTCCTCTAGCTGTCATCGACTGACAGTTGTAAATATTCTCACCTTTGCCCACTCAGAGAGGGACTGGCGTGAGTTTGTATAAAGTACCAGTCTGTAAATGCCCACTGCTGGGTAAAGGTCTTCTCTCAGATATATGAGTGAATTTTAGAACCGGGAAGCGTCCACCGCGCTGCTCCAGTCTGGTTTGGCGGGCTTCACACGTCCTCGAAATATTATTTTTATTATTTCTTACAAAATGTAGGTTTTCTATCGAGTAAATTTAGCACCTAAAATTGCTAAAATAAATTTAGGTGATGCTGGCACTGGGGCACGGACTCAGATCACTTGCGTACTATAAAATTAAAGCGAGCCGTGGTAGCCCTGACCACTAGGCTACCATCGCTGTAGTGAGTGAGTTTGTATGCTGTAAACTATTACAGGTAAGTACCTATGATTGCCAACCCGCCTGCCAAGCCGAATCTAAATACCTACAAGATCAACCTATTCAGTCCACCAGTGAACATAGTCCTTTACAAGCTAGCGATAGCAAAAGCCGCCATATATTTCTAGGAAGGTGTGACCACACTGGGCAAGCGAGTAGGTGAGCGCAGTGCCGGTGTTCTCGCACTGTTGATGCTGCTCCCCATGACTGTCGGTGGGTTTGGATTCGTGAAATTCGGATGGATATTCCGCCATCATTCAGTCGCCAGAGCCTGGTTTGTTAGCTAGCTGGGCGCACAACGTAGAAGAGAGCGTTTGTAAAAGGAGATGTTGTATTCCGCCTCACACCCTTATTTTCCCTTAATACATATCTGGCAATTAAGATATCTATTTATTAATTTATTTAACTTCTTATACAATAACAAGTATATAGGCGGACTAAATGCCTGAGGTATTCTCTACCAGTCTTCCTACAAGTAATGCAGAGATGAAATGAAGTAGTTGTTTCGACAAATGTTGAGAAAGTATAAAAATATTTTAAATATATTTACAAAATTGAATATACCTATAAATATATTATGTAATAACTATAGTACAATGAACACAAATAATCATATATATAAATATATACACACAATGATAATAATTCAATGATATCGGTGGAAACCACTCACTATTTTATAAAACAATAATGAGCACAATGGTAAACAAATGTGGATTATGAAGTTTCATTTAAAATTAGAATTAGGAGAAACTACTAAGAAACTACTAAGAAAATTTTACTTACATGTTCCAGTAGAATATTTATATTAATCCGGTTTAAATTTAAAAACCGGTCAGTGTTCACTACAAAATGTTATCCAATATACGCACTAAGGAAACAATTAAAACACAATTTTTTTCACAACACCATTAAAATAATATCTATGCAAAATTTCAACCATATCGTGTTAAGAATATTTATTACACATATTTATAAATATGTACTCGTAAGTCCGAGTATGTTCCATAATACATGATAGATACGAAATTTCAGGATGTCTTATGAAGCGTGCACTGCCGTGATTTATTGAATTGTCGAAATATGCACTACACTCGGGAAAAGTGAATATGTCCTCCGATGCGTAAAGTTTGTTGCGTACTGAACTGCACCTGAACGTCTCTATCGTGGATCGTGATCGTATCGTTGACGAAACACAAACCGGTTGTCGTAAATAGTATTTTCGGTATGGCCAAAAGATCCGCTTCGAGCATTTGTTTCTTACCAAAATAGTTATACCACAGAGAAACCTTTTAATGACGTCTTATGGCATAAAAATATTTAATTTTAGTTTAATCAATAAAAAATAAAGAAAAATTCTGAGCGATTACTACAACTTGATGAACTTCCCGCTCAGAATTTTCCATGTTCCAAAGGATTTCAGTGGCCGTCCAACTTGAAAGTTCCTTGACTTTGATTGGCACAACTCGACAAAGCCTGACTTGGGGACCAGAGTCGAATTATTTTTACATGGCGATGTAGACACCCCAGATACGAATTAATACATTTTGAGTAACTACTAGTGTTAATATATCCGTATTAAAATTATGTATTGTATGATTGTATTTAACTTGTTCTTCTCTTTGATTAGATTATTCTGATATTAATATTAGTACACATTAATAAACTATGTGCGAATAGTCTTGCAAACACATTCGGAAACTTTTTACTGCGGTTACTTAAGCAATTATTTAGTATTGATTAAGTAACAGTGCAATAGCATTCACTAGTGAGACAGACGCGCAAAATTTTCAGATCTCCATTTGGTATGTCTCAATAAACCCATAAAGACTTACACAGCCTACTTTTCGATGAGTCTGGGTAGATTATAATTGCAGGCAGTGAGCTTGTGAGCTACGTCATCAGGCTTGCTACGGCAGATGCCATGAGACTGTTTAATAATTTTACGCGCCTTTTACAAAATCTACGAGAAGAAAGGGAATGGCCCATTTCCTTGCGCTACCATCACTCGACAAACTGCAGTAGTTGTATAATAATATCGTGAAATAAAATCTTTATCCAACATATTCCACATTCGATTTTAAAACTCGTTTTTTACCGAGTTGGAATTCAATATTAGATCGATAAAAGTAAGCAGCGATTAAAAGTATAGACGTCGCTAGAAACATTAAATACCAGACCGAATGAACAATTTGGAAAATGCCGACATTTTATAAGCAGTGTAAGCAGAACTAATAAAAGCAAATGCTTTATTACCGCGGAATTTTAGCGAAAGGCTGTTCTTATTGGGATAATTTAGGCTTCTCCACCATCCCGTCCCCTTCTCTAGAATATATAAATAGCCTCTCGATGTTTTATTAAACTACTGTGCAATTGATGCCATCGATATTAAAAGCCTTAAACTAAGAAATATTAATGTGGTCGTACACTTTCGTAACGTAAGGCTTTTACCTTCACGTTAAAGCGGCTATGGGAAAGACTTGAAAATCTCATGGCAATCTTTATGAGCAAACCTGGTGACAAGGTTTGCCACCCGTTACCTCTATCTACCAGAGAGTTTCTGCCTCACTGGTGACAAATTTTATGGGATATTATCTATTTGTCAGATTTTTTGGTGTTCTTTCATCGGTAATGGCGATATTTTAACATTCCTACAGCCAGTATGTGCTACAGCGAGTAAGTAAAAACTAAAACTAACTCACAGTTTGTATCTATTTTCAACTACCGACTTCACGCGTGATCTAAGAATGTGGTCCCACAGAAACCGAAATCTATGTAAAAATAATCCTATGTCTTAATAGATAACGTAATTGACTTCTCTTATAAATTTCGTTTAAATTCTTTCAAGAATTTAGGTGATCATGGTTGATCGACAAACCTCCAAACATTTTCAACTCGCTTTTTATATTTTCCTGGCAATAAACTCCTATAACTTGATTACAGCTATCATCCGTGTTTTAAATG
Source organism: Bhutanitis thaidina (assembly GCA_029286595.1). Classification (NCBI taxonomy): domain Eukaryota; kingdom Metazoa; phylum Arthropoda; class Insecta; order Lepidoptera; family Papilionidae; genus Bhutanitis; species Bhutanitis thaidina. The sequence continues at coordinate 1,513,743 of JAGSMS010000028.1, forward strand.
CTTGCGTTAAAAATAGTTAAACAAACAATTACGACCAATGACCACACCAGACGTTCAAAGCCGCACATGTACGTAATACGTAGATACATAGATATATCAAAGAAGACCAAATCGGCCTTTATGGTAAATTAGTAAACATCAACACAGAAACTTCACAATGGAGATGTTTCATACCGCATTAGGCAATACAAATATAACGAAATGCGTTTGAATTGAAAGGTTTTATCACTCTCGCAGCTTTAAAAAATGGATTATATCGTTATGACGTTCATACTACGATATTGATAGGTACATTATTATAAAGTAGTAATGCTAGCTATAAAATCTACTTATTTAGTAGTTAACAAACAGTTCACTGCTGAACAAAAGCCTCTCCCGATAGGAGTATTTGTCGCAATGGCCTCGCTTTCTGACGAATTGATGAAGTAATTTTTTTTAAGGGAATGGCTGCAAACGAGCAAGCGTTCACCTGATGGTAAGTGTTTACATCGCCCACGTACATCTGAAACACTAGAGGTGCTGCAGGTGCATTGCCGGCCTTTAAGGGTATTTGGGAGATGGGAGAGAGGACGAGGAGGGGGAAGGGGAGGGGGAGAGGGCCACCGGTTACCTCACTCACCGAACGAAACGCTGAAGCACAAGATGCCTCTACTTCACCCCGGTATTCCGCTAGACCGTGGTACCAATCAGATCGAGCCGGCCCATTCAAACAGCTGCTAAAGCCGCCGCTTGGCTATCACCTTAGGTATCACCTCACCTCGCTCTATTGACACTGCTGCCTTTAAGTCTGCCTGCATTTAAGTCTAACATACTTGCGACAGTTATTCCATAATTCTTATAAACACGTCGAAATTTCTGTTATGACACTGTAGTCACTTACCATCAGATAGTTAGTTAGTTTGTTTGTCATCCAAATCCAATAAAAAAAACCTCGGTGTGAGACCACACACACCACAGGGTATACATTCCTCGAAATTTTTGTTATACTAAAAATAGCTTTATGCACTAAATGTAATTATACACAGAAACTAGTTGTACAGGTTAATAAGTAAACTTGGTAATCTAATAGTTAAGCATAGAATTAACAAGACCCGTACGATAGGTATAAAGTACACCACTCTATAATTTACATAAAATTTCTAAGTACCTTTTGATGTACATAATCTAGAATTACTTACGTATTTATCTATAAAAAGTTCGTCTATTCGTTATTTAGATTTACATAGTCCGTTACACAGAATTCTCTTATTCTCATTCAAATAAACAATTGTTGAGTAAAAAATAAAGCAGTTTCACTCACAAGAATTATGTAAATAATAGACAAAATATCATTGTTGGAAATGTTTAATGAGTCATGTATTGAGCGAAACATTATAATATAATTCCAGGGTCTTTAAGAGAATTTGTATGCAAACTATAACGTAGAAAGAATAAACCATGTGGTACTTACTCATGGTGATCTTAGGAAGTCAAATCAGGAGACGAATCTCGTCACGACCTTATATCAATAATTTTCACCAGAGTTTATCTGGGACCGCGTGACAAGTGGTGAGGCTTGTCGCCGTCTTAGTGTCCAAGACAACGATACAAATCGTACATAAGATTCGTAAAACTCATTTGGAGCCCTCAGCACAGCACAGAAGATCGATCTCGAGTCTCCCGATTCGGAAGAAAATCCTCTAACCACTCGGCTATCATGTCATTTATTGTCGTGTCGTCTTACATTCATTCTATACTAAATTCAGGACCTAACGCGACTTGAAAACGTAAAGTTCTTTAAATTGATGCATGGTGCAGTGAATGAAGATTGTTATTGAACTGCAGCTATAAATTGTTGAATCAGGCAAAGGCGCCGCAGCGACGCGGAGTTTATTTAGGTCTTCACTAAACAGAATTAGTCTCGATTGGGATTAACTCAGCGAAGTGGTCTGTTATGCGTTAGCTCTAGAAGTAAACGGAAGGGTTTATTCAGAATGTCTGAGAATACTTTGCGTTACTTTATATAGCAGACTAGAAACATGCCGCTCGCATAGCTATGGGACATGGGTTTCTCAGAGAATGAGTCTCTCATGAAGAGTTTGGAGGTACATTTCCTCATATCATCCGGTATCAGGTAGATCCCTGGTGCCTGCACCACTAAAAATGTTAATAGTAATTTTAAGTGCTGTATTTAACACGTGTTCGGTGATGAAAGAAAACGTCGAGAGGAAACCTGCATGTCTGAGAAGTAAACAAAATATATTATTTCGAGGATATGTGAAGCCCGTCAACCCGCACTGGAACAGCGAGGCGAACATCCCGCATCCAAAACCCTTGCAGATATTTGAGAAAGCGGGCACTTACAGGCTGCTACTTTACTTTACTTTTATCCATGGTAACGCATATGCGATAAGATCCGTGGAAGGGTCAGATGTAGTGTCAGAGACACGGGACCCCACACGGCCTGACCTGAAAATCAAAAGTTTATGTGTTTGACCCCATGTCGCAGACAGGTACCCTAAGTCCCGTATCATCGATTTTTTTAAGATGTAAATAAGCACTTATGCCTGTCATTTATAGGCTAGCCAGAGATTACTAAATACCTGCGGAAAGGACCTCACGTCGTTGTAAAGATGATAATGTTATAAGAATTTGTAAAATCAATTATTGTAGTTATAAGCTTGGATACACTACAATAAACTTTATTAATTTCACCCAAACACAGAAAAATAATTAGAAAGAATGGCCCGTTTAAAAACAAAATATAAAAAAAAGTTATTAAAGTTTCATTCATTCCGCTTCATTTTAATTCAATTTTAATCGTGGTAGAGCCAAGCGGCGGCTTTTGCTGTCGCAGGAATGGGCCGGCTCGTCCGGATAAGTACCACGGCCTCGCAGAAAAACCGGCGTGAAGTAGAGGCATCTTGTGCTTCTGCGTTTCGTGCGGTGAGTGAGGTAACCGGAGGCCCTCTCCCCCCTCCCCCCTCCCCAAATATGGTAGCGGTATATAATTTTGAGCTACCCCAGGAGGGTACCAGTACCTACGGTTCTGGAGAATCCCTCACTGAGCATCCACGTTCAGGCTTTCCTACGCTACCTAATCGTGGATGCTCAGTCTGCCCCGCGTATTCTGGGGGGGGCAATATTCCGCTCTCTGTCTTTCCTACTCGAGGCAAACGCAGCAAAGAAACTATGGCATCCCCTACCGCGCTCGCCGTGGATTTCTGCAATATCAAGGGACTCCACTCGAACCTTAGCGCCGTTCATTACCATCTTGAAACGGCGAAGCCGGCCTTGCTTTTTCTTACAGAGACTCAGATATCGTCTCCGGCTGATACCTCTTATCTCCATTACCCGGGGTACAAACTGGAACACTCCTTTGTGCCCCGTGCCGGAGTTTGCGTATACGTCAGAGATGATATCTGTTCTCGACGCCTCGGTAGTCTTGAAGGTTTGGACCTTTCTACCCTTTGGCTGCGCATCGACAGCGACGACCATCCGCGCGTCTATGCGTGCCTTTACAGGTCCCATAGCGGTAATACCGTAACTGACCGACTCATCGACCACATCCAAATGGCTACAGATTCCGTGCTACAACAGATCCCATCCGCAGAGATCGTGATTCTCGGCGATTTTAATGCCCACCACACCGATTGGCTCGGTTCTCGCATAACCGATCATGCGGGGAGATCTGTTCACGACTTTGCATTAGCATATGGCCTGACACAACTGGTAACCTCGCCGACGCGGATCCCAGACGTGGAAGGTCATACACCTTCCCTGTTGGACCTTTTGCTGACCTCACACCCGGACGGATATTTGGTCTCAGTCGATGCCCCTCTTGGCTCGTCGGACCACTGTCTGATCCGGAGTGTAGTGCCTAACGCGCGCCGATCCCGAACGCGATCTTCGGGGTTCCGCCGTGTGTGGCACTATAGGTCGGCAGATTGGGATGGAATGCGGTCTTTCTTTGCTTCCTACCCATGGGGGCAGGTTTGCTTCTCGCTGGATGATCCCAACGTCGTTGCAGATTCTGTCACCGATGTGGTACTTCAGGAATGGAACTTTTATTCCGTTCTCTGCAGTGCCTGTCGGAGGTAAATCCCAGCCTTGGTTTGGTCGCACCTGCAAAATAGCGTCACGCCGAAAGCGGAAGTGCTACCAGGCCTGGGCCGATGCATCGGCGTCTCGGGATGCAAAAACCAGTGCTCTTAAAAACGAGTACAACTATGCCTCCAGGTCCTTCAAAAGAGTTATCGCTGCGGCAAAGTTAAAGCACATTGGCAGAATTGGCGAGAGACTAGTTCGCCTCCCATCGGGATCCCGCGCATTCTGGTCTCTCGCCAAGGCTGTCCAGGGAATTTCTGTCAGCCATCTCTCCCATCTCTACACAAGGAGGATGATTCGCTGGCCCATACTGCAAAAGAGAAAGCCGATCTCTTGGGCTCTCTTTTGCATCCAACTCGACTCTTGATGACCGGGGAATCTCTCCACCTACCATCCCGTGGTGTAAGTGCTCCATGCCGGAAATTCAGTTTCTGCAGAGCTCAGTGCGAAAGGCACTCCGCTCCTGGACATTCATAAATCGAGTGGGCCGGACGGAATCCCTCAATTGTGCTGAGGATGTGTGCCCCTGAGTTGGCACCGGTTCTCACGCGTCTTTTCCGGCACTCCTACTCTTCAGGCGTCGTCCCGGAATCTTGGAAGACAGCATTTGTGCATCAATACCCAAAAAGGCGACCGCTCTGATCCGTCCAACTACAGGCCTATTGCCATCACCCCTTGTTATCTAAAATAATGGAGTCACTCATCAACACCCAGCTCCTGAGGTACCTGGAGGAACACCAGCTCATCAGTGACCGACAGTACGGTTTCCGTCACGGACGATCAGCTGGTGATCTTCTAGTTTACCTGACTCACCGATGGGCAGAAGCAGTTGAGTCTAAGGGGAGGCTTTGGCGGTTAGTCTGGCGTAGTAGCGAAAGCATTTGATAGGGTTTGGCATAAAGCGCTTCTTTCAAAGCTTTCATCTTACGGGGTTCCTGAGAGATTGTGCAACTGGGTCACCAGCTTCCTCACGGATCGGAGCATCAAGGTTGTTGTCGACGGTGCATGCTCGGACCCCAAACCCGTGAATGCTGGTGTTCCACAAGGCTGTGTGCTATCTCCCACTCTGTTCCTTCTGCATATCAACGACATGCTACAAATCAGTAGCATTCATTGCTATGCAGACGACAACACAGGTGATGCTCTATATACAGGCCGTGCGAATATTTCTCGGGAACACGTCGACGAGTGCCGGAACAAACTTGTGTCTGAAGTCGAGACCTTGTTATTCAAAGTCTCGGATTGGGGTCGACGTAATTTGGTCCTATTCAACCCCAAAAAGACACAGGTTTGCGCGTTCACCGCTAAAAGAATCCTTTGTCGTTTCTCCTCTTTTGAGAACATTCCCTTATTGCCTCAGCCAGTATCAGAATCCTTGGCGTTGACATATCGAGCGACGTTCAGTTCCGTGGTCACTTGGAGGGAAAGGCCAAATTGGCCTCCAAAAAGCTTGGTGTGCTCTGTAGAGCGAGACAGTATTTCATGCCGGTCCACCGTTTGCTACTTTATAAGGCGCAAGTTCGGCCCCACATGGAATACTGTTCTCATCTCTGGGCAGGGGCACCCCAGTACCAACTCCTTCCATTTGACCGTATCCAACGTCGAGCGGCTCGAATTGTCGGCGACCAAGCTCTCTCTGATCGGCTTGATCCTTTGGCCTTGCGAAGAGATGTTGCTTCTCTTTGCATTTTTTACAAAATTTTCCACGGGGAATGTTCTGAGGAATTGTTCGGATTGATCCCAGCTGCTGAGTTTCACCATCGTACATCGCGACAGAATTCGAAGTTCCATCGATACCACCTAGATGGTTGGCATTCCACCACAGTGCGTTTTAATCGAAGTTTTCTGCCACGCACTTCGATTTTGTGGAATCAGCTGTCGCCAGCAGTATTTCCGAACAGTTACGACATAGGGACCTTCAAGAAAAGAGCTTATTCCTTCCTTAAAGGCCGGCAGCGCATCTGTAGCTCCTCTGGTGTTGTGGATGTTCGTGGGCGTCGGTGATCACTTACCATCAGGTGAGCCGCACGCTCGTTTGCCCCCTTCTTCTATAAAAAAAAAAAAAAAAATTTATAATCATTTTAAATTTATTTTCTATTTTGACAACGTTCTTCATTTGCGTATAAAATAGGATGTTATACGAGTATGAATATAATTTATTGCGATGCTCTTATTTGTATTTTGTAATACTATAATTTTTATACTCCTTTTTATTTTAACCGTAAATCTAAACGATTTACAGGATCTCCGAAATATAATATATTTAAATTTTATGTATGTAAAATATTTAGCAGTGAATTAAGTAATTTAAGTGTTTATTGCATGCCATTCAATCTAGATAAAATGAATAGACAGAAGCAAGTTTTATCGATTCTTTTAAAAATCGAATCAAGCCAGCAAACAGGTCGCGAGAATACTGGTATATAAAACCCGAAACGTCAGGAAGCAAAAAAATATTTAGTTTTAATTAAATTAGCTCATTTGTCTCTCCTTCTGACTCACCATTGACAGTCTTATCCTTTCTGAATTTCTTTTTAAAAAAAATTAACTAACCCAATATTGCTCTTGTGAATTTTGTACTGCAAAAATTTAGCGTAAATATGTATATTTTAAAGAGATATTTTTCTTAATCTTGCTTTAATTTCGTGTAAGTATTATATATTTATATCTCATGTTACTAAATCAATAATAAAACCTGTTCAGTTTTTCTTATTTTAACCTCAGCTTATTAATAAGCTATAATTTTGAATGGAACTTAAGGAATAGCTTCAAGAGACATCATTCTTGGGTCCCTCTATAGCCCTTCAACTTTTAACATTTGAAGTGTTTAAAAAGCTCTTAAAATGTGAATGTTTGTCCGACTAACTTTTTCAGTATAGTGTCAAAATTTTTGGCTTGACTGGATTTCCTGTTCAAGAGATACAAAATGATTACGTTTGATTTCAGTTTTTTATTTTTATGAAAAATAGGCTTACGTTTGACCTCAATCTTGCCCGATGGAAGGCGAAGATGAGGCCTAGGATGGTACACGTTTGCCTAGATGTCTGTTCACTTTGACCTTAAAGTGTGTTCATTAATTTAATGTATGGTAAAAAATACTAGAAAATATATAATACAATATGAAACCAGATTTTTACCCCTTAGAAATAGTAATTAGTAACGAATATTATAACCCTTTAGTTATTTTAATACTTATATAAAACCTTGTAATATGCTCAGCAAAATACATTTTTGTGGTCGTAAATTTAGTAAATAGTATAATATTATCCTCAGACTAGCCATTGTACTTGAAACGGTTTGACCATTATTGGTTAATTATTCATGACCATGCCTTGCCATATTTGTGCAAACAAATAAATTATTGATTCGGGTCTGGTTGTGTTCGTCCCGAGAGTGTGAGTGAGCGCCTCTGTGTTTGCCCGTACATTTGTGGCACTATCATATCTCGTGCGCAGTTGACAACTGTAGGTACTAGGTATTTGGAAGATGTCGCCATGGTCGAAATAGGAGGATTTAGTACTCACGGCGGTTATACAGGGGTACATGGGTATCACCACTTTACTTTGGGCACGAGTCCGCGTAGCTAAAGAGGCTGTACAACTCCTTTTGGCCTCTGTCAAACCGTGACTCCCGGAGCCAGATCAAATTGGCCCTAGTTAATATTCACGAAAATGTCAAGATAATTTTTAAGATTTTTAGTAATTTAGTTTACATTTAATTCTGATTTCTGTGATTACATGCAACTGTTTAAATATATTTCAGAAGTAAAAACTTTAAGTATATGTTAAAAATCAATGATTTGAAATGTTTGATCACGTAATCGAGTTTTCCAGCTTAAATAAACTTCACTGAATAATGACTTCCGGGAGATCTCCACTACACAGTGTTATTTTAAACAGGATAATTTAAGACTACCTTAATTGATGTAATGTAAAAAGCTGTGAATGGGCACCATGTTCAGATTTATATCGATTTAGTTTCTAAAATAGCCCGTATGTATATGTGTAATATTCATATCATTGCGCTATTACAGTTGATGTTAATACGGAGGTTAGTAGTTAAGAATAATTTATAACAGAATACCTAATGAGGTTAAGTAGCCTAATGTCTCACTGTTGGACAAAGGTCTAATTTTCTTACCTATCAGGTAAAATTTAACACCACTATTGAGAGTTAACGAAATTCAATTTGAGAAATTAATGATTATGTACCTAACCCCAGAAATAACTTGTCCAAGCAATGTTGTGTGTTATCAAAATGTGGTTGGTATCAGGGAGTACCATTCTTCTCCTCGGCGATTCTCCTGTTCCACCTAATTCTTCTGACCAAGGTTAAGGTCCTGACCTGACCTTACTGTCATCAAGGTCCAAGCCTTGTATTATATTCAAACGGCCACGAAAACTATCGGATACGCTGTGATACACCGGTGAACTGAAGTTCTAAATTGATAAACAACCACAAAAATGAATTAAAGACATTTATCATTTATGACTTATGCCATGTTGCCAAAACTAACTAAAACGTGTAATACTATATAACTATATATAAAATATTACATTTTAGTCCACTGCTGAATAAAAAAAAAGGTCTTTTCAAGAAAGCGCCAGCTAAAGCTGTCATCTGGAGGTTTTGCTTATACTCACCACACAGGGCAAGGGGGTTGGTGAGCGCAGAGCCGACACCCTCGCACTAGTGACGATGCTCCTCATCACTTGTCTATAGGTTCAGCAAATTCGGATGGATATTCCAAAATTTTTCAATCCCCAACGAGGCTCTCCTCGTTTGTTCTTTTTTTATGGGAAAAGGGGCAAAAGAGCTTGCTGCTCACCTGATGGTAAATGATTACTGACTCCCATGTATATTTGTAACACCAGAGGAGCTGCAGGTGTGCTACGGGTTTTTAAGGATATTTGGGGTGAGGGAGGGATGCAAAATAGCGGAGGGAGGAGTGGGCCTCCGGTTGCCTCACTCACTGAACGAAACGCAGAAGCACTATATGCTTTTACTTCACGCCGGTATTCTGCGAGGCCGTGGTACTATCCCGGTTGAAGCGGTCAGGTTGCCTTCTATACCAAACATTGTCCTTTTCCCCAAGGAATTAGTTTCAGACCATCGGCTCGTTTTGCATCTGTTCGGCAGATACCTGGTGATTCTATGTTAGGATGCAAAGAGTGTTTACAGATATAAGGGTTTGACGAATAATTTCATTGAGAAAAATATGACGAAGTAATCTGGTGGCACATTTTATACAGCTGAGAGCGTGTTGACCTTGGGCTTCCACTGTCATTTCACAAATGCACTTGTGTGAGATAGAGACATTGCAACCATGAGTATAGGTAAAGGTGGTATATAAAACATCCCTGACTCCGGTTTGGTTACTGCTTTCATACGTGCCAAGTGAGTCCCTGAAGAGGTTTTTTTTTTTTGGGAAGGGGGGTAAACGAGCAAGCGGCTCATGGATGGTAAGTGATTAGAGACGCCCACATCATCTGCAAAATCAGAGAAGCTGCAAGTGAGTTGCTAACCTTTGAGGATATTTTCGGAGGTGGAAGTAGTATTTTTCCCTAGTAGACACTTTTACTATCCATATGCCTCCTGCGTCTAGGATTTTAGAAATTTTAAAATCAATAACTACAAACTTTAAAACACATTACACAATAGTGATTGATAATGATTTATTTTAGAAAATGTATTCGTGTTGTATGGTGTTCTTACACAAGCAGATTTTTAAACGTTCTGTGACTAAGATTAGTATCTTCAATGTGAAGAGAATTCCAGTACTTACGTCTTACCTATAAATAAATACATAACATATCAATGGAGCGATCAAATCTATCTATAGCAACCGAATAAAGTATATTCTTACATGAAAATTTATAAAGGTCACGGATTCATAGCTTCATTGGTTGATGAGGCATTGAGGTATGGACTATTCTAAAACTCGATCGAATAAATCCTGTTCGAATGATCCACCAGGGCATGTACCACGGCCGCCTTACAGAATACAGATGTGAAGTAGTAGTGCTTCTGCGTTTTGTGCGGTGCGAGGTAACCGGAGCCCCATTTCCCTCACCTCCATCCGCCCCTCCTCGTCCCCTCTCCCATCCCTCAAAAGTCCTTAAAGATCGGCAACGCCTCTTCGGCAAGTCCTCTGGTCTTGCGGGTGTATGTGATCAGTTCTGCCACTTGCTCGTTTGTGCAGTTTTGCCCTTTACCATAAAAAAAGCAGTTCTTATATAATTAATATATAGTGTTTAGAAATTGCCTTAAAAATATGAGGTAAATTTATTGTAATTTGGTATTCAGCCTCTATAAATAGTAAAAGAGTTGCTCTAAGGCAGGAAGTTAAGAAAGCCTATGCGAAATAAGACGACCGCCTGCGCCCATTTAAATCTCACTGTATTGCCACTAAATATAGTATCTATAGATTATTCTAGAGAATTGTTTAACACGGATATTTCTAGAATTAGGTTTGTGGTTTTCCGAAATTAATTATTTGATGATCTCCTTATGAGGTAAAGTATTAATACTTTACCGCATAAGCAGAATCGTTGCTGTCCAAGTAGACCAATCCTCGGTCTTTGGGCTTGTATTTTAGTCGGACAATATGTACGCTGGTTAATCTTTTTTCATTTCCTAGGCTTTAAGGTAGGTATTGTAACACACTTACGGTTTGATTGAAATATAAAATTTAACAATAGTAGCGTAAGAAACTATACCTACGGAATGGATAGCAGATATTCTTACACCGCCGCCAGACTGCAAAACCTCAAGATATATAATTACAATATTTCAATCAAACTTCAATTTCGTTTGTAAAATATTCATTGTTATTACGTACTAGTGAAATTTTGATACAAAACGAATATTATTTTCCAAACTAAATTTGCTACATAATTGTACATATTCAAATTCGTGATGAAACTAACACCTATAAAACCGGTATCACTATTACAGTTCTTCGCCTAGAGAAAATTGCTTTACTAGATTTACCAGTAATTGAGCGTAAATTATTGTTAAACGCTCTCTTTAGTTAATAGCAATTGCTTATTACGCCTATGGGCATTGAAAAACGAATTTGTATTTAATGTGTGAAATTATTTATGGTAGGAGACTTTGCTGTAATTAATCAGAATATTTACTTAATCAATAGCTGACAAAATTTTCTAAAATATGAGTAATGTTAAGAAATGGCGAATTTGGCATCGCGTATTTTCTGTGTCGTAGTGGCAAGAATCTAGCATTTCCTTTCTTTTTGTGATTGGCTTAAGCGGCTTTGAAAATATATTTTGAAAATCACAATAATCTCACGGAGCAAACCCGGCAACGACGTTTGCCACCAGTTATGTTCTAACCCTCGGAGAAGCGGATGGTGGGTACGGAAGCTCATGTTGAGTGATTTCGTAATGATAAAGAATGTGCTCACAGAATTTTGAGGTCGTGCAGTGGTATGCTTGGTTTTAGATTTAATTTTGTTTATTACTAGATACCAAGTCGTTGGTAGTAGTCAGTCTTTCTCCCAGTCATCTTTTTTATTGAAATTAGGATGTTTTTTGATTTCAATAGCCTCGCTAATCATCCTTGGGAGGAATTGGTGTTCTTTTTTTTATTGTTTTGGCCAGCTTCAGCGTGTCAAGCAAGCGTTGAAATGCAGCACTTAAAATTGCAATTAAAAATTTCAGTTGTGCCGGCAGAGATATTAAAACCAAAATAAAAAGTTCTTAGGTAATCTAATTCTCGAATATTTATCTATGAAGAATCACAACAATTTCAGAATTCACAAATGAATTCGCTCGTATTAAATGTCAGTCAAAAGGTATTTTGTTCTTTAGATTTAACGCAACAATACTTTATTGACACAACTTCGATGACGAATTATACATCGTATAATTCGTCATCGAAGCAGATAAATACAATTTTACAGTTATTATAGCATAGAAAAGATAATCGTAAAACTATTTTGAAACAAATTTAATTTTATGTCGATTAATTTCGTTCGAACCCAGTCGAAGCCAATATTTGTGCAATACTCTAACCTTGTGTTGAGTCCATTGCATTTAACCTTTCTTCTGATGAGATTTTACGGGCCGTAGACTCATTCTCTACCTAGAATTGGCCGGGGTAGATACCACACTCTTACCCATTTCGCCCACCAAACAGCAATGCAACTACTGTTGTGTTCCGTTTTGAAAGCTAAAGAGAGCCAGTACCAATTATTGGCTGTGAGACATTTAGTACTCAGACGACAAATCTTGTGTTAACTTCTTTGATTGAGATTGTTTGCAAGTTTCCATGGGCTGCAGTAGCCACTTACCGTCGGACTGTTACCTCGTTCTTCACTTCATTGCATTAAAAAAAAATGCGAAAGTCACATTGTCTGATAATAATCTAATTAATCTCGGATGTCATCTATCAGATTACATATCACTCATCTATCTAACGATCGGATACCGGAAGTTGAAGACGAGTGAGTACATCTTTGTTTGTGTACTTGCATTACGAGTAGAATAATATATGTTATAATGCGTGGTTGACAACTCTCTGTAGCAATCGAAAACGATGGCTGTACCTTCAAACTGCAACAGCTATTGCACTCTTCATAACGCGAAAGAATTTGAGGAAATGTGGAAAATTTACTCAATTTAAATTTATTCTAAAGAAAACTTAAGAACTTAATAATAAGTAACATAAATTATTAAATTATAAGCTACACAACCTCCAATTCGACACTACTGCAGTAGTTGGAGAAATAGAACAGACAGGACCTAGAAAAAATCTATGATATAAACAATTTAACAATGGGTGTTAACGCATTATTTGCTGTTTAACAAACGCAAGGCGCTGTTACGTATCAAACAAGACTTTTTTATTTACCTTCTTCAATTATAACTGTAACACGAAATATCGCCCTTTAAAATTTTACATAACTTTTTTTGTAGACATTATAACACATTCGATCGATCTGAAGTTTCATTGGTATTAACTAAAGCCCCCATTTGGCTACCAACGACAACACGACAACACGACAAACAATCACGATGGCAATGACCGATGGGGTCAAGACATTGCGCAGCAGCCAGCTTCCGCTGTTATCAAGTAACATTCATGGGTTCCCTGGAGGAGGTCTAGCCATAGGCCATTGCAGCTAAGTTCCCATCTTTTGTGAATCACGTCCTAAATTCCCGTAGTTCATAATCTAAATAGTCTTTACTTGTGACAGAGTGTTCACGCAACCTTCATAAAAGTAAAACAATTATTCTTCTCAATTTAAGCAAAATCTATTCAAGTGTTCAAAGTTCATAAATTTCACCCTCATTTTATTACTTATTAAAATCAATGAAATATAATCATAGCCATGCAATTATTGCTATCTTGCAATCTAACTTCTGCGGATTGTGTCACATTGTGCTGAGTAGGTGCTGTTCGGTGCTCGGCCGGCGTCAAGCGAGGAGTGTGAGCTAAATTTCGTTATTTTAATTTTTTTACGTAATTTAGTTTCGTAATTAACTGTAAATTACTTGTAGTGTTAACGTTTTCCTGCCAGACTAGGTGCACCGGAACCCGGACCCATCTACCTACTCGGCCTTTAATCATTCGTGGGTAGCGGACTCTCCCGCGTCCGCCGACCAGAACTCATGGGGAGCAGGAAGCAGAGCGCTCGTAAGACCCCTGAAATCACGCGCGGGATCTGATCTATGTCTGGCTAATTTTCGGCCGTGGAGCGTAAGGAGAATGGCGCATCGTATTACCGATACTCCTCTCTCCCCAGTTCCCGGTGCAAAATAACGACGCCTGTCCTGCCCCTACAGTCCAGCAACTACACCCGAAGGGGGCTAGCAAAGCCCTCTCGGAACTGCCACCTCAGGCCAGCGTGCCCCGCTAAGTTATGTCAGTCACGAGAGGGCGGGAACCCATTTACCTTAACATACCGACCGGAAGTATAGTGATAAACACAGAGGAACTCGTTCGTCTTTACCGTTCCATATCTGATGTTATAGTTATGCGATGAGAAGAGAAGAAAATATCAGATGAAGTTTGAGAGTCACGGGACGAAACATGATGACTAGACCAAATCCGAAAAAATATATTTTTTGAGTCAAGTTACGCGAAAGGCTGAGGCAATCGGACATTTTAGTTAATAATGTGCATTAACAGAAAAGCGGGTATGTCTTATTTCGATACAATATAAATTTTATTTTTCCCAAAAGTAGGAGCCAAAATGTCGTCGAATAACAACTTGTCACGTTGATAGCAGTGGATGTAGTAGCAATTCTGCTAACCTCTTAAGGTGTAAACTGTTTTGTTGATTTTCGTCTGATCGATTTCCTAACCAAATTTCAGGTTTAAGTTCAATAGGGTGAAACAATTCTTTTATTTTTATTTTCCATCGTAAATTAAGTCTTTGCATACAAACGCGGCCACTGTAGAACTACATACTGTTTTACATTCGCTAAGTTTTATTACAAGGTTGTAAAAAACCATCCCTGCGTGAAATTATATCATAATTTTATGGTTCAAACTGAGATAGTTAATAATTTAGCCGATTGAGCCATTTTTGATGCTGATTGAGTTACTTAAAATTGCGTATTTGATTTGGTTATGAAGTGTGAGATTTTTAACGTAGTGGATTTCTAAGAAGCTGTTTGCTAAGCTTCTGTGAAATCGTAGGTGTCAGAGAGGAAATCGTTGGTGTCAGTCTGAGAAGAGGGGTACCCCTTTGATGATTATCAGTGGCTGTGAGATTAGGAAAACACACGATGTGTACGGTCCCGACGAATGTGCACGGTGTTCTAACCTTACCAAGCTAGTACTAGAAGTAGTAGTAGTATGTGCTGATAAAGTAAACGTTGTAGGAGAAAGTTTACTAGGTGGTAAGCTCCTAGTTACCATTATTTTTCTTATTTCTTCCGTTAATCAGTACTGCAACCATTGCTGTCGTTTGAAGTATATAGAGAGCCATCAATATAAGCTGTTAGACTTGACAGTTTAGTCTTCTGAGGCGATAACGCATCTGTAATCTCCTTCGTTAGTAGTTGTTTGCAGGTGTGTAATTGCTCCAGTAGCCACTTATCGATCTAAACGTAGGGTCACCCCAAGAAAAGAAGCTCGCTGTGTGTTAAGTGGTTACCGTTGTTCGTTGGTGAGTACAAGTCGGGGTGACCGGTTGGGAAGACAAAAAGGACAGCTACCTGCCAGGTGGGTCTTAACCTGGGGAAGACGTCTGATTGTTGCCAACGTTTCATTCGTTTCCTGGAGAAATGCGCATAGTATAATGAAATTCAAAAGAAATTAGCTATGTGCTTACGTTAGTGTTCAGCTGGTAATGAATAAATATAGAAATATCTTTCATAAAGTATTCGTCGAGAATGTTCATTTAACCCTTCGTACAAAAATTGTTTAGAGCGAATGACTTAAAAAGGGGTTTACAAAATTGTAAATTACAAATATATGTTTATGAGATGGAACAAAGAATTAATTATGGATCATAACAAGTTATAAGGTCTGCTAAAAAATTACTTATTTACCTAGACCTACACTAAAACTTCTCGCATATAACTTGTGGTACTTCTGGAATATTGTTAGAAATTACACTTAGGGTTCAAATTAAGGAGTGAGTAAAAAATACAAATTTTATTATGATTATAATTGCACATTCATAGGCTTTCGAATATTAAAAAATATTTTTAAATAGAATGTATTCTAATTAAGGCTTAATGGAGTCCAAAATCCATTTCATGTACTTGGAGACATCAGTGTAGATACCAGTTAGATTACCCTTTTTACCCGTAGATAAAATTCCATACTGAATATATTTTTCATACCCCTGGTATTGACCCTTAACCATAAGAGGACCGCCACTCTCGAATAACTTGGCACCCTCTGCACATAATTTATGAAAAGGCAACGTGTCGGCCTTGTCAGAATACCGTGCGCTGTAACAGATTAGTAGTAAATAGAATAATCATAAATAAGCTTTAGCATTGGCGTAACCTTTTCGCCAAACCTACTTTGGCGAAAATTAATACAAAACTATTTTTTACCTAACACACACACGACTTAAAAACAAACTGGGGGTCACTTTACCATCTTTTCTCTCTCCCTCTATAATCTTCCGTGTGCAACAGTAAAAATTTCAAAAACAGCTTACTAATTCACGTCTAACACATTTCCTTTGTTAGGATGAAATATACATAGTGGAACGATTATTTGGATTTAATGATTTTGAATCGTTATTTTCTGGGCAAGAGTTGTTCTCGTAGGGCCCAAACGTACCTTTATGATGCTAAATGAATTGAACTTAAATACTTTTTTAATATTACAACACACTAGTATATCATAGTATACCTTTTTGATATAGGAATCGAATTGATTTAACGAAACACCAGAACAAGAAATAGCAACGGGCAGGTATTGCAGCAGGTTGGCGGCTACAATATAATTCAGATCTCGTATTCGAAGCAAGTCAGCACACTGCTGATGAGTGCTGATCAGTGGGATGCATGTTCGTCAACTAATTCATCCTACTCAGAATCTCTTATTGAAGGCTTTATTCAATTCGTCGTTAACAGGTGGTTCATGGTACGTTAAAAGTCTCCTCTGCCTAGGAGTTGTTTGGGTGCTATCAGAAATCTTTAAGTGTGGTAAACAGCAGTGCACTTATCGCTGTGATCCGGTTTGAAAGGTATAGAGAGTCAGTATAATTACGGGCTCAGTCCTCAGGGTTGACAACGTATCTGTAACCTTTTTCGATTGAAATTGTTTGCAGGTGTTCATGGCAAGTAGCCACTTACCATAAGGTAGAGTCGTTAGTTTTTTTTACACCCGGATTTCGTAAGTACAGACAGGGTCGTACGAGGATGAGTGTTGTCATAAATTTCAAATGGCCCAGATCACCCAGACCAATTATCTGTAGGCTATACAAATACTTCTCCCGTGCGGTAATTGAACCATACAGCGCTGCCACGCTCTCAGCGTCGATACATAAATGATCTTACACGTTTAAGTATATATATTGATCATAGAAATGTTAACAACAAGCGAGATTCCGACCCGGAAACCGCGGCTTCGAATGAAGGGTCAGCGCTATCTAGAATATCGAGTCGTCTAATAATATAACACTGATTAAAATTTACCCATATTCTTACCTGGTAATATTTTTACAGTCTTCTTCTGAATAAACCACAGCGCGATACTTTTGTAAAGTGGATGGATTTTTTTCAAGTAATTGCCAACCAACAATTGTGCCGGTAGCATGAGACAGATTTTGGCTTCTTAGATTATCAGTCGTGGGAAGACATACAGCACCGGCATTAGCTGGGATTTGAGAAAAGTTTAGTTTCATTATTTTTTATTAAACGGACGTCCGCTTTTTTTAGTGGATAGCGTATCTAACTGTTGAACAATGTTGATTGTGCACTACCCAAATATCTAGTTTTCGGATCTGGTTGGATTAAGTTGCGTCCCGTGTTAAACTGCATGTGATCATTCCATCGGTCGAATCATCGAAGCGTTACAGATACGCGAAGGTACGAGCGAGTGCTGTTGTGTTGAGGTACTTGGTATAATTTATCTGCCTTCGATGATAACTGCCATTGTTTGATAGTTGTTGCCGTGCCAGAAATCGATCATCATCTTCACTTCCATAATTGTATTAAAGTTACTGAAAAACTTGGGTTATCGATGACCGTCCAATAGTTCACAGTACTGACAACGGTTGGGGAAAAAAGGTTCTCCAGTCGCCGCCACTTATAGTGCAGAATAGGACGACCTCTCACAAGTTGAAGTGATGACCTGCACAGTGCTGTAGGAAATCGATAAAGGCATTTGGCTCAGGACCGTGCTTTGTGGAAACGTTAAGGAGATACTTTGTTCAGTAATGGACTTACGGGACGCTGATTAATGATAACGATGATAAACTTGAAACACTGTTCATATATACTATCTCTTAAATATTTTTCTCACTTATTTTATTATAAATACCTATATAATAATTAAAGTTAGCCACAATATCCGATTGTTTCGGGGTTCTCATACGTAACACGTGAGGTGGTACACATAGATGACTCGTACTAATAAGTTTTTCGAAACTTACGTATGGCTTGGACACAAAGACGGCGACAAGCTCACCACCCTTCATGTTGTCCCAAAGAAGCTCTGTAGAAAAATGGGTAGAAAGGACTAAAATGCCTAGACCTATAACCACCCCAGCCATCCATAAATTCACGCATTATTATCATTACAGGATAGATCTAATACCATTTAAAATTATATAATAATAAAATAATTAACCTTGTTCATCATTATCATCAGTATACTTGATGAGAAGATGTGACGTAGTTTGTCGTACGTTACCCAGCCGAGTTGGAAGTCGGACTCACGGACTTTACGTACTCGTCAATAATTTCGAGTGTAGTGCTTTCAATAACTGATGGTATTAGTGTGATATGGACGTTAAAAAAGGTCCTAGTGTTGTTCATTTTTCAATCAGGCGTCATCGTCTTTCTTGAGGAACCACGCTGTTTCACTCTTTTTTCGCAAGTCGCCTTGAATGACGGAATTAAACAGTGTCTGAAGAAAGTACTGTTTTTGCATCCGTATTCAAAACTATACCTGTAAATCTGGCTTCACTGGGCGCTTTGGGGCGTAATTACATTAATTCCCGCGTCTGCCCGCGATTTTGGCTGCTTCAAAAATGCCGCGGTTTCCCGGGATTAAAGATGTCTGCTTGTCCCCCGAGTTCAAGGATTTACATACAAAGATTCTTCCGAATCGGATCTGTGCAGCAGTGAAATCGAAATAGAGAGATAAACAGAGCTACTGTCGCGTTTGCGAAATTAGAATAAATATAGCAATAACAGAAAATAATAAATTATTACAAAATTCAAAGTTGACCGGCGTCTTAAGCCGCAAGAGGGCTATATCAGCATCAAAATGTGCGTTGTACTCAGGATGGAGCAAAACTTCTTCTACAGCGATATCCTAAAAAAAAGTTAAATTTTACAATAACACATTGAAATTTGACGATTTCACATAACAATGATAACTAGTAACGGCAATATCATTTCAGCTTCCAAATCAAAATTCAGCTTCAAAAATCTACATTCGAACACAGACCTCACTACTAAGATTGCCAGAAAACACGGTCCAGAGCCGTTTCTGCACGTAGTAGAGCCAAGCAGCGGCTATTACTGCTGATCGAAAAGGCCGGCTTGACCGGGGTAGTACCACGCCTATGTCGGTTATCCTTATTCTGCTCCAGATATCGTCGTTGCAGATTCTATCGCGTAAGGAAACACCGAGCATATACCTCTTTCCAAAACCCACTGAACATACTTTGAGCTTTCTGTGCGTTATACATTGTCAGGTCCAGTCAATCCAAGCGTACACCAAAGCCAACTTAAACGGTTGACAGCTAGAATTGAGCCTTCGCACCCTCTGCCCCGCCGTTACCTTGGCCTGTTTTTTTTTTAGATATAATACAAGATATGCTCCAGCCTATCTCCTGATATTTTATTTCCTGTCTATCTGTCGACTTATCCGACACCTACGGGACGAGACAGTACGACATCTTATCTTATCACACACGACTGACAGGTGTTAAACTTTTTGTCCATAGGTTGCCGTCCATGACACCCATGGTGACATATGCTTAGTGCTATTCTTTACTTCCTACAGCCACACGGAATCTCTTTTCATTTTATACGCTACGTTAAAAACGAGGAGCAAAAATATACCTGGTAGTTTGATTCACAAAGGAGCCCTCCAGTATTGTCGATGCAGTCCGTGTCAGAGGTTATGTCGTAATCTCCAACTCTTACTTCAGAAATTTGCACAAATTTTGCACAGTGAGCCACTGTCAGCACGTACCTTGAGCTTATCAATGTTCCATCGCATACGAACCGTTTTTCGCCCCCTAGAATATATTCGAAGAATAGTTATTACATTTATTTTAATAAATTTATTCATAGAATCAATATAACAATTATAGATACAATACCTAGAATCAAATACTTAAAGTTAGCTTATACTAAGAAGAGCGTTCGCACACTAAATGGTTAAACTTAACGTCTGAGCGACAAAAGAACCGTCCCTCTTGTCATACAACCATATGCGTTATGAGTTATTTACTATTATGAGAGCTTAATTTGAATTTTGGTTATTATTTTGATTTATTTCTACTCCTTTATTTTGTAAAATAATAATTTTGCTAAAGTTGTCACAGTCCGGATAATCTTTCGATGATAGAAGTCATGGTTTTAAGCTGAATTTACATCGCAAAAGTATAAATAGTCTCAACGATAATTTCATGACATAAGGGTAAAAAAAAAGTTTCAACCTGTTAATGCCCACTACTGGGCATTATATATTCTCAAATATTTGAGAGGGTTTTGAAGACGAGAAAGGTTTGCCACGGTGCTCCAGTATTTTATTATTTCTCAGACATGCTGGTTTCCTTCACCGTCGAGCACGTAATAAATTCAGCACTTAAAATTACTATTAACAATTTTAGTGGTGCCGGCACCGGAGACCAAACCTTGGTCTCCTGTGTTATGTATAATTAAAGCGTGCGCCCAGATCATTAGGCTACCACGCCTCTTATCAAAGGTAAATACAATTAATTGAATCGGTACCAACAGATATTGGTTATAATTTTGTCTGTGGTACAAATAACTTATATAAATACAAATACCTCGTCGGTTGCAAATCTATCTAAAATCACGTGGGTTTATTGAAAAGTCCCCAGCGCGAGAATTCGGCTATGACCATTTGAGCAATACGGACGAAGTTTCTTTGTGAGTACGCTCTAATAAACACCATCCGTTAGACTCGCGATTATTTGTTTATTAATTTTATTTGCGTTCTCGAAATTTCGAGCAACCGAGTAATCAGAATTGTCCATATATTGCTAATAATAACACGAAGGCACGGTTACTCTTTCTGTATCTTTGCAGTAAGTGAAATTTTGATATGCGAAATGGATTGCAGTAAAGTTAAAACAAAATATTTAGAGTTTTGTTTAATACAACGAAACTAGAACATTTAAACAAAATGAAAGAGGATGAGGCATGGACTGAATGGTCTGACGATAGAAATGTAAATGATCCATAGAGTAATAATGGGCATATCGCATCGGAATAAATACACCAACCAATTCTTGAACTTTACATGAAATTTTAAAAACCATATGAACGCACACTGACAAAAGCTCGCGATGAACTCTCGCAATGTCGAAGCAGCCATTAGAAATATTTTTAACATTTTTTAGTTACCTCTTTCTTTTCTCGGCAATAGTGTCATCCAAGGAAACTCATGAAGATGTGGTGTGTTGCTAAGTATAGGATCTTCGTCTATTAAGCCACATTCCTTAGGCAAGAGTTTCAAATTAGGATGCGTTTCTATATCGTCGGCTAAAAAAAAATTACGGATGTTCAAATTGCTAACATGAGTACATAGTAATGAACATTACATAATTACCTACTAATATATGTATTAATATATTAGTACTATAGCCATGTTTACTTCACAAATTACTTAATTTGTTAAGTAGCAAGGTGGACCACGTAAAAGTATTGTAATTTCCTTTTAATTCAGTTAAGGAAATGCCAGTGGAAAAACAAAGATATAATTCATTTACTGATTTTGTTTTATTGTGCATGCCATTCATTAATATTATTTAATAAAATCATAAATATACATAAGTAAGCATCCATGACCACTTTGGCGCATATTTATTCGATACTTATTTATTAACAGAAACACGTTATGCTGATTATCTCTGACCCACAAGGGTTAAAATATAATATTGAGATGCAAGTTATACTTCTCTATAGTGATTCTAGTTATGATAAATATAATTTAGGTACTTACATGCTAACGTCAATTTATAAGCACATAATAAAAACAAGTATTTTACTATTGTTAGAAACTTCATTTTTAGATGAGAGCCAGAACAACGTAAGGTGCAAGTACTTCAGTCTCGATCAGAGTACTGGCTACAGTGATCAAGTAATCTTCTATTTATACTTATATTAAAAAAAAACTTAATGCCTACGTCACTTAAGGAAAATATAACAAACTAAGGTCACATCAGTAAATGCCCTAACTCATATGGAAATAGTCCATATATTTCGTTCCTATACGTAATAAAGTTTTATAATTTTGAATAAGTTCAATTGAATGAAACTATTATTTACGGTTTTTACCGCCTTTAATTTTGTTTTTATATTCCCGCCGTTTTGATTGCTTTACAGCAGCCGTGGGTACGGGGGGACTATGAGTCCCAGTTAGTTTCATTTAATATGTGTTGTGTTCGCGTAAATACAAGAAATCATTAGGTTCAATTGAAATTGGTATGAAGGTACATCACGGTCATTACCAATTTGAAGCACAATAAAAGCAGTTTGCGTGCAAAATTCGTGGGATGGTCACGTGGACGTGTGCCCTGTCGATAGAATGGCACAGTCGGTAGTAAGCGTCAATTAAAAGAAAACTTAATAGACTAAATTTAATACACAAAAAAAATTGCTACTTACGAATGCTCACTCGATTTGTTATATTAAGTCGGAATCGGTACTACCACCACCGCCGCCATTTTATTACGTAAATAATTTGGATAACGTAACTTCGGGAAATATATCTGAAGATTGGAAGAAATGGAAAAGTACATATATACGTGTGAATTATCTCAGACGAATGCTAAAACACAAATTACGTTTATTTGTTAGTTTCCTTTTGTTAGGAGAACAATGTCGTGAAGTATACAATCGATTTAACAAAAATTATCTTAACTTCAAAAAGTTTCTAGAAAAATTCCACATTTAAACAAAAGAAAAATATCACAGACAACGTTTCGTCGCCAATGAGTAATTGGAAGATGAATTAATAGATATGTAACAGTATGCTTTTGAATTAAATTCGATTATAAATACTCGCAATTAATTAGAGTCACATTCATTTGTGGTATAAACGAGAACGCTTTCTACGCGAAGCCGATTTAACATTGACAAAAATCTTTAGATATTTGTAATCTCGCCCAAAAGTCTAAAGTACAAGCAGGATCGATAAAGGTGAATGTTTCTGAGCACAATGCATGTAGTACTTCTAAGTATGAGTAATAAACAGGAACAGAATAACTACCGTCAGTCTATATCGACATGCCCGCGGTGGCCCAGCGCGATGCGGCCGGGGCCATTTGCACGCATCATCGTCAGCATTTGTTCCACCTTCCACCACCACCATCGATAGACTATACAACATACAAAAATTAAGTGCAAAAAGTAGATAAGTGCATTTGAAGAGTTCCAAGCAGTCACCTAATTCAGAACTTGGTTATTTTCATGAGAAAACTAATAAATTATGTATAAATCTAACAATCGATAACGTAGAGCGTGACGAAGGTCTTGGTACTACCCCGGTCAAGCGGGCCCATTCGAGCAGCAGCAAAAGTCACTGCTTGGCTCTACCACGTACAAAAAGTATACGACTACTTAAAAAAGTGCCTCCAATATTATAGTAGGTATTATAATGTAGATAAGCCAGTAGTAAATCGGTAGATGTAAGCAAGAACGGGTTCGGAGCTTGTTGGTTACAAAATAATTTACTTGTTACTTATGCGTCTAGATCATTATCAAAATTCACACAAAATTATGTTCAGTTAAAAAAAGATTATTAGCATGTATGTTTCCTTGTATTATTCTTATATATATGGCAAGTCGCGTGGAAACATCGTGTGCCTTTTGTGCGTATCATAGTAAAACCGATTGTAACGCCACCCTCCTCATTACAAAGAATATTACTACTACAGTTGCATACTTTTAAATTGGTGTACAAGCTAGACAAATTTTTTGTATACGGATGTTTTGCTGCTGCATCATATGGTTCGTAATTAAAAGTAACAGTGAAAGCCGATCCTTATCAAACAACCAATGAGTTAGGGTCATGACCTGATGTTAGTTTATCCAAATTTTTGACTCTTTTACACCAAATTGGTAAAATTAAAAAAAATGGTGCTTGGTAATTTAACTGATATAGACAGAGGAGCACGCGTAGAAGCATGCCTTGCCTTGATGAGTAGGTACAGAAAATAAGAGATTTTCGACAGAATTGTGACATATTTTTAAAAGTGTATTCTCTACGATAATCGCAAGCAAAAAAGGCAACCTAGGACATTGTGCGGTATTTGGCAGAACCCAGGAAAAATATTTAATTTTTATAGACTATTAAGTACTGCAAATTTATGAAAATAGTAAAATTTTATCATTATGAAATTAAATTATCGTAGACCAACTGAAAAATATATTTACTAGATACGGTATTCTCGATATAGTTATGTCCGATAATAGTCCCGAATACAATTCTGAGTATTTTAGTCTCATTTCATAGTATGTTCACCTCGCTACCCTCAATGGACAAGTAGAAAAAGCTATACAAACAATAAAAAATATTATGAATGTGCCATTTTACTGCTTGCGTTACTGTAATGCTATTAGTAATAGCTTACCGTCGCCCTTTGGAGTTATTATTAGTTAGTTACAATTATTTCTTTCCAACCACGACTGCCGCTTCCATTTATTCAAAGAAACGTAAGTTAAATAAAAAAAAAAAAAATACGACAAAAGGGCGAGATATAAAAACATGTATCATAAATCATGTATCGAGCGAATATATACTTTAATTCGAAATTGAAGACATTTAAATGTACTCGAGCCTAATTTTTACTCACATAAACATGATGATACTCGTACTTTACCGTATGAAGATATGTATAATTTTAATGAGGGAATATAAAAGAGAAGAATATATTTAAGAAGTTTTATTATAACACGATTAATTGTACAAATTTAAATGTACGTAAATTGTATATATTTTTAAATAATAATTGCTGCTCCATCGCCTTTACGAAAACACAATATATAATAATTATAATGTTTATCTAAAAACTTAATTTCATTTTTATTATTCAATTATAGTCATAAAAGCTTATTTATATACAAATATTTTAAATTGTAAAGTAATACACGTGGATATTTAAATTTAAATTATTTGTAATAATTATCTTTTTTAAATTTTTGTGCTCAGAATCTTATTAAGTCAACTAAAACTCAGTTTTTTAAACTTTCATTTAAAATGAATACAATATTAAATATAAACTTTTTAAAAACCGGGGTTGTTGGTACATATATGATAAATATATGTGAGTGTAGAACTGGCTCTAACGAATAAAGACAGCTTGCATGCGAAGCTTGTGGCTAGATTACGTGTCCCTGGCGCTCGACAATCTTTGTGTGTTAACTTATGTGCTAAGGTTGCGGAATATTTAATTAGATGATAATTTATCACACGGAATATTGATTTATTTAAAATTAAAAAAAAACAACAGTTTGCCTTTCATTACGTACAATTATATTTTTAGTACTTTACTAATATCGTGGTTGAGATCTACCAGGCAGACTTCGACTACGGTAAACACTGCCATTTAATATCGGCACTTGTTTATTATATTATTGTAAGGCTTACGTCGGTCGTAGGGTCAGAGACATAGGACGCAACGCAACCAACCAGACACCTACTTTTAAACGAATACAATAAATGTAATAAATATTTATATTTATATGAATATTCTTATAAGTATAATAAAATGTTATTTACGTTGAATATTGTCTTAAAACTGGTTGGTAACAAAAAAAGGAAGTTTAAACTATGGATTTTTTTTTATTTGTATTTTCAATGTCAACATGCTATCAGAAATATTAAGCAACTTCTTGATGCGATATCGCCTAACAGGAAAAAAGTTATAAAGTTATTGAGCGGACTTTGACCATACTTATAATAGCTTGGCGGTCGCTACGATAACCTTGCCAAGACAGCTAAAACAAAAAGAAGAAAATATGTGGCCGGAGTACATTGTAATATATAAAACACAACCAGACCCGAAAACCATAATTTGTGTGTTTGAACAAATATATATCATTTAATCTCTCTGCTATTCAATCGTAATTTTTTTTTTCCTCAGTAAAGTGCACATTTTTCTGAGTCTATTATCCCTGCAGGGAATTATTTAGGACATGTCAACGTTAAGCACCTAGCTCCAGGTCTCGTTTAATAATTCTGGATATGGTCCTAGGAGGTCCTAATCTTCATTGCACTCGATCAATTTTTTCTTTCCCTTTCGCCGTATTTTGTCTTCGATACTTCTGAAGCCTAGTTTATAAGGCGTCTTAAAAATGTCTCCATATTGTAATTTAACAACCGCGGTGAAAAAAAATTAGAGAAATGGCGGCAAATCGATCGAAGTTTCTTACATAAACGCATTCCAAATTTGAACCCAGAAAAAATAATTTAAACCAGACTAGTTACATCAGTCTATTTTAGTCCACTGGCAAGAAAACGCTAGCAAAAGCCGCCACATTTTTCTAGGAAAGTTTTCCAATACTCGCCACGCTGGGCAAGCGGATTGGTGAGCGCAGTGCCGGGACGGTGCTAGGGACGGTGCTCCCCATCACCAGTCTGTGGGTTTTGAGTTTGGCAAATTTGGATCGATATTCCGTATCATTTGGTCGCCAGAGTTGTTGGCTCAGTAGGGTGCACCACGTGCTCGTGAGGTTAGCATTTCGAGAAAATATTATTAAAATTAAAAGAGTAGAAAATTAAACCGATATTTATTCATCTAATATCAATATTATTTTTCAATTTCTTAATATAAATTTTCTCATCACGATTAAAAAAAACGAACAAAATGAGATACACATTGATGCTTGAGTATAATTATAACGTGAATTTTGAAATTATCAAGCATTACATTTTATTAATATTAGCATTGGTAATTTCCCATTATACACATTGCATCTTACCTTAAAAGCAATTTCCGAATAGCATATTGTACTAAATTACACAATGAATTTAT
Organism: Bhutanitis thaidina; assembly: GCA_029286595.1. Classification (NCBI taxonomy): domain Eukaryota; kingdom Metazoa; phylum Arthropoda; class Insecta; order Lepidoptera; family Papilionidae; genus Bhutanitis; species Bhutanitis thaidina. The sequence continues at coordinate 1,540,732 of JAGSMS010000028.1, forward strand.
TTTCATTACAGAAAATTATCGCAGTGCGGTGGCGAAAAAAGAAACTGTCACGCTTTCTTATCCAGTTATGTCGTAAAAGTAACCTAAGAGAAATTACTTGTGGCTCCTAACAAACGGTGGAATGATCAGATCAAATATGCCTAAAAGCGGGCGGCAGCATCTAAGGTACACGGTTTCTTGTAATTTGGTCGCCAACAGGTGTGGTGTGGCTTATGCTTATCAGTGAGATATAGTTTATTAAGAAAGGAAGAGAGGAAGGAAATTTATGTATAATTTATTATTTAATAGTATCCAAAATCCACTTCATATATTTGGAGACATTAGTATAAACTCCGGGAAATGTTGAGCCACATTGGCTGGGTCCATGCGATACAATGCCATGCTGAATAAATTTGGAAACATTGTTGATTTCGCCCTCCAACATCAGGGGACCACCAGAGTCGCCTTTGCAGGAGTCTTTGCCTAATTCCCCAGCACAAAGAATGGTCTTTGTGAAATCCTGTACTGAATTTCTGTAAAAAAAATTAGATAAGTATTTAAACATTTTTACTTACAAAATGTTAATGAAAATAAATGAAAGAAAAGTGAAAAATATGATATTTTTAGAATAAAGTTTTGTAGGTATATTACTGACGGTAATCTTCAAAAAATAAGTAAGAAGAGATGTTTACCTATTGTAGTAATATTTACAATTTTCATCAGAACGGACAGGTAATGTAACTTTAAGTAACACAGATGATACCGTCTGGTTCTCTGTTAATCCCCAACCAGCAACAGTTGCACGCTCCAGTTCTAGGCTACGTTCTCTTAATGCTTGTGTAATTGGTAAACATATTGTCCCGATGTTTTCTAAAGTAAAAAGTAAATATATTACTAAATTTTTATAAATGAAAAACATACCATCTTTGACATAACATTTCGAAATCAGCCCAATCAGGTTTTGTAACCAGGAGGAGAGTACTTGTAAGTCCTGCAAGTTAGGATATTAATAATCAAGATCTGACGACATAGTCGAAAATGAAACAAGTTCCAGAAAACTTATCGAGATTAGACTTGATTAACTAATCTCAAACAATAGTAACAATATAAAGGGTCCAAAAAATTATGTTATTAGAAGTCAAATTATTCATCGTGTTAAAAAAAATTTTGCAAAAGAAAAATTGAAACATTATGATGGCACTTAATAATGAACACTTCACGAGTCATATTTCCAAAGTTTTGGAACAATTTAAATTCTATTAATATAAGTTATATCAGGTGTAGTGACAACGAGTACCTACGAAAGTAAACTAGCACATCTTACTTACTTGGATTCAGATTCGCTGGTCGCCTTAACCGTAGAAGTGCGATGTCATTACGCACAAGAGGAGGGCCTTGGTAATCCGGGTAAATAATTCTTTCGGATACTGCGATATCCTTAAAATTATATTTTTTATATTAAGACTATAAGTCTATAATTTTTTTTTATAATATAGAATAAATTGTAAGCTGAAAATCGTCAAAACTGCTTGCTTCCAGCTTCGACCCAGGAGTTAATCGACGAATCCAATTAGGCTCGGTAGCGCTCGGTAGCGCTCGGTAGCGTTGTGTATACCTCAAAACCTCAACGCCAAGCCAGTGCTTGTTGCCAGCGATTACTCAAAGCTCAAATGGGCTTTTGAATGCGATTTCGATATTTCTCAATATTTCTCCGCGTGATAGAATCTGCAGCAGAACTAGGATAACCGAGATAGCCGTAAGGATCAGCAAACTAAAGTGGCAATGGAGGGGCCATATTGCGCGTAGAATTGACAATCGTTGGGGAAGAAAGATTCTCGAGTAGCAACTTCTTTCAGTTAAAGGCAGTGTGGGACTACCTCTCACAATATGGAGCGCCGACCTGCACAATGCTGCGTGAAGTCAATAGCTGCAGGAGACTCTGACCATGCTTTCTGGCAATCTTTGAGGGCGGTTTATGTTCAACAGTAGACTTGTGGCAGGATGTAATGATGATGGTGATGAAATTGTAAACTATGATATTATCGATGAATGTAAATTCATAAAAATTCTTTATTCTTCAACCTAAGAAATACAATTTCGTTTGTCAAATATTATTTCGTATAATTTTTATTTACAACCTACGACCGTTTCGTAATGAAGTTCTACCGAAGGAAAGAAAAAACAGACGAACCATAACCTCCTAATACTCGTAACGATTCTTTTCCTGTTGTTATGGACTCTGCGATACCCATAACTGAACTGCGTCGGAACTGGTAAGGGTAATAACATAATCCCTTCACTTGTCATAACTTCCTAACAATTGACATTCTATTGCTATATGAAGCGGCAAGCCGGCACTGAGATTACATCTAAAGTTATACTGAACGCTCTGATCTCTGACCTCGAGGTTATCTTTCTACACTGGGTTAAATTGTGTTTGCGTATGTAAAAGAAGATTAAAAATTAAAAAACAATGTGAACGTTGGCGATTAGTAATTAAAGTAATTATTATTTATATAAATTTGTACCTGATAATTTGATTCACACACGTTGGTACCTTTCTCGCAATCTACTTTACTTTTCCAATCGTAGTCTCCAATCCTCACACCCGCAATTTTTTTGTTTTTGACACAATGAGCCGCTGTCAGTACATATAAAGTGTTTATGAGGCTTCCTCCACAAAGGAATTGTTTACCTAAACCTGAAATTGTTGAATATTTTGACTAAACTTCTTACCTATATTTCCCTTTAAACCCCAAGATAGCTGACAAAATAGCAAACTTCTCGTAACACTTAGTAAATAAAAGTATTGGTATTATATGATAATAGTAAAGTAATGAAGTACAGAGTCGGTGTAAGAATCTCTGCCACAGAATACTTTTTCAGGGTGTAGCAAGAGTCGAGTGAGGGAAAAGCCTTGAAAATTATTTGGCGTCCGATAGATGACAGTTGAACTATTTCTATGAAACATAATAAGGAGCGAAGCGTCTGCGTCATATATTCAAAATGATGTGGTTACTTTTTCCTTTAATAAACTAATACATAATTGCTTTTTTTAAAGTAACAGTTTCACTTTTAAAGTTACAACACGCGTTACAAATTATCGAGCAGGTACATTAAATATTAAGAAAATATGTCGTTCCGAGTTAGGATCGAGGGCTACTTTTCATTAAAGAAATTGGGAGTTTTACGAACAGGTCTTTCAAACGTCAAAATTCTACACCGATTCTAAAAATAACGAACTGTATGCCCCAACGCCTTTGGGAAAGTATACACACCGGCGGCGGATCCTCATAATACTACACCATAGGACATAATAGTTGGGAAATATGTAATTAATATACATATAACAGGATTTAATAATACAAATAGAAACCAAGATTAAGCTATAAGAAAAATTACAATAAAAAAAATTTAAAGACATGTTACTGAAATAAAGTAAACTAAAAACAAAACGAAAGGGAGGAAAAACTAATCCCATACTTACGAGTGTCGTAAGAAATAAGAACCATCCAGGGAAACTCGTAGAGCTTTGCTACCTCGCCTCCAATAATACGACTGCCTTCTATACGGCCACAGTCTTCTGTTAATAGTTCTAAATTTGGATGGTTATCAATCTCTTCTGGTGCAGGATCAAAGTCGGAGCAACATACCTATGAAAAGTTTTTATTAAGACATGTTAGATGTATATTGTGTTAGAAAAAATAGATTTATCCATTATGTAGTTGAAGTAGTTCCCATGAATGTAAATATATCAACTTCTTCTTTTTGACCTACTCGGCATGAACATAATTCAACTAAAATTGCCAAATCCCAAAATATACAGACTGGTGATGGGGAGCAGTGTCACCAGTACATAGACAACAACTACCCTGACGACAAAGCGTGGTAAGTATTGGTGAAGTTTCTCCTGAATGCAAACAGATTTTATTGATACCTTCTTGGAAAGGCGCTGTTCAAGTCCTGCAGTGAACGTAGGCTGGTGAAGAAGAAGAAAAACGCCTTTTACAGACAAAAAAATTACAACAAAAGTACCGTAGGAATACCGTCCACTTGCTCCTTGGAACACAAAGCATTTTTGATGATTTCCACAGTTTGACTATTTTTTTTATTAACAGCGAGGTAAACTGCTCCCGGACACGAAGTAAGAAGTCTGCAGTCATCGCAGTGTTCTATAAACAGATAATAAATATAAATTTATTAAATAATAACAAAACATATTGAGTATAACATCATAATATACATATGTAAATAAATACATATGATAAAGAAATTTACCACGTTGCTACATCCATGAATCTATAATCCATAACTCAGAATAAATGAAGATCCAAGCTGTGTCGGGAAATTTCTAAAGTTCACAGGAATTAGGGAAATAACGCTCAAATTCGATTCCAAATGAAAAAACCAAGAGTTTATAATTTGCTCAACCAGCATTTTTATTCCGTTTCTTACATTTCTTATTCAACTTTCGACTCCTTACTTTCCTGCTATTCTTGTGTTTACGCAATTTGCAGATTGTAATATTAAGAGACACATACACTGTATTCATTCTAAAGCAATTGGAAATGATGATGTCGTTCGTAAAATAATCATTCTCTTGCTTGACATTTTAACACCTATATAACACACATCCTAAATTCCATATCTATATCTTCCTTCACAATGGATAGACGCAAAAGTGTTCCCTTTACCTAAAAAAGCAAATTTTTCCGAATATTCCGTTATATTTCAATTTTTTCACTCCCTTCTAAAGACCTAGGACGCCATCTCCAATAATAAATTAATTCCTTTTGCCCAAGAATAGTTTGTATATTCATTATAATATATATTTACACCAAGTTTGAGGCTTGTATATATTACAGTTTTTACGATAGAGCCAAAACAAAAAACGTTGAAAAAACACGTATATTGTATGTATAATTAATTTTTTTTGGTTTTTTCGGATATCCGCTATAACAACACATGTCCTGTGAACATTTTAATCGGCTAGCTTTTAAGGTTCAAAAGATACAGCCCTTAAGAGGTAGGATGCATACATATAGTGCATATTTAATAAATGCTATTATTTAATATTATAAAATAATATTGAAACGAAGCATTCATTATAATTTAAGTATGAAAACATAAATCGAAATATTATTTGCAATTCGAATACTTGCCCGGTTGAATATATGAAGGTTTTCCTGTTTTGTGTTCTTATTATTTAAAAAAAAAACCGGTGTAACATGTTGAGGCACACAATAATAGTGCGAGAGAGTTCTAGTGTTTAGATTAACAAAGTTTTATTTCAAAAAAATTGATAATTGTAATTGAAGAATCACAGACAGTAAGTAATAACCATGATTCACGTTATGAAACTATTATATTATTAATACAATTATAAATATAAATTGAATGTTCCTAGTTTTTTGCGAAAGGTTTTAAATATATTTTCACTTGAATGTTTTTCTAAGTAAAAATAAATTTGCAAATGCCTACTGCTTGGACAAAGGCCTCCTTCTCAAATATCTGAGTGGCTTTTTAGAACCATGAAGAGTCCACCAAGATACTCCAGTGCGTGTTGGCGGACTTCACATGTCTTCTAAATTATTATTTTTTATTATTTCGCAGGCACCTGCATGCCTGCGAAATAATAAATTCCTCACGATGTTTTCCTTCTCCGACGAGCAACTGGTAATTTTTTATTAGGATTAGAACTAACACCACAGGCTAAGATTCTTTTTAGGAAGGCACCTACCTAATCAATTTATAAAAAAATATATTAGAAACTTACTTGCAAATGCCTCGTGTGGAAGACAACATAAGGACGCAACTGTTATAAATATTGTTATGTAAAATTCAAACATTTTTAGTTCATAAGTCGTTATATAACACAAAATTATTGATTAAAACGCGACTGCGTCGATCCCTCGCAAACGCTTAATTGCAACTGTTCGTTGCTTGCCTCTGACCGCTGCATAACATTATAAAACGGCTACAGGGTTTTGATTTGGGTTTCCTGTATATACTTTGTTTGTTGGTCGTATGATTAGGTTCCGGGGTTTTACGCATTAATAATGGTGACATCTGGAGTGCTGTGTCTAGTCTTTAATTATTATTTTTAATTTGATGTAATGATTGACCAGTTGTAGCTTGTTTGATCATGATCATCATGATTTCTGGAGGAAGTTTCATTAAATAAGAAAACACCAGATTCTAGACTACTATTAAAAATAATGCCAGGTCCGCCGTTTTGTTAATTTCAATGGAATAATCATTTTTGCAAAACATTTAATTTAATAACTTAAATATTTTAATTAAATTTAATTTATTTAGTAATTTTTCGGCTACAGTAGGAGAAGATTTATAATTTTGTAACCGGAGTACCATTAAATATGTTTTCAAAAGATGGTGACTAGACTTTACTTTGATGTTATTATTAAATTGGCGATCAGAGTGGTGTACAGTGTCATTGTAAAACAAAAATGTTTCGCCAAACTGTTCAACAGTTTATTTGCGATAAAATGCACTCACTTTCACGTTTAATATTAAACTGTAAAATACAAATTATTATTAGTAAATTACTAGGTTAAATATACATATAAAGTATATCTTACAATAGTCTACTTATCGGAACATATTTAGATTTTTTAGCTTTATTTATCATTAAGTGTTGCTATTAACCACATATACTATTTATATTTAAAAGGTCTAAAGCGTGAACACGCATCTTCACAAAAGATTTCCTCAAATTGTTTTCGTATATTTATTTATCTTACATTTTGTTTAAATGTTTTCAGTGTTTTAAGCACTGTATCATTATACTGTTCAGTATTATATGTTATATTATAAAATAATAACAACTTTTTCGTGTTCAAGTATTATTTAACATCTCATGGCTCGCTGGGAAAACAGGTTAGAGATCCCTATGCCGGTACTCTCGCACATCGCTATTCTTTTATTTCCAATATTCATATGCTGTATTTGTAACGTACCAGCAAGTTATGATAAGCAACTCTTTTTAGCAATACTTGTATTATAATGACATATTTCGTATGATCTAGTCGACGTCGACGGCAACAAAAACTATAACTTGCTCAGCTTTACACAGTACCTGCCTAAGTGCGATCTTAATTATACTAACCGCTCTAATATTTATTACTTAAGGATTCATGGCGGCACCATGTATGACGGAGTTACGTCGAGAAGTACTACGTGGAGTAGAAGTAGCCATGCATTTATGTGTTACGCTAACGCCAATGTTTGTAACATGCAGAGACTCGCAAGCCATGCTGAACAGTTTGAATCAGATTTAAAGTCTGTGAATTAGGAGAGCTTGGAAGCATTGAATAACGTCGATGAGATGGTATCCCTATTTAACAACATATTAATAAAATTATGTAATATTCATGCACTGTTTTTTTTTATAGAAGAGACGGCAAACGAGTAAGCGGTTCACCTGATGGTAAGTGATTACCGTCGCCCACATACATCTGCAACACCATAGATGCTGCAGTTGCGTTGCCGGTCTTCAAAGATATTTGGGAGATGGTAGGGAAGAGGAGGGGAATAGGGAGGGGGTGTGGGCTTCCGGTTACCTCACTCACCGAACAAAACGCAGAAGCACAAGATGCCTCTACTTCACGCCGGTATTCTGCGAGGCCGTGGTACCAATCCCGTCGAGCCGGCCCATTCGAGCAGCAGCTAAACCCACTGCTTGGCCACGCTTAAAATTCGATTCGAATCTTTACGAAAATGATAAAATATTTCCAATATCACTGGCGAGCAGGGTCGAAATTACTTGCTTAAACACTTGAAGTATGCCACGGAAGGTTAAAACTAAAAAAAAGAGAGTATGTTATAGTAATGCAATTGGATTTTTTTTGTGTATGACAATCATAAGTACATACCTTCATCCATAGTTTCTTCACTATCCTTTCTATCGCTATCATAAAGAGCATTGATAGATATATTGTGTATGTTATGAGAGATAAAAGGTTATTAAATATAATCACACTTTATATGTATAAGTTAAGATACCCGCGATGTAATATAAAATACATTTGCAAAGACATTTCATATGTATACTTAATTTATTTATTGCAAAAGTATAATACGTATGAACCATTTTTATTAATGGATTCTATTTTAATACAGGTGGACGCCCGTACGTCTCTCGCACTGAAAACTCAGCTCACATGACAATTCAAATTTTTCATTCAATCTGTTATTTTCTCTAACGTAAGGGTCAATTATATTTTGTTAAAAACCCTTGTTTGCTGTTTATATTTTATTTAAATTAGAGAAAACAAGAGTTTTCATTCCCTTGTGTAAATCGTTTATTATACATACGTTTATTTTCGTTTATGTACAGTTATAGTTATCTTTTATATTTTATCAACTTCTAACAAGTATAACTTATATGAATGTTTGTAGCGTAATCCATACTAATATTATAAATGCGAAAGTAACTCTGTCTGTCTGTCTGTCTGTCTGTCTGTTCCTCTTTCACGCCTAAACGGCTGAACGGATTTTGATGAAATTTGGTATGGTGATAGATGATAACCTAGAAATGGTCATTGGCTATAAATAATCACGCCATCGTTCTTAGGGGGTAGGCAGTAGGCAGATAACTAAATTGAGTTAGTGATTTTTAGTCGTTTTTGTTGGGACTTTTGCTCTTTCACGTATAAAAGGCTGAACAGATCTTGATGAAATTTAGTAAGGTAATAGATGGTTACCTAAAAACGGATATAAGATCAAAATGATCACGTCATAGTACTTAGGGGGTAGGAAGTAGGCAGAAAACTGAATTGAGTTAGTGATTTTTAATAGTTTGGTTTAAAAGTTTACCTCATTCACGCCTTAACGTCTGAACGGATTTTGATGAAATTTAGTTAGGTGATAGATAGTAACCTAGAAAAGGATATGGGCTATTAATATTCATGCTATCGTACTTAAGGCGTAGGCAGTAGGCAGAAAACTGAATTGAGTTAGTGATTTTTAATAGTTTGGTTTAAAAGTTTACCTCATTCACGCCTTAACGTCTGAACGGATTTTTATAAGACTTGGTTAATATAAAGATAGGATCCTAGGCACGGACACAGGCTACTTCTTACGGCGGGAAAATACCTCATTCCGCGGAAATCTAGCGTGATCGTGTCAAGAAGCGAATGACGCCATAGCTACTGAAATGATTTTGATGTTTTTTTTTAAATGAGTGTTACTAAAACTTAAAGTTAGTATTTGATCACTTTTCTAACTTAGAGGGTCGGTAGGCGCCATAATTTAGGAATTTATTATAAAATTTTGATGCATCTGTCTTTATTTAACAGTTTTACTTGGATCGAAACTTAGCGACATACCATCACACTACTTAACTTATAGGGTAGGAAGGTACCAAAATTCAGACTACTTTTTACTTCGGGAAAATATCTCATTCCCACAGGAACCTATACACAGCTACCTATCTACAACATTAAAACTCTGTCTAGAATCACATTACGCCATAGCTATTGATCTGATTTGTATACGATTTTTTATTCAACTGACTGTTAAATTACATACAGATAAAATCTAATTACCTACACCACAGAATTAATATAGTACTACATAACTAGCTACGCTTTAAACTTGAGGAGGTAATTAGATAGACATTTATACGAACTTTATGCTCAGTAATCAATCATAGTGATAAGTTAATACTCATTTTAGACAAAGAAACGGATAGGTAATCAGTTCATCACCGAAATTATAACACCTACACTTAGTTTGTTTACTATTCAACGAGGAAAATAATTCAATATAACGCAAACCTTCAAATCATACGTCGTCGTAGTGAATACAAGACGCTGCGCCGAGCGAAGAGGCGGTGCGGCGCGAGGAGGCCGTGCCCAACTGTGCCTACCAAGCGGGCAGACGCACGAGGGCAGACGTCGTCGTCGCACGTATGCGAATATTGAAATATTGCGTTACGAAACTCTATTCGTTGCGTATTTTTGGTTAACTAAAACGTTCTTTTTAAATTCCGAGTTGAAATAGGTACTACGGTCTACGCATAGGGTCTGTAAGCTTTAATTTAGTCCTTTGTTTTAGATATCTAAATAAATATTTGGTAGGTTATTATTTTGAGTCCAAGTTGACGTCATTTTCGTATTTTTATTAAGTACTTAGTTACATTTTATTATTAGGTAGTTAAGGTAGCTGTTAGATGTAGGTATTTTCTTAACCAATCATTCATATCTCTAGGTTTACTCAGATACGTATTATTCTTTATTTTTGCAGTCGCTTTCATTTGTTAATTCTCAATTTTATTCATGTGTAGGTTAAGTGTTTTTAGCTCACATCAGGATGTTTATAGTTCGTAGTAAATTAGTTTAGTAATAGATTTTGTCATTATATTATAGTACTTTTATGTTAGTTTTGATAGATAAGTAGGTAGTACCAGTAGTGAAGAAAATTGTGTATTGTGGTGTGGTACATAAATTCAATATTTTGAATTTATTTAGTTAATTTAGGTTTTAGGTATAAAAGGTTTGTCAGGTGCATAGTTGTTTAGGTTCAATACGTTATTGATTGATTTAGATATTTAGGTTATAAGTAAAAGGTTTGCTTTATCGAAGTTTTTATAAAAATTGTCTTACGTTGTAGTTTTAAAACTACCGATTTTAAAAATCTTTAATTATTGTTTTATTGTTTTCGATATGCCACGCAAACGTAAATCCAATCTAAGCCGTAGTTCTAGCAGAGCTCGAACTGCAAAAGTTGCTAGAAGCCAAGAATCTGAAGAGCAGACTCAGACGCGTCAGATGTTAGATTCTCAGCGTCATGCGACTCAAAGAGCTTCTGAGACCTATACGCAGACTCAAGCCCGTAGGACCTTAGATGCTGAGCGCCACGCATCTCAAAGGGCCTCTGAGACGTTTACGCAGACTCAGGCCCGTCAGACCCTGGATGCTGAACGCCACGCATCTCAAAGAGCTGCTGAGACAGTGGAACAGACTCAGACACGTCGAGTTTTAGATGCCGAACGTCACGCGCAATTGATTGCGGCAGAGACTGACGAAGATTCACAAAGACGACGTCTTTTAAATGCTGAACGGCAGGCAGAAAGAAGACGTACGTTTTCAATGAGTACGTGGGAGGCATTTAATGGTGCCGCTTTTGAGTATGACCCTTTGATCGACTATGTTAATCACCGATTGGTTATCATTGGGAGAATGGATAAAAATGCAGATATTGTGAAGCACTGAAATGGAAAGAAGAAACTCCAGGTATGTGCTGTTCTGGTGGAAAGGTTAAAATTCCATTACTTGGCGAGCCAGAGGAACCTCTTAAATCTTTACTTTTATACGACAGTAACGAATCGCGCCGGTTTTAAGCAGGATTAGAAAGTATAATTCTTGCTTTCAGATGACGTCATTTGGTGTAGATAAGGAGGTCGTAATGCCTGGATTTTCACCTACTTTTACCATCCAAGGACAGGTGTATCACAGGATTGGTTCCTTACTTCCCGCAAATAATGAACAACCAAAGTTTTTGCAACTTTATTTCATGGGCGATGAAAAAAACGAAGCTGATCGCAGGTGTCAAAATATACAAGGAATCGAAAGGGATACTGTTTTAAAAATCCAGAGAATGTTGCATGAACATAATCGCCTTATCAATACTTTCAAAACAGCACTAGAAAGAATGCCGGGAGAGGATTATAGGTTGGTGATGCACCCCGATCGCACACCAAGTGGGGAACATGAAAGGCGGTATAATGCACCGTTAATAAATGAAGTCGCAGCCTTGGTTACAGGCGAACAGTTTGCTTTCCGTGATATAGTTTTACAGGCCCGAGATGACACATTAACCAGGGTGCCTGATACTCATAAATTTTATGATGCGTTGCAATATCCGATCATATTTAGTAAGGGACAAGAGGGGTACCACTTTCAAGTTCCTCAAATTAATCCTGTAACAGGTCTTCCTTGCATAACAAAAGGTTTCATGCATGGATTTTTATGCCTACAACATGATGATACGAGAAAACAACTTTAACATTGTACAAAGATGCAAGCAACTGGCCAATCAGTTTTACGTTGACATGTACGTTAAAGTTGAAAGCGAGAGGTTACGGTACATATCATTAAATCAAACTAAACTAAGAGCAGAGAATTACATCCATCTTCAAGACGCTGTGGCAAATGACGCTAATTTAAATCCAAATAACTTAGGTCGTATGGTCATTTTACCATCTTCATTTGTAAATAGCCCGCGGTACTTACACGAATATACTCAGGACGCGTTTGTTTATGTGCGTACACATGGTCGCCCTGACTTATTCGTCACCTTTACTTGCAACCCAGCCTGGCCCGAAATAGTCAATCAGTTGATGCCGGGGCAAAGCGCAATAGATAGACATGATGTAGTCGCAAGAGTTTTTAGACTAAAAGTTAAAAAAACTAATGGATGTGATTAATAAAGGCCGAGTGTTCAGAGAAGCGCGCTGCTTTATGTACTCTGTCGAATGGCAGAAACGTGGACTGCCACATGTCCATATATTATTGTGGTTAAAAGATAAGTTACGACCCGATCAAATAGATAACATAATCAGCGCTGAAATACCGGATCCTAACATTGACAAGACTCTCCATGACATTATTGTAAAAAATATGATTCACGGTCCATGCGGAACCGAAAATCCACAGTGCCACTGCATGAAAGACGGAAAATGCACAAAAAAAAATTTCCTCGCAAGTTAGTGAAAGAGACCGTTCACAACGACCACGGATACCCGCAGTATCGTAGAAGAGCGCCAGCAGACGGAGGTCGAACAGCAACCGTGAAGCTCCGAAATGGTAGCTACGTTACGGTTGATAATAGTTGGGTAGTCCCCTATTCACCAATTTTATCAAAAATGTTTAACGCCCACATAAATGTTGAGGCATGCAGTTCAGTACGCGCCATCAAATATATTTGCAAATATATAAACAAGGGTAGTGATCAAGCTATTTTCAATTTTAGAAATACTGATCTTGCGAATCCCGTAGATGAGGTACAAACTTATCAGTCTGGTCGGTATGTCAGCAGCAACGAAGCCGTGTGGCGTCTGTTAGCATTTCCGTTGCACGAAAGGCATCCCACCGTGACACATCTCAGCGTGCATTTAGAAAATGGTGAACGCGTTTATTTTAATGAACACAATTTCCACGAACGAATAACTACTCCGCCAAAACCACACTCACTGCTTTTTGATCTTTGTATCAGAGATGAGTTTGCAAAACTCTTCTTTATGTCGAGGTCCTGAGGTATTATACTTGGGATGCAAGTAGGAAAACTTGGAAACGCCGCATTCAAGGTACTTCAGTTCACGATTGGCCTGGCGTCAAATCTGGAGATGCTTTAGGACGAGTTTATACAGTTCATGTTAGTAACATGGAATGTTTTTGTCTACGCATGCTTTTACACCATGTGCGCGGACCTACCCCTTTCTATGATCTAAAAAAATACAACACACAAGATTATCCTACATTTCGAGAGGCATGTGAGGCAAGAGGATTACTGGAGAATGACAACCATTGGGATGTGACACTGGAAGAAGCTGCTCAATGTAGATCAGTAGGCAAGATGAGAGAGCTATTTGCTGTATTAGTAGCGACATGTGGTCTTTCAAATCCTCAACAATTGTGGGATAAATACAAAAATGATATGACCGACGATATATTGCACAGATTACAAGAGCAAAATCCCAATGTCACGTACAGTGATTTAATTTACAATGAGGGTCTGACAAAAATTGAAGACCAGGTTAAAACAATTTCTAGAAAGGATTTATCAGATTATGGAATGATCAGACCACAGAGATCCGAGGAAATCAGTAGCGATTTAATACGGGAACTAGATTACGATACTGCTTCCTTACAACAACAATTGACAGAGTCTGTTCCACGTTTGATCCCAGAACAAAGGTTAGTATTTGACAATGTTTTAAAAAATCGAAGATGGCGAAGGTGGTTTGTTATTTTGGATGCTCCCGGAGGCACAGGAAAAACCTTTCTTTTAAACTTGCTTTTAGCGCAAATCCGAAAAGATAAAGGAATTGCTGTAGCAGTTGCCTCTTCCGGAATAGCCGCCACTCTGCTCAATGGTGGTCGAACGGCACATTCGGTGCTTAAACTGCCATTAAACTTAGCCCATGAAGAAATGCCAGTCTGTAATATAAGTAAAAACAGCGAGCGTGGACGTATGTTGCAGCAATGTAAATTATTAGTTTGGGATGAGTGTACTATGTCCCATAAAAGAGCAATTGAAGCTCTAGATCGGACTTTGAAAGACATCAAGAGTAATCCAAATATCATGGGGGGGATGGTGGTACTTTTAGCGGGCGATTTTAGACAGACTTTGCCGGTTATCACTAAAGGCACCCCTGCAGATGAAATAAATGCGTGTTTAAAAGCGTCAACGTTATGGGTGCACGTAAAACGTTTAGTCTGTCTACAAATATGAGAGTGCAACTACACAATGATGTACAATCTGGACAATATGCTGCTGCTCTTCTTAAAATTGGAGAAGATCGTATGGCAAAGGATGGTAATGGCATGATTACATTGGATCGTGAATTCTGCAATGTTGTGCATAATCCAGATGATCTAAATAACTTCGTCTATAGCGAACTGCTAACTAATATGAGGAATAGAGACTGGTTATGTGAAAGAGCAATTTTAGCGCCGACGAATGAAGTGGTGGGACAGATAAACGAGCAAATTATGTCACGCGTGGAAGGTGATATTGTTGAGTTTCTCTCTGTAGACACTGTAATGGATACTGAACAAGTAACATCATACCCTGTAGAATTTCTTAATTCTTTAGAACTGTCGGGAGTACCTTCACACAAACTGAGGCTGAAAGTAGGCGTTCCTGTCCTTTTAATGCGGAATTTAGATGCACCAAGACTGTGTAATGGCACACGGTTGCAAGTGACACACCTCGGTCGCAATATTGTAAAAGCAATCATTATGACTGGAATGGCAAAAGGAGAGAACGTTTTAATCCCCCGTATACCCATAATTCCGACAGATTTGCCATTCCAGTTTAAGAGATTACAGTTTCCGCTGAAAATCGCATTCGCTATGACGATAAATAAAGCTCAGGGGCAAACATTAAAAGTAGCCGGCATTAATTTAGAAAAGAGTTGTTTTTCTCACGGACAATTATACGTGGCTTGCTCACGTGTTTCAAGTCCACAGAATCTCCATGTGTTGGCCAGAGAGGGAAAAACAAAGAACATAGTTTATAAAAATGTACTACAGTAATAAGGCCTCTTATTATACTACTTACATTAAGTTAGTACTTCCTACGCAGACGATGTTACGGATGTCACACTGTCTAACATCGGGGGTTGGCAGGTAGGTAGTTAGTAGTATTTTAAACCGATTTACATTATTTACTTTTTATATTTACTAAGGAAACATTCGGAGCTATCCATTATGTAGCTTAGGTTGCTTTTGAACAAATGTTGATGTGAAGTTGAGGACTGGAACACGATAGTGGGACATTGTTGCAGGGGGACTTATAGCCGGGAGAAAACAAAAAAACTTATGCGGACGAAGTCGCGGGTAAAAGCTAGTTATACAATAAATATTTCTTTCTTTCTTTATAAACAAACAGGACGACTTCCTCGAAGAGTATTGTAATATCTTTCACTATTTGAAGGATTCGAAGCAGCTAATAAAACGGGTTGAACAGTAATATCACCATTTATTGAGTGCCTGATAATTCAGGGGTACTTGTGGAAAAAGTTATTGACATCTACCAACAAACATATGTTACATACCTCCACAACTAAATTTACAATTATGTTGTACGAGTTTATGTAATGAGTAGACAAACGATACACGGCATAGAAACATTTGGATACACAGTGCATGTAACAAGCTTACATTATTAAGTAATACTTAAAAATGTTGTACATTTTATATTATAACAAATGTTCAGGGCGTATATGCGTAACTAACTATGACAACAGTCTTAACAATGTTTAGCACAACACTACTCCTCCACAATATACTCGTAGAAGGAACAATTATCCTCATGATAATTAATGATATTCTAATGGTTAAAAACTAAGTTATTAATGAAATTATATAAAATAAACCGATAAGCGTAAAACTAAAAAAGTTACAAAAATAATCGTTTAGGAGGTACTACTATGCGATCAAATCGAGTGCGAATACCAGGCTGGGTGGGTGAGCGGCGGGTTAATTGTTGTGCTAAGTTTGCAGCACTAGACGGCGTACCGAAAACGTCTTCTGTGTCGGCCTCCGAGTGGGCCGACCCCGCCTCCGCCCCGCCGCTCGCAGACACAGCGGGGCTCGCTGCCGGAGCACCGGCCGCACGTTCGTGAGGAGCAGTGCCGGCGAGCTCGATGCGGGGATGTAGGGACTATTCTCGGCCCTAACGTCCTGAAACGTCCACGTTCCAGTACTATGGTTACATTTATATGAATTAGCTAATACTAATTGATTCGCGTGATGCCTCCAGACGATGTCGAACCCTTGTACAATTACATCATATAATACCCTACCCACTGGCGCACTAATCTGGCCTAGGATTCCATTTTGTTTTTTTTTTTGGGTTATCTCTATAGTCCTTCACCCAAACTCTGTCTCCTACCGAAAACGCTTTATCTTTACCTCCAAACCAACCCTTTTGGCGGTTTTGATTTAAAAGTCCTAGATTGTGCACCTGTTTCTCGGAATTTTTATTTGTGCTTTTACACTTAACATCAATTAAATCGAGTTTAAAGCGTAAATTACGGCCGAACATGAGTGACGCGGGGTTTACGCCAGTAGTGCAGTGCGGAGTATCCCGTTAATGAAACAAATAGTTATCAATTTGACTTACAAAATCTTTTAGCCCGCAATCTTTAATATCATGATGATGATGATGACATATAGTTAATTTAGGATTACCTATGAAAACGTTATAAATATAATTAAAATGTAAAGTTAAATAAGAAAAGATACAAAATAATAATACTAATTATTATGTTATATAAGATTGATAGTTAATTATCTATGTAATTACATGTAAGGACCGCCTGTAGCGGTAGAAGCCTCCTCTATTGGGTTCCATTCATATCTATGTCTGGAAAGTATGGACCGTAATTTTCCGGCTACCAGCTGCTATGTCATTATTCAACCTTCTGAAAAAGACCCAGCTTTGTCGGTGCTTTTTGTCTCATGGAATCCAGTCTATCACTATTTGACTCCATCTGTCTGCCTCTACTCTCTGAATGTGACCTGCTTACTTAAGCTTAAAACTTGTTTGATTACATCGTTTGCTTTTTTTCTACTTCTTATTAAAGTATTATTTTTTGTGCCTTTTAGTAATACGTTAATTTTTATTTTTTATTTTATTTATTTAAGGTAGCTTCTCTCTATTCTTCTTTGAAAAATACTTAGTTTTTCCACTTTATTTTGGTTTTTTTGCGGCTAAGTCTGACAGACGTAATAAAGACATGATGTTACACATTTGTTCATCGTTTTAGTTTTTAATTTGATTTGTAGAGATCCTTTAAAAATTACCTTCTGGAATAAATATTTGGCAATATATTTATTCCATGTACTTTTTATGCTTCTACTTATTACCTTTTCTGTGCACGCTCGGAAATGTATCAGATATCCAAGGTAAATGTACTTTTCTCATATTCTAAAAGTATCGACTTAATTGTTATTATGTCATTACTTAGTATTTTCCTTTTTTTAGTTTGACGGATAAGATATTCTAATTTAAACTGTACTTCAGCCGGTTTTTCTGCAAGGAAATCAAATTGTGCGAATCTTAGATGATTTAAATATTTACCGTCGATCTTTATTCCCATCTCTACCCAATTGAGTTGTCTGAAGACATTTTCCACGACAGCGAAAAAAAGTTTCGACGTGCATCTCCTTCTTTGACTCCACGCTCTATCCGTTTTTTTTTCTTTATTCAGTTGTCGTTCTATTAGATCTTTCCAAAAAACCTCGTGTCAAAAGCTTTTGTAGTCGTTAAGGACGATACATAAAGGTTTGTCGTATTCCATGTATTATCTATTATTCGTTTTAACTGCTTTAGAATGAATACAGTTTATGTGTCTCTTAATATAACAATCTGCAAATTGCGCAAACGCATAAGGATAAGGAAAAAAGTAAGGAGTCGAAAGTTGAGTAAGTAATGTAAGAAACGGAATAAAAATGCTGGTTGAGCAAATTAAACTCTTGGTTATTTGTAATCGAATTTGAGTGTTATTTCCCTAACTCCTGTAGACTTTAGAAATTTTCCGACACAGCTTGGATCTTCATTTATTCTGAATAATGGGTTATACATTTAAGGATATAGCGACGTGATAAATATATTTATCATATGTATTTATTTACATATGTATATATGATGTCTTATTCAATATTTTTTGTTATTACATAATAAATATATATTTATTATCTGTTATAGAACACTGCGATGACTGCAGATTTCTTAATTCGAGCAGTTTACCTCTCAGTTAATAAAAAAAATAGTCAAACTGTGGAAATCACCAAAAATGCCTTGTGTTCCACGGAGCAAGTGGACGATATTCCTAAGGTATTTTTATTCTTCTTCACTAGCCTACATTCACTGCAGGTCTTAAACAGCAAAGTATTCTGTGGCAGACATTATTACACCGAAAGTTTGTTGTGTTGTCAGCTATCTAGGAGTATATATTATAATTTTACGGGCTGCCTTGACCGGGGATCTGCGTATTGTTCGATTAGTAATGTAACCGGAGGCCGAGCCCTTTACCCATCTCTCTCCAATATCTTTGAAGGCCGGCAATGCACCTGCACCACCTTTGGTGTTGGAGACGTTCGTGGGCGACGGTAATCACTTACCATTAGGTCAGCCGATTGCTCGTTTGCCGCCTTTCGCATAGAAAAAAATCATTGGTCATTTTATGACATATAACAAAAGAATTTCAATTGTTTGGAAGTTATGACACTGAAAAGTAAATCTGTAATGTAAATAATACTATAATGGGTAAGGGTAATCATTAGCGAAAATCAAATATCTTAGGTTTTAATAAGCATGACATCAATCAGTTTATTTAAAATTACTGAATTTACAACAGATATGCAATATTCATTTTCATATAGAAATTTTAAAAACTTTACATTATTTAAACCAAACCCTGGATTGTCCATCGACTGTTTTAGGGTTTAATTATGTCTAAAATCCACTTCATGTATTTTCGGACATCAGTGTATAGTCCTGGTTTACCAGAACCACACATAATATCTCCAGCTGATATAATGCCGAACTGGACGTATTTATCGACATTATCGTAATTGCTTTCAATTATAAGAGGGCCGCCGGAATCACCTCTACATGAATCTCGATTCGACAATCCTGCACAAAGGTTAAGTTCTTTATGGTCCCTGCAAAATAAACAAATCCGCAATATTGTCACTGATTTAAACATTGGATTAAAGAATATATTTTTATAAAGCGCTGGCAATGGAGCTAACAATTCTGCTGCAGCTGCATCCCATGGAGTCCTGCAAACAATTTCTATCGAAGGAGATTACAGATGCGGCCATCCCTAAGGACTAAGATGTCTATACCTCAAACACACAAAAGGAACTTTTAAACCGGAACACAACTGTACTGCAGTTAAGCGACAGAAGTTAGTAAATTCCGGCTATGGTAAACCATGGTAAAGCCGCAGTGTGTAGCGCACAACTGGCATCATATTCTTGCAAATAAAAAATCTTATTTTATTTTACTCAAAACAAGTAATCGGTGATACTCGTGTGAGCTGTACACACATTGTACATAGTCGTATTTCTAAACTGCAGGTTTCTATGACAATGTGAGTAATACAATCAAACATGATTTTTCCAGAATATTTTCACAATTTTACTGCTTTCTAAGTTCGAGTCGTTAAAGTATTTTTGTAGCAACATATGTAGCATATATATTTGTATACATAGCAACTCCTGTATCCAGTTCCCAATACGTATGTTCCCATTTAATTTTAATCCAATATTTAATTTATCATTTTGTATATATCTATTTTTTACAGTCGATTTAAAAATCTTGTATATTCCCTCATTATTAATCTCCTGCATTAAAGCAACATGACCCACTTCTTACTGTATTTGATCTCTGAACCAAACGGTATGTAGATTTTGTATTACAATTTCTACCGAAACATTTCTGCTTGAGTTTTCATTTCATGCATATGTGTGATTATGGTCTTTCTTTTCTTCATCTGCAGTTATGTATTTCTTTATCTTCCTGCATTCGTTCTTCCTGTATTCTCGTTACATCATTATTTTGTTAACATATTCATTGTATATGTTTAATATACTAGTAGTTTATTTGTTTTCATGTCGCATTTTTAAGCAATAATGATTTGAATGTTTCAATTATCATTAAAGGTTTAAATACTTATATATTTATTTATTTCGTTAATATGTAAGTTTTAACAATTTATGTTTTTTTTATTAATTTAATATTCAATTACAATTTCATAATTTTTAAATATCTATGTGATGTGATTTAAGCGATTCCTTTTTGTATGTCAATAGATGAGATATTATTATTTTGATTTTCACTATATCCTCAAGATTTGTGTGGAGATTCTTGTAATAATCTTTTTTTTATTTCAGTAGTATTCAGTCCTGTTATAAACGCTACAAAAAGAGGTTTTGATAGCGTTGTTTATCTACAGTAATAGCATTTCTCACTAATTTCTTTCAAGTCTGCAACTCAACTAAAACTGATGTACTTCCCATTCACTGGTCAGTACTAAGGGTTTCAACAACGCAAATTATTTAGCTAATTTTCATTGATTGTTACTTAATTGGTGGACAATGGCACTTAACGTTTGATAATAATTTTTATTATCAATTTAATTCAATTCAATCTCAAGAAACTCGATCACGTGTGCTTGTTAAGCGTTGATCAATGTCGTGTCAACTGATCGGAGATTTAATTTTCTTTTAAGAATTTGACGACCGGTTACAGCTTACTCATATTACCACTACTTTCTGCCTTCATTTATATATTTACTATGTTTAATATCATAGATAATGAACCAATACAAACAAAAGCAAAATTGCGTGAATACGATTTTGTAGTGTGTCGATTTTGTCATATTAATAACAAAAAGTCATAGTTACTATGCTCGGTAAGTTAATAGGTACCGACCATAGTATACTTTCCTCAGTAATATATTTTGCTTACCTGTAATAAGTTTTACATGTGTCAAAAGAATTAACAATTATGTTAGTTTTTTGTAAAACGTCGTTTCTTTCGTGATTTGCAGTAACAGAACCCCAACCAGCAATCGTAGCATCTTTGCCGGTGATGTCATTGACACGTAACTCCTTTTCGACTGGCAGACAAATTGGATAACTTGTAACATTTTCTGAAAATCAAAGATACAATTGGCTATGATAATAATTGATAATTTAACATAAATAATTTTTTTTTGGCACTTCGCTTAACGCTTACGCATGCATGGTATAGTCCCTCGGCTTGAGCTTTGTGGTCACCGTTCTTTCTTTATTTTATTTTTATTCATGGGCATATGTCTAACCCATACGAGCCCCCGCGAAGGCCAGGACGAGTTATGTAGCGTTTGCACCGACCAAAACCTCACGGTCTTCCACTTTCACCGCATACGGTACGGCCACGGGGACGCTTTCGCAGACAACCACAACCACACCAGCGTTGGCCGCTCTCCGCAGTTTCACCGGGAGAGAACACCTCCTCTCCCTCTCCGTCCTACCTACTCAGTCTCCAAGTCCACGTGAGCCACAGACACCCGAGGCCATAGGAGTCCAGAATGGCGCTCTAGCCTCCCCGACGCACCACGGCGGATTTGCCCCCGACCACATTTCGGCCTCGGAGGGTAGGGAGAACGGTTTATCGTAATACCGATACTTCACTCCTTCTACGCCCCTTCCACGACCGCATCAGCGGTGGGGCCCCAGTTAGAGTTGCAGAAGACCAACCCGCATCCGAAATGGGTTGTCCAAGCTCATTCGGAGCAGCCACCTCGGGCCAGTCCTCCTGGCCGATTTTTTGACTATGTTTGATTTATACGTGATTAAACTCGCGTTTACTGCCGTCATTACGTTACGAATGCTATAGTTGTGTCGTTTTCTACGTTCGTGCTATATTATTCAGTTATACATATATATACATACGGACAACCGCGATGGGTCTGGTCCATGACTCCGTTGCCTACCATATTTCGGCCGCGGATGGCAGGCAGAACGGCGCATCTTTATACCGACACTACCCTCCCCTGTCGACGTAACTAGAGTCGCAGAGAATAACGCAATACCAACAATCCCCATCTCCTGCGACTCCACTTCTGATACGGTGGGCAGCGTCTCGAAACAACGACAATATTTTCTCCAGAGTCAACCTGCTCTCCAGAGTGAATCCGCATTCAGAGCAGCTGCCGCGTGTGAGCCCGCTGCAGCAGGCCGGCCATATGTTCCTCTTTCTCTTCGCTTCACCGTGAGTGACCAAGTCACGACTACTCAGCTCGCCGCCACGGCAAGAGCCAGGTTATAAAAATGATTACCGATGTCATGGGGCAAAACCGGTTAGTTGTTAATTATAAAACAAGGTGTAATTCCTGAAATTAACAATCTTACAAAGAAAAAAAATATAACCAATATACTTAAGTCAAAGTTGATAGGAATCTTCAAACGTAACAGTGCTATATCGTTTACTGTTATCCGATCCGACTCATAACCTCCATGATAAATAACTTCATGAACAGCCATATCCTAAAAAAGTAAATTGATTATAATTTTTTCTGTAGGTAGAACGTCAATTAAAATAAAACCTTTATATGTGTAAACCTAGTAGCACTCTTTAAATGTACAACTTCTGAACTGAGATATCCAATTAATACGGATTTATTGGAGCCAGTGGATCCGCTACGCAGTGCCAGGCCGGATTGGCGGACTTCACATGCCCGTAAAATATATTTTTTTGATTATTTGAACAAGCAGGTTCCTTCTCGATGTTTACCTTCGCCGCCGAGCACGAGATAAATTAAACACTTAAAATTGTTATTTTACCTTTAATTTTGCCCCAAAATTCGAACCCAGGTCATTCGAGTACAATGAAATTAAAGCAAACGCCCTGAAAAATTTGCGACAATCGCTTCTTCCTGTAATTATTAGTAAGCATTCTTAACATCTCATTCACCAGACTAGTTACTAGTTATTCCTTATATCTTACAACGATTATTGCTTTTTCTTCATTTTTATTTACAGAATAAATCTAACAAATATCTTTACGTGATTGAAGGATGATTATTTCTCCAGTTTATGAAAAAGTAACAGGGTAAGTACCAAAAACGTTTTAGTATTTTTTGAAATTACTTTAGGAAAATTGTTACCTAAAATTATTAATGTTCAGTTTTCTATGTTTTCGTAATTTACGCTGATTGGTACTTAATAAAAATTTTATATACTACAGTGACTATATCCAAGTTTATCAATAAGCAAGTCTTATGATGGCAGACACGAAAAAATAATGCAACAATACAGTTTAGACTACTTGAAGTTTGGATTTAGTTCATTTCTATCAAATCAACACTGGCCGATGTGTCTCATATGTGAAAAACTATTACAGTAACGATCCCAAGAAGCCTTCAAAAATGGAGAGTTTATGAAAGAGTACATGCTGACAAGCAGTTTGACTCATCATCTATGCAAGACGTTGATGGTTTACGAGCGTCTTATAAAGCCGGAGAAACCTCACACAACTAGATAGCCGCTTATTTTACCAGCCATTGCGGAAGTTCTCAACGATGTATTGCACAAGCCAGCACGTGATATTATAAAGAGAATTCCTTTGAGCAATAACACCGTTCAGAGACGAATAGACGAGATGGGTAGCGACGTGGAAAACATTTTATGCAATTTCTTACAGACCAATAGATTCTCTCTTTAGTTGGACCAGTCTACATTACCCGGAAATGAAGCTCTGTTGTTAGGATATGTTCGATATATTAAAGATGACACGAGGAGTATCGATTATTCAGGCCGTGGAACGAATTTTACCGACAAAGCTATCCCACGGAAGAACATTGTTTGCACCATCTATGGTTGATCGTCATCGCGGTTCTATAGCTCACTTAAAACGACAATTGCATGAAGTAATGGTCACTGGTTATTCATAGACAGCACTTAGTCCTAGATTGCATCAGTCTTTACAATATGTTATAAATAGTGTCAACAAGATTCGAAGCAATTCTTTGAACTCTCGGTTATCTGCTCAGTTATGTGAGGAAAATGACGAAATCTTTACTTGGCTACTTCTGCACACTGAAGTTCGCTGGCTACCAAGAAGCTCTTGTTTAGCAATATTTTCAGCTATTTTTAAATCTGAGTTGGAGTTCTGACAAGAAAAAGATCCGAATTTGAAAGCAAATCTGAACAATTGTAAAACAGATATTTGATAACTGATATACAGTCAAGTACTGTATATCAGTTGGTATGTTAAACAAAGTTAATTTGCAGCTGCTGGGTGACGAAATTTATAATATCGACCTTTGTGGGTAAACTCTTCTTTATAAACAAAATTTAAGCAGAAAAGAATATTCACAGTTTCCGCATTTGTCAAAATTAACAGAAATTCTTCAAGACTGTGTTATTTTATCATATGTCACTCAGTTGGACGCATTACAGAAGGATTTTACTAAGAGGTTTGAGGATCTCTTAAATTTACAAATTCCTCAATCGATAATAAATTCGTACAATATCACTGCCATTGAAGAAGCCAATGTTCTAATATAATTCAAGAACAGTTGATTACCATCAGCACAAACGAGGTGCTAAGGCAGAAGTTCAACTAAGGCTATCAGAAGTTCTGATTGCAACGCAACATTGAAACACAGTATCTTGCTCTGTGGTATATTGCTGAAAAATTTTTTCTTGCTTGATGCTTTCCATCATCATACCTAGTCGAAAATGGCTTCAGTGTGCTTACAAATATTTTGAAAAAAGAAAGAAACCGTTTGAAAATCAACAAACGCGGAGATGTAAGAGCTCAAATTCGGTTAGCTAGATTAGTAGAAAGTCACCAGGTTCATCCATCGCACAATTTTTTTCATTTACTTATCTTTTTTCTAGCGATTTTATGTTGGTTATTTTTGTTTTTTTTTAAAAAATAATTACATACTTAAGATTTTTTACGTAATTTGTATTAACAAAAATTCAAAATTCAGTAAATATACTTGATATTTACTGAATTTTATGTCTATTTATTTTTTTCAATTTTGATAAGAAAATGATGTTAAGTTTGCTCACTTAACCAACGGCAATGTTTTTAAATTTACAATTATTATGTATCAATAGGAAAAAAATTAGACATAAGATTTTAAAGTAATTTGGCTATGGGGGTCTGTGGTACCAGTTAATTTTGGAAAAGGGGTCTCTTGCCCAAAATAGTTTGAAATCCCTGATACATGGATGATAATACCATCTAGGAATAAGTTGATTGCTCCCAAGCAGTTTCTAAAAGTTGTATTATTAAGAAAAATTGGCATCTGACATGACGAGAACAAAGATTTAGATTTGATTGAAAATGTGCAAATTTTTTTAGAATTCTTTCCGAGTGAATTTTCTTAAAACGATTTCAAACCATGCTAGTTAACAACATTTCTAACAAAAGCATAGAATAGAATCATTTTAGTTTTGATTAGCTTTTAATAATCTATTTATCTTTTTTTTTATTTACTCGAAGGATAATATAAAAATAAGTAATTTGATTAAATAATGAACATTTATTTTGATAAAATAATTAGCGCTTCTTACCTGATAGTAGCTGTTACAATTAAGGAAGTCATCTATTCCGTTACAATCAACTGGTTTAGAGAGATCGTATTCTCCAATTCTTACTCCAGCCATCTCATTACCTTTTAGACAGTGGGCGGCTGTCAGTATATAATTTTTGTTAATAATCGAACCGCCGCAAAGAGGTACAGGGTTCTTATTTTCTGTAATTAAACATTAAATAAGCCGAGAGGTAGTGGCGTAAGGAAAGTTTAAACTCTACTCATCCTTTGCGCATGCCGTGGCAATGCCTAGAACATCTCAGACAAATAGGCACCTCGAAAAAATTTCGCACTTCAAATTGATCGTATACAGATTTAGACGCAGCATAAATCTACAGAGCCTCTGGTCGCCGTACCCTCATAAACCGTCAATTCACTTGCCAAGAGTTAATATATCTATAATGCATACTTATATATATAAACAGTCATGCCCATCATCAACAAAAAAACAGTTTAAAACCTGTGCTATCATGAATTTAGTCTTGATGAATGTAACCGTTTTGTCATCATCTTTATCATCATTATGGCCTGTCACAAGTTGAGGTCCAGAGCTACCTGCACTCATCGACTTCCTGTAACATAGTATAGGGCGTCGCTCCATCTTCAGAGGGGTTGTTCAACACTGCGTTTACGTGTACGGAGAACCTTTGTCCAACGGTTGTTGGTTGACAACCTGCTAGCTATATGACCGGCCCGTTGCCACTATAGTTTGCTGATCCTTACGGCTATGTCGCTCTAGTCTGCTCCTAATATCTTACTTGCAGATTCCATCACGCAGAGAAACACCGAGCATAGCCATTTCTATAGCCCGCGGAACTTCCTCATTCCATCTGCAGTGAAAGACCACATCTCGATTCCGCCACATCACTGGTAACAATCACTAGTTGTATTCTTTGCTCTTGAGGTTTTTAAGTGTACTCGAAGAGAAGATGTAACGTAGATTCTGGACACAGCCTATCCGAGTTGAATTTGTCTATTAACTTCCGGTTCGAAGATGGACTTACCTTTTCTTAATAGTTATTTACAAGGATACTGTTATTAGAAGAGTATGTTAGCGTAGGCCTGTTAGTGAGCCCTTCCCAATGGGTCCCGCCTTTTCATAACAGGGGGGGCTTAGTAACCGTGGTTTGGTCACCCACAGTGACGTAAGAGGAACTTTCATGGCAGGCCACCTTGGGCTCAGAGTGGGCTTGGTGAGCCCACTTCGGATGCGTATTGGTAGACTGTTGGGGAAGTGTTAGCTTAGCATCCTTCACAGCCGAGGTGGAGCCGCAGGGGGAGAAGAGTGTCGGTATAACGATGAGCAGTTCTCCCTACCTTCCGCGGCTGAAAAGTGGTCGGCGGCGAAGCCAGATCCGCCGGGGGTTGCCGGGAAGACTGGCGCTTAGAAGCACTAGCCTTCCTGGTCCTAATGGCCTCCGGGTGGCGGATTCGGAGAGGTCCGTTACCTTCGTAGGTTTAGAGGCCCGTGTAGGTAAGCGCGCCTGTGTTCCAGCGCGTCTGGCCAGGACGGAGTGGGAAAGGATAAGTTCTCTCCTGAGAAGGGGCCAGCCCTGGTGGGGCCGCGGTTATATGCGAAAGTGATCCCGTGACCCTACCTAGATGCGGCGAAGGTAGAACACCATGGGTTTTTAGTCGGTGCAAGCCCGACATAACCTGTCCTTGCCCCCAAGAGGGCGGGTATGCTTTAGTCATTTTCCCATGAAAAAAAAGGCCTGTTAGTTACCAAATTATGAGCAATAATAATTGCTACACAACTAGATGGCGTTAGTGCAGTGGTAAGTTTGTGGGAACATATTGTTATGCTATAACGCAAAATATTAATAATAGGTTATAGATAAAGTTAACACACTTACTTTTTAGGAAAATTAAAGCCATCCAAGGAAATTCATGTAGTTTGGCAGAAGTTGAACCAATAATACGCATTCCGTTTATTTTTCCGCAATATTCTGGCAAAAGATATCGATTTCGATGTCCCTCTATTTCATCTAATTCTTTATTAAAATCAGAGCAACAAACCTAAAAGAGATAATAGATTTGTAAGACATTGATTGCGGGGTTTGTTTACTGCAAAGTGGATAGTGAATATACATAATGAATTTAGAGAAATTATACAATATTAAAAATTCAAAATTCTCTTATATTACTACTAGGTACTAGCTGGTAGGATTCCTTCTCTGCCTAGGAGCCATTTGGGAACGCGAGGGTGGTCACTCTTATCTATTTCTGCTACTTATCGGCTATGTAACCACTGTTAAAGTTTAGCTTGAGGGTGAGGGCATAGAGAGCCAGTAGAAATACCAACTAGCCATCCTCAAGGGACGCCACTCCTTCTTTAATTGGAGTTGTTTGCAGGGGTCCATAGGATGCAGTAGCCACTTTTTTCTTAACACCTTTGTCCAGTAGAGTCTGCTGATAATGATGATGGTGATAGATAATTATAATGACGGTGATATCCTCCTAGCGAATTTCGTCCGTCCGGGCTAGTGTCGTCGTATCTTATATAACGCATATGTGCTAAAATCGGAGGAAGGTTCAGATGTATTGACAGAGACAAAATACGACCAGATTCGTAAAAAAATAATTTATGTGGCTTCGGCTGGGATTCGACATTCAGGACCCATGTTTCAGCAGTCAGGTTCGCTAAGCCACGTGGTCGCCAATAGAAGGACTAGAATGATAGATAGATAGTAAAGGTATTGTTAGTGTCAAAATTTTAAAAAGAATTTCGCTATTTTTTGGTTTTTATCGCTTGATAGCGATTTAAGAACTCTGGTAAAAAGACGCTTGCTTCGGCCAGCCTCGTGACTAATCGGCTCTTTCGCCTCGCCGCTGTCCTATCACCACGCATTGTTAATATTACTTACTTATGGGTATTTTTATTGTATGAAGTAAATATGGAAGCAAATACTTAGATTTATCTGTTGACACAAAATAAAATTTATTATTATTTAATTTTGTTCAAAAATCTAAATATTTAATCCAGATATTTTGCTACAATTAAAATTTATTTTGATGTTTCACATCTTCACATCGGCCAGACGTATCGTGAAGGCCTTTTTTTACACCTATTAACTAGACTAGAAAATATTATTGTATTTTCTAGTCAATATAATGCATAATCTTTTCTTCATGTCGCTCACTTTAGTACAATAGAGAGCGAGTGACCTGGGTTCGATCCCCGGTGCCGGCACCACTAAAATTGTTAATAGCAATTTTAAGTGCTGTGTACCACGTGCTCAGCGGTGAAGGAAAACATCGTGAGGAAACCTGCATGTCTGAAAAATAATAAAAAATATTATTCCGAGGAAATGTGAAGCCCGCCAACCCACACTGGAGCAGCGTGGCGGGCCCTTGCCTGCTCCTAAACCCTCTCAGATATTTGATAAGGAGGGCATTGCCCGTTCAGTGGGCACTTCCAGGCTGCTACTTTACTATTTAATTCGTTTGGAATTATTATAAATCTTGGGTGCTATGCAGAGAGCACTCTTGTTCATGAGCATTGAGTTGCATTTACGTACACATATTTTATAGATGTCACGCCTACTGCGATTATAAATTGCCGAAAACATTGCTAAATTATTTTTTACAAACATAGAACTCTCAAATAAGTGGGCAGAGCGCTCGCGATTAATTACTCCGGCAAACGTGTACACTCACGCATACAGTGCATACATACGTGTGATTAGGGAAAATTGACGGAGACTGAAATAGTATACTCTATAATCAATCGTGTTGAACTCACCTTCAATGTCAATTTCTCTCCCATCGGAACAACATCACATGCTGCACTCTTCAATAATGACATTGTATCATTCCTATGTGACAATCGCTCAACCATTTGCAGAGCGGGCGTACAATTTTTTATATATTTACAATCGGCGCATTCCTCTGTGAAATAAGTACGAATGTTATTTTACAAAAATCATTTCCTTATATTTAAGAAACTTTCATTTACTATATAAAACGCGATCCTTCATTACAGAATGATACTTAATACTGGGTGTTCCGGCGACTTCGTTTGTGATAACTTGAGGATATGTTTAAACATGCAACCGATGAAGAAAAATCTAAGTGAAATGTAAAGATGAGGACCTAATACAACATTTTTATTATTATAGTCTAGGCAATTTTATTGTAGGCAGAATAAGATTTCGTATAATAGTTAGGTAAGGTAATTGTGCCTATTCGTCAAACAATTCTTATTTTCCACGATTTAACGGATAATTCCTAAAAATGGCTATATGTATAAAAATGTTTTCCAGTAGAAGTAGAAAGTATATATTTTATTTAATGTCCGTGAAACGGTAGTGAACAAGGACGAAATAAAGATGCGTAAAATTTAACCCAAAAATGAAGGCGGGCTGAAACTTACACGGCCACTTTACAACTAATTAAAAACTAAAATACTTAGTAAACCTTACTTATATTCCATAAAAGATTATTTAGTATTCTAATTAAAAGTATAATAAGAATATTTGGTTCTCGACCGGGCGGTATTGACAATGAAAGTTGTCTCATGTAGCTTCCGTCTTAGCTTCCGTGATCTGTGTCACTAATACATAAATACGGGTTATATGACGTGCTAAAGTTGAATTATCTTAAGAGTCATGTGAGTGGCGAAGCCGACCAACCAATGAAGTACAATTTTTATATATTTACAATCGGCGCATTCCTCTGTGAAATAAGTACGAATGTTATTTTACAAAAATCATTTCCTTATATTTAAGAAACTTTCATTTACTATATAAAACGCGATCCTTCATTACAGAATGATACTTAATACTGGGTGTTCCGGCGACTTCGTTTGTGATAACTTGAGGATATGTTTAAACATGCAACCGATGAAGAAAAATCTAAGTGAAATGTAAAGATGAGGACCTAATACAACATTTTTATTATTATAGTCTAGGCAATTTTATTGTAGGCAGAATAAGATTTCGTATAATAGTTAGGTAAGGTAATTGTGCCTATTCGTCAAACAATTCTTATTTTCCACGATTTAACGGATAATTCCTAAAAATGGCTATATGTATAAAAATGTTTTCCAGTAGAAGTAGAAAGTATATATTTTATTTAATGTCCGTGAAACGGTAGTGAACAAGGACGAAATAAAGATGCGTAAAATTTAACCCAAAAATGAAGGCGGGCTGAAACTTACACGGCCACTTTACAACTAATTAAAAACTAAAATACTTAGTAAACCTTACTTATATTCCATAAAAGATTATTTAGTATTCTAATTAAAAGTATAATAAGAATATTTGGTTCTCGACCGGGCGGTATTGACAATGAAAGTTGTCTCATGTAGCTTCCGTCTTAGCTTCCGTGATCTGTGTCACTAATACATAAATACGGGTTATATGACGTGCTAAAGTTGAATTATCTTAAGAGTCATGTGAGTGGCGAAGCCGACCAACCAATGAAGTACAATTTTTGGCCGACTCGTTAAAGAGTGTCTTGGAATGCATTTTAAACGTGAGTTTAAAAGACAGCCACAACGGAGCCGGGCTTCTCTTCCTATCCGACATGGAGGTCTTGGTATACGACGTATAAATTATATAGGAGTTCCTGCTTCTCTAGCGTCTGCTCCCGTAGCTGCTCGCGTAACTGCGTAGCAGATCGCTACACGGCTTCAGTTTTTATTCATGTAAGGCCACTACTAAACATAGCAGGTGGCTTAAGCCTTCTCACAGCATTGTTAAGATGGTTACTCCATTTCGAGTGGTTGTCGTCCCATCTGTACGAACCTTTCTTCCGTAACGGTTGTCCGTTCAACGAGATATGTGGTCTGTTGTCCCTTTTTCCATTAAAAAAAGACCCAAAAACCAATCATTTGTGTTTTACAAGAACATTGGGTTTTTGGCATTGGTTGGATCAGACACACTAAGCCACACAGTCGTCAATATATATAATTACAATATACATTATATTACAATAATAATAACATATTAAGTAAATAAATAAATATATATCGACACATAAGAATGAAACAAATGCACTTACTGTAATTAGCAGCGGTCGAGAAAAGAACAAGTACACTTAAGCATATTATATGATAAAACATTTTTAATTCAAAAAGATTAACAGATCACGTCCGCTGAAACGTTCGCACGTATGAATTTGTGAACGTCCGTCGCTCGCTAATTCCTGCTAGGTCTGATTTATTTATTCATTTGTTATGTATATTATAAATAGTTTTTTATCAGTTGTGAAATACAGGCTGTTTTTATTTAACCGCAATCTGTAATACTTGAGATTTTGGAAGTAAATACGTAAAGTGCTGTACATAACACAATACAAATTAAATTTCTTTTTCTTTTCATTTTTGGCTTGGAGAAATGTGAAATTAATTTTCACACTCAAAGATGATAAGCTAAAAGTGCCAATCCTTAGGTCATAAGTGAAGTCTATAGTTTGTGGGAGGAGGTAGATTATCTTATAAGACTATTATAAAGAAACCACATTGCAAATAAACGCTATGCTTCAAAATAAAAACCTAGTTAAGGTAAACATAATGCGAAAAAATAAAGATCTTACATGCAAAACTTACAGAATATTCTTAAACTAAAATGCGTTTAGTAGATTAGAGTAAACTTCTTTTATTCGACCTAATTATTAACCGCATTTTACTTTAAAAATATTGGAATATTATATCTAAAACAAAGGGCCTGTATAGTCACAACGAATGTGAGTAATTTTAACCATGATGGAAGAGTAAGGGTGGAGATACACGAGGGCTTGAAAGGTCAGCTATCATATGACTAACTGAATGCGGCTTGTTGTGCAAAATTAATATGTTGGATTTAAAGAATTACTATTGACTCAGTGTTTACAATAGCTCCACGCCGTGGTTTCTTTACAAACTCAAGTATAAAATTAAAATAAATCAAACTAAGCCCCTTGAACGTTTAGATTTCTGACGATCCCAGTGACCACTTTCCACCAGAGCTTATTTGGGATAGCGTGACAGGTACGGCCTGATCCCGTCGTACGATACAATCTTTTTGAAAAGTCATTGGTACGAGTCGAGAGGTTAAACGCTCGACAAATAGACGCCAGGATTTTCGGATATTAAGAGGAAGATAATACTGACTTAACTAATATTATTTAATGTTAACTAAGTAGTCATTGTTAGAAGCGGATAAGCGATGAATACTCAAGAAACAATGTCTTTGAATATGAAAAGAGTCTCTAAAATAGCTAACATTTTAGTGGGACCTTTTTATTTGAGGGTATATACCTTATTCATACCTGCCATCGCGAGGGTATGGACGGGCCCTGATGAGCTTACACTTTCTAAAGCCTTACAGTGCCAAACCCACATTTGCTGCACATCGGCAGAACACTGACATACAAATCAAATCATTTATGTTGATTTAATCGTATGAAAAATACATTTCACTTGTCGAACGTAATTTTTATTTAAAATCTACCACCGTTTCGTAATAAGGTTATGACTCTTATAACCCTGTTTTACGTAACGAATATTGTTTCATAATCAGTTGCATGTCCCCACAGTAAAATACTGTTAATATTAGTAGGACATCTTATTTTTCTTACTGAATATGCTGCGGAGCTAGCAAGTTTGGATATATTTAGGATGGGTAGATGGAAGGGGGACGGAATGGGAAATCGCCTATCGAAACGCAGAAGCACAAGATGCCGCTACCCCGGACGAGCCCGTCCATTCGAACAGTAACAAAAATGTCCCGTAAACCATTGTGAATTTGCGAGATATTTGTACAAATTGCGATAAGTTCTGATCTCACACCTAACGCACTTTCAGACTTGAGAGCACAAACAAATTGTGATTGTTATCGCTGCCCTGCCACTCGCTTCCGACAAAACCTCCTCGTTGCCCATCGTACATGAGTTGGACGACTGGTAGTATCATTAAGACTGGTAGTATCATTAAGACTGGTAGTATCATTAAGACTGGTAGTATCATTTCAGGATTTTGACAATATTCCAGATTTCATCTGGTTCAATGGCTTAGGCCTAAACAAGAAAAGATTTTAAAATCTCTTTATTAGTACCATGTGAAGTCTATAGTTTGTGGGAGGAGGTAGATTATCTTATAAGACTATTATAAAGAAACCACATTGCAAATAAACGCTATGCTTCAAAATAAAAACCTAGTTAAGGTAAACATAATGCGAAAAAATAAAGATCTTACATGCAAAACTTACAGAATATTCTTAAACTAAAATGCGTTTAGTAGATTAGAGTAAACTTCTTTTATTCGACCTAATTATTAACCGCATTTTACTTTAAAAATATTGGAATATTATATCTAAAACAAAGGGCCTGTATAGTCACAACGAATGTGAGTAATTTTAACCATGATGGAAGAGTAAGGGTGGAGATACACGAGGGCTTGAAAGGTCAGCTATCATATGACTAACTGAATGCGGCTTGTTGTGCAAAATTAATATGTTGGATTTAAAGAATTACTATTGACTCAGTGTTTACAATAGCTCCACGCCGTGGTTTCTTTACAAACTCAAGTATAAAATTAAAATAAATCAAACTAAGCCCCTTGAACGTTTAGATTTCTGACGATCCCAGTGACCACTTTCCACCAGAGCTTATTTGGGATAGCGTGACAGGTACGGCCTGATCCCGTCGTACGATACAATCTTTTTGAAAAGTCATTGGTACGAGTCGAGAGGTTAAACGCTCGACAAATAGACGCCAGGATTTTCGGATATTAAGAGGAAGATAATACTGACTTAACTAATATTATTTAATGTTAACTAAGTAGTCATTGTTAGAAGCGGATAAGCGATGAATACTCAAGAAACAATGTCTTTGAATATGAAAAGAGTCTCTAAAATAGCTAACATTTTAGTGGGACCTTTTTATTTGAGGGTATATACCTTATTCATACCTGCCATCGCGAGGGTATGGACGGGCCCTGATGAGCTTACACTTTCTAAAGCCTTACAGTGCCAAACCCACATTTGCTGCACATCGGCAGAACACTGACATACAAATCAAATCATTTATGTTGATTTAATCGTATGAAAAATACATTTCACTTGTCGAACGTAATTTTTATTTAAAATCTACCACCGTTTCGTAATAAGGTTATGACTCTTATAACCCTGTTTTACGTAACGAATATTGTTTCATAATCAGTTGCATGTCCCCACAGTAAAATACTGTTAATATTAGTAGGACATCTTATTTTTCTTACTGAATATGCTGCGGAGCTAGCAAGTTTGGATATATTTAGGATGGGTAGATGGAAGGGGGACGGAATGGGAAATCGCCTATCGAAACGCAGAAGCACAAGATGCCGCTACCCCGGACGAGCCCGTCCATTCGAACAGTAACAAAAATGTCCCGTAAACCATTGTGAATTTGCGAGATATTTGTACAAATTGCGATAAGTTCTGATCTCACACCTAACGCACTTTCAGACTTGAGAGCACAAACAAATTGTGATTGTTATCGCTGCCCCTGCCACTCGCTTCCCGACAAAACCTCCCTCGTTGCCCATCGTACATGAGTTGGACGACTGGTAGTATCATTAAGACTGGTAGTATCATTTCCAGGATTTTGACAATATTCCAGACTTCATCTGGTTCAATGGCTTAGGCCTAAACAAGAAAAGATTTTAAAAATCTCTTTATTAGTACCGTAGCCAGAGTCTAAGCTTGAAGTAAAGAAAAAAACTCGTCGTGACCTATTTGACAAAGTGACCAAAAAACCCTGCTGTCGGATTATTGAGTTAATTCGGTTCACTTCTTTTTTTGTGTTTCTCCTGTAACCTGTAAGTGCATATTTGAAAATATCCATCTTAATTTTTTAAATTTACGACATTTGATATGAAAGTCTAATTTTACTTTTTACTCCTAATGTTTCAGTTGCTTTACGAGAGACCACATTTAAACTGCTTAATTTTACACTTATCAGATAGTAAAAACACTTGCTAGCACAGAAGGTTTTCTTAAAGAGATATAATGATTAGAAGTAAGTGAAAATCAACTGAAAAGATTTTACATTTTTTTTAATAGTAATTAATATGTAAGCGTTATAAAATATTGCAACAATTGCCTGTTTATAAAATAAATCATGTGAAGTTTATTATCATTACTAAGTAAAATTTAAATAATTCGTGCTATTATGTCATTCTAACATGTGATATGCCCTAATATTTTTAGGTTTTACCGTGTACATCGTAATAATGTTAGACGTATCAACCGTTATTAAAACATAAATTAAAATATGTTATATTATATTAGTGATAGTGATTCGTTTGCTAATTAATTTGGATAATATAATATATATATATGTTTTAATAAATTGATAACAATTAACTAAACCGCAGATTTTGTTCGTATGTTATAATTTTCCCCTCATTAGGCGTACATATATAGTTTAATTAAACATTAAAGTAAATAATGCAATAACGTGCTTTAAGGCACTTTAGTGAAACATTAACATTAAAATATTAATAAATTAAGGCCAAAGGTATTCATTTTAAGTGATTGTAAGCAAACATTTACAAATCGAAAAACCAGATCGAATAATATAGTTGACAAATTGGTTATTTAATTACACTTATACGCGAAATTTGCTTTTGTTTTTGCCTCACCATCGATTTTATCCAGTATTCAGTGAAAACTACATGTTTTTATGATACTGCGCATATTAAGCGTGGTAGAGCCAAGCTCGAATGGGCCGGCTCGACCGGGTTGGCACTACGGCCTCGCAGAATACCGGCGTGAAGTAGAGGCATCTTGTGCTTCTGCGTTTCGTTCGGTGAGTCGGGTAACCGGAGGCCCACTTCTCCTCCCCTCCTCTTCCTTCCTTCCTTCTCCCAAATATCCTTTTCGACGGCAACGCACCTGCAGCACCTATGGTGTTGCAGATGTATGTGGGCGACGGTAATCACTTGCCATCAGGTGTACGCTTACTCGTTTGCCGCCATTACCAAAAAAAAATTGCCCACCAGGAACAAACAGCTGCGCGCTTTACAACAAAATCAAGCACGTCACCAAGAAGGACAAGAACGTCGCCTAGAGGACCAAGCGAAACGCCAGGAAGAACAGTTGCGCGCTTTACTAGATGATTAAGCTCGCCGCCTGGAAGACCAAGAGCGTCGCTAAAAAGACCAGCTGCGCGCTTTACAAGAAATTCAAATGCACTGCCAGGAAGAACAACTGCGCACTTTGCTAGAGGATCACACGCGCCGCCAAGAAGATAAAAATGTGCATACCATGCAAAAGGGGGTTTCACAAGCCATTGATTACAATCCAGCGAAAGTAGAGGCAATAGAAAAAGGAATGGAAAACCTCAAGGTGAACGTGGAGAGACATGAAAGTGAGATAAGAGCGGTGGTAGTGTAGGGCACAGAAAAATTTTAAGTTTCTGGTGTAACCAAAGTGTGTGTGTCAGCGGTAACCTCTGCTACCATAAACAATTTTAAAGCGCCCAAATTTGACAGATCTTCATCGTGGGCAGTTTACAAACTCCAATTCGAAGTTGTGGCACGGACTAATGGCTGAATTGCAAAACAAGCGCTAACAGAATTGACTTTTTTCTTCAATAAAAATCAAATACGGTTTCGGGAATATTCTAGAATAATCTAAAATAAAAAGAAGATCGAAATTCGGGACTTTATGAGAAGCACTGGAGCGCCCTAAGTTTAGTGGTGAATTCTAAAGTAAGCGAAAGAGGAAAACCACGATAAAAAAAACACGGAAGAAAAGTAGAGAATAGGGAAGAAACGACAAAGGATTGGTTACTGTCAGAAAGACCCATCGAAGATCACGTGCGAGGTACAGTAGGAAACCGAAAGTTTACTTCAATCGAAGTAAACTTTCGGCTACAATAACGGCGTATCAGGTTACTTGTTGTGTTTCTAGGAGTCTCATTTTAATTAAATTTTTTGAAGTTGTTTAATTTTCAGTTTAATTTATATTTTCCTTCTCATTTTGACGTTTTGGTTCTTCTATGAGTTGAATTAAATAACTTTGCTGTTGTTTTGACAAATCGGTAAAAACCTTAATATATTTAATACTAGCTTTTACCCGCGACTTCGTCCGCATAAGTTTTTTTGTTTTCTCCCGGCTATAAGTCCCCCTGCAACAATGTCCCACTATCGTGTTCCAGTCCTCAACTTCACATCAAAATTTGTTCAAAAGCAACCTAAGCTACATAATGGATAGCTCCGAATGTTTCCTTAGTAAATATAAAAAGTAAATAATGTAAATCGGTTTAAAATACTACTACCTGCCAACCCCCGATGTTAGACAGTGTGACATCCGTAACATCGTCTGCGTAGGAAGTACTAACTTAATGTAAGTAGTATAATACTGTAGGAAGCTAAAATTAAGAGGCCTTATTACTGTAGTACATTTTTGTAAACTATGTTCTTTGTTTTTCCCTCTCTGGCCAACACATGGAGATTCTGTGGACTTGAAACACGTGAGCAAGCCACGTATAATTGTCCGTGAGAAAAACAACTCTTTTCTAAATTAATGCCGGCTACTTTTAATGTTTGCCCCTGAGCTTTATTTATCGTCATAGCGAATGCGATTTTCAGCGGAAACTGTAATCTCTTAAACTGGAATGGCAAATCTGTCGGAATTATGGGTATACGGGGGATTAAAACGTTCTCTCCTTTTGCCATTCCAGTCATAATGATTGCTTTTACAATATTGCGACCGAGGTGTGTCACTTGCAACCGTGTGCCATTACACAGTCTTGGTGCATCTAAATTCCGCATTAAAAGGACAGGAACGCCTACTTTCAGCCTCAGTTTGTGTGAAGGTACTCCCGACAGTTCTAAAGAATTAAGAAATTCTACAGGGTATGATGTTACTTGTTCAGTATCCATTACAGTGTCTACAGAGAGAAACTCAACAATATCACCTTCCACGCGTGACATAATTTGCTCGTTTATCTGTCCCACCATTTCATTCGTCGGCGCTAAAATTGCTCTTTCACATAACCAGTCTCTATTCCTCATATTAGTTAGCAGTTCGCTATAGACGAAGTTATTTAGATCATCTGGATTATGCACAACATTGCAGAATTCACGATCCAATGTAATCATGCCATTACCATCCTTTGCCATACGATCTTCTCCAATTTTAAGAAGAGCAGCAGCATATTGTCCAGATTGTACATCATTGTGTAGTTGCACTCTCATATTTGTAGACAGACTAAACGTTTTTACGTGCACCCATAACGTTGACGCTTTTAAACACGCATTTATTTCATCTGCAGGGGTGCCTTTAGTGATAACCGGCAGTCTGTCTAAAATCGCCCGCTAAAAGTACCACCATCCCCCCCATGATATTTGGATTACTCTTGATGTCTTTCAAAGTCCGATCTAGAGCTTCAATTGCTCTTTTATGGGACATAGTACACTCATCCCAAACTAATAATTTACATTGCTGCAACATACGTCCACGCTCGCTGTTTTACTTATATTACAGACTGGCATTTCTTCATGGGCTAAGTTTAATGGCAGTTTAAGCACCGAATGTGCCGTTCGACCACCATTGAGCAGAGTGGCGGCTATTCCGGAAGAGGCAACTGCTACAGCAATTCCTTTATCTTTTCGGATTTGCGCTAAAAGCAAGTTTAAAAGAAAGGTTTTCCCGTGCCTCCGGGAGCATCCAAAAATAACAAACCACCTTCGCCATCTTCGATTTTTTTAAAACATTGTCAAATACTAACCTTTGTTCTGGGATCAAACGTGGAACAGACTCTGTCAATTGTTGTTGTAAGGAAGCAGTATCGTAATCTAGTTCCCGTATTAAATCGCTACTGATTTCCTCGGTGCTCTGTGGTCTGATCATTCCATAATCTGATAAATCCTTTCTAGAAATTGTTTTAACCTGGTCTTCAATTTTTGTCAGACCCTCATTGTAAATTAAATCACTGTACGTGACATTGGGATTTTGCTCTTGTAATCTGTGCAATATATCGTCGGTCATATCATTTTTGTTTTTATCCCACAATTGTTGAGGATTTGAAAGACCACATGTCGCTACTAATACAGCAAATAGCTCTCTCATCTTGCCTGCTGATCTACATTGAGCAGCTTCTTCCAGTGTCACATCCCAATGGTTGTCATTCTCCAGTAATCCTCTTGCCTCACATGCCTCTCGAAATGTAGGATAATCTTGTGTGTTGTATTTTTTTAGATCATAGAAAGGGGTAGGTCCGCGCACATGGTGTAAAAGCATGCGTAGACAAAAACATTCCATGTTACTAACATGAACTGTATAAACTCGTCCTAAAGCATCTCCAGATTTGACGCCAGGCCAATCGTGAACTGAAGTACCTTGAATGCGGCGTTTCCAAGTTTTCCTACTTGCATCCCAAGTATAATACCTCGGCACCTCGACATAAAGAAGAGTTTTTGCAAACTCATCTCTGATACAAAGATCAAAAAAAGCAGTGAGTGTGGTTTTTGGCGGAGTAGTTATTCGTTCGTGGAAATTGTGTTCATTAAAATAAACGCGTTCACCATTTTCTAAATGCACGCTGAGATGTGTCACGGTGGGATGCCTTTCGTGCAACGGAAATGCTAACAGACGCCATACGGCTTCGTTGCTGCTGACATACCGACCAGACTGATAAGTTTGTACCTCATCTACAGGATTCGCAAGATCAGTATTTCTAAAATTGAAAATAGCTTGATCACTACCCTTGTTTATATATTTACAAATATATTTGATGGCGCGTACTGAACTGCATGCCTCAACATTTATGTGGGCGTTAAACATTTTTGATAAAATTGGTGAATAGGGGACTACCCAACTATTATCAACCGTAACGTAGCTACCATTTCGGAGCTTCACGGTTGCTGTTCGACCTCCGTCTGCTGGCGCTCTTCTACGATACTGCGGGTATCCGTGGTCGTTGTGAACGGTCTCTTTCACTAACTTGCGAGGAAATTTTTTTGTGCATTTTCCGTCTTTCATGCAGTGGCACTGTGGATTTTCGGGTCCGCATGGACCGTGAATCATATTTTTTACAATAATGTCATGGACAGTCTTGTCAATGTTAGGATCCGGTATTTCAGCGCTGATTATGTTATCTATTTGATCGGGTCGTAACTTATCTTTTAACCACAATAATATATGGACATGTGGCAGTCCACGTTTCTGCCATTCGACAGAGTACATAAAGCAGCGCGCTTCTCTGAACACTCGGCCTTTATTAATCACATCCATTAGTTTTTTAACTTTTAGTCTAAAAACTCTTGCGACTACATCATGTCTATCTATTGCGCTTTGCCCCGGCATCAACTGATTGACTATTTCGGGCCAGGCTGGGTTGCAAGTAAAGGTGACGAATAAGTCAGGGCGACCATGTGTACGCACATAAACAAACGCGTCCTGAGTATATTCGTGTAAGTACCGCGGGCTATTTACAAATGAAGGTGGTCAAATGACCATACGACCTAAGTTATTTGGATTTAAATTAGCGTCATTTGCCACAGCGTCTTGAAGATGGATGTAATTCTCTGCTCTTAGTTTAGTTTGATTTAATGATATGTACCGTAACCTCTCGCTTTCAACTTTAACGTACATGTCAACGTAAAACTGATTGGCCAGTTGCTTGCATCTTTGTACAATGTTAAAGTTGTTTTCTCGTATCATCAAGTTGTAGGCATAAAAATCCATGCATGAAACCTTTTTTGTTATGCAAGGGGAAGACCTGTTACAGGATTAATTTGAGGAACTTGAAAGTGGTACCCCTCTTGTCCCTTACTAAATATGATCGGATATTGCAACGCATCATAAAATTTATGAGTATCAGGCACCCTGGTTAATGTGTCATCTCGGGCCTGTAAAACTATATCACGGAAAGCAAACTGTTCGCCTGTAACCAAGGCTGCGACTTCATTTATTAACGGTGCATTATACCGCCGCCTTTCATGTTCCCCACTTGGTGTGCGATCGGGGTGCATCACCAACCTATAATCCTCTCCCGGCATTCTTTCTAGTGCTGTTTTGAAAGTATTGATAAGGCGATTATGTTCATGCAACATTCTCTGGATTTTTAAAACAGTATCCCTTTCGATTCCTTGTATATTTTGACACCTGCGATCAGCTTCGTTTTTTTCATCGCCCATGAAATAAAGTTGCAAAAACTTTGGTTGTTCATTATTTGCGGGAAGTAAGGAACCTATCCTGTGATACACCTGTCCTTGGATGGTAAAAGTAGGTGAAAATCCAGGCATTACGACCTCCTTATCTACACCAAATGACGTCATCTGAAAGCAAGAATTATACTTTCTAATCCTGCTTAAAAACCGGCGCGATTCGTTACTGTCGTATG
This sequence comes from Bhutanitis thaidina, assembly GCA_029286595.1. NCBI lineage: Eukaryota > Metazoa > Arthropoda > Insecta > Lepidoptera > Papilionidae > Bhutanitis > Bhutanitis thaidina. Next base: position 1,582,883 of record JAGSMS010000028.1, read on the forward strand.
AAAGTAAAGATTTAAGAGGTTCCTCTGGCTCGCCAAGTAATGGAATTTTAACCTTTCCACCAGAACAGCACATACCTGGAGTTTCTTCTTTCCATTTCAGTGCTTCACAATATCTGCATTTTTTATCCATTCTCCCAATGATAACCAATCGGTGATTAACATAGTCGATCAAAGGGTCATACTCAAAAGCGGCACCATTAAATGCCTCCCACGTACTCATTGAAAACGTACGTCTTCTTTCTGCCTGCCGTTCAGCATTTAAAAGACGTCGTCTTTGTGAATCTTCGTCAGTCTTTTATTTCCGAATAGTTACGACTTAGGGACCTTCAAGAAAAGAGCTTATTCCTTCCTTAAAGGCCGGCAGCGCATCTGTAGCTCCTCTGGTGTTGTGGATGTTCGTGGGCGTCGGTGATCACTTACCATCAGGTGAGCCGCACGCTCGTTTGCCCCTTCTTCTATAAAAAAAAAAAAAAAAAAAAGTCTCTGCCGCAATCAATTGCGCGTGACGTTCGGCATCTAAAACTCGACGTGTCTGAGTCTGTTCCACTGTCTCAGCAGCTCTTTGAGATGCGTGGCGTTCAGCATCCAGGGTCTGACGGGCCTGAGTCTGCGTAAACGTCTCAGAGGCCCTTTGAAATGCGTGGCGCTCAGCATCTAAGGTTTGTCGGGCTTGAGTCTGCGTATAGGTCTCAGAGGCCCTTTGAGATGCGTGGCGTTCAGCATCCAGGGCCTGACGGGTCTCAGTCTGCGTAAACGTCTCAGAGGCTCTTTGAGATGCGTGGCGTTCAGCATCTAGGGCCTGACGGGCTTGAGTCTGTGTAAACGTCTCAGAGGCCCTTTGAGATGCGTGGCGCTCAGCATCTAAGGTCCTACGGGCTTGAGTCTGCGTATAGGTCTCAGAAGCTCTTTGAGTCGCATGACGCTGAGAATCTAACATCTGACGCGTCTGAGTCTGCTCTTCAGATTCTTGGCTTCTAGCAACTTTTGCAGTTCGAGCTCTGCTAGAACTACGGCTTAGATTGGATTTACGTTTGCGTGGCATATCGAAAACAATAAAACAATAATTAAAGATTTTTAAAATCGGTAGTTTTAAAACTACAACGTAAGACAATTTTTATAAAAACTTCGATAAAGCAAACCTTTTACTTATAACCTAAATATCTAAATCAATCAATAACGTATTGAACCTAAACAACTATGCACCTGACAAACCTTTTATACCTAAAACCTAAATTAACTAAATAAATTCAAAAATATTGAATTTATGTACCACACCACAATACACAATTTTCTTCACTACTGGTACTACCTACTTATCTATCAAAACTAACATAAAAGTACTATAATATAATGACAAAATCTATTACTAAACTAATTTACTACGAACTATAAACATCCTGATGTGAGCTAAAAAACACTTAACCTACACATGAATAAAATTGAGAATTAACAAATGAAAGTGACTGCAAAAATAAAGAATAATACGTATCTGAGTAAACCTAGAGATATGAATGATTGGTTAAGAAAATACCTACATCTAACAGCTACCTTAACTACCTAATAATAAAAATGTAACTAAGTACTTAATAAAAATACGAAAATGACGTCAACTTGGACTCAAAAATAATAACCTACCAAATATTTATTTAGATATCTAAAACAAAGGACTAAATTAAAGCTCACAGACCCTACGCGTAGACCGTAGTACTTATTTCAACTCGGAATTTAAAAAGAACGTTTTTAGCTAACCAAAAATACGCAACGAATAGAGTTTCGTAACGCAATATTTCAATATTCGCATACGTGCGACGACGACGTCTGCCCTCGTGCGTCTGCCCGCTTGGGTAGGCACAGTTGGGCACGGCCCTCCCCTCGCGCCGCACCGCCTCTTCGCTCGGCGCAGCGTCTTGTATTCACTACGACGACGTATGATTTGAAGGTTTGCGTTATATTGAATTATTTTCCCTCGTTGAATAGTAAACAAACTAAGTGTAGGTGTTATAATTTCGGTGATGAACTGATTACCTATCCGTTTCTTTGTCTAAAATGAGTATTAACTTATCACTATGATTGATTACTGAGCATAAAGTTCGTATAAATGTCTATCTAATTACCTCCTCAAGTTTAAAGCGTAGCTAGTTATGTAGTACTATATTAATTCTGTGGTGTAGGTAATTAGATTTTATCTGTATGTAATTTAACAGTCAGTTGAATAAAAATCGTATACAAATCAGATCAATAGCTATGGCGTAATGTGATTCTAGACAGAGTTTTAATGTTGTAGATAGGTAGCTGTGTATAGGTTCCTGTGGGAATGAGATATTTTCCCGAAGTAAAAGTAGTCTGAATTTTGGTACCTTCCTACCCTATAAGTTAAGTAGTGTGATGGTATGTCGCTAAGTTTCGATCCAAGTAAAACTGTTAAATAAAGACAGATGCATCAAAATTTTATAATAAATTCCCTAAATTTTGGCGCCTACCGACCCTCTAAGTTAGAAAAGTGATCAAATACTAACTTTAAGTTTTAGTAACACTCATTTAAAAAAAAACATCAAAATCATTTCAGTAGCTATGGCGTAATGTGATTCTAGACAGAGTTTTAATGTTGTAGATAGGTAGCTGTGTATAGGTTCCTGTGGGAATGAGATATTTTCCCGAAGTAAAAGTAGTCTGAATTTTGGTACCTTCCTACCCTATAAGTTAAGTAGTGTGATGGTATGTCGCTAAGTTTCGATCCAAGTAAAACTGTTAAATAAAGACAGATGCATCAAAATTTTATAATAAATTCCCTAAATTTTGGCGCCTACCGACCCTCTAAGTTAGAAAAGTGATCAAATACTAACTTTAAGTTTTAGTAACACTCATTTAAAAAAAAAAACATCAAAATCATTTCAGTAGCTATGGCGTCATTCGCTTCTTGACACGATCACGCTAGATTTCCGCGGGAATGAGGTATTTTCCCGCCGTAAGAAGTAGCCTGTGTCCGTGCCTAGGATCCTATCTTTATATTAACCAAGTCTTATAAAAATCCGTTCAGACGTTAAGGCGTGAATGAGGTAAACTTTTAAACCAAACTATTAAAATCACTAACTCAATTTAGTTATCTGCCTACTGCCTACGCCTTAAGTACGATAGCATGAATATTAATAGCCCATATCCTTTTCTAGGTTACTATCTATCACTTAACTAAATTTCATCAAAATCCGTTCAGACGTTAAGGCGTGAATGAGGTAAACTTTTAAACCAAACTATTAAAATCACTAACTTAATTAGTTTTCTGCCTACTGCCTACGCCTTAAGTACGATAGCATGAATATTAATAGCCCATATCCTTTTCTAGGTTACTATCTATCACTTAACTAAATTTCATCAAAATCCGTTCAGACGTTAAGGCGTGAATGAGGTAAACTTTTAAACCAAACTATTAAAATCACTAACTCAATTTAGTTATCTGCCTACTGCCTACGCCTTAAGTACGATAGCATGAATATTAATAGCCCATATCCTTTTCTAGGTTACTATCTATCACTTAACTAAATTTCATCAAAATCCGTTCAGACGTTAAGGCGTGAATGAGGTAAACTTTTAAACCAAACTATTAAAATCACTAACTCAATTCAGTTTTCTGCCTACTGCCTACCCCTAAGAACGATGGCGTGATTATTTATAGCCTATGACCATTTCTAGGTTATCATCTATCACCATACCAAATTTCATCAAAATCCGTTCAGACGTTAAGGCGTGAATGAGGTAAACTTTTAAACCAAACTATTAAAATCACTAACTCAATTTAGTTATCTGCCTACTGCCTACCCCTAAGAACGATGGCGTGATTATTTATAGCCTATGACCATTTCTAGGTTATCATCTATCACCATACCAAATTTCATCAAAATCCGTTCAGACGTTAAGGCGTGAATGAGGTAAACTTTTAAACCAAACTATTAAAATCACTAACTCAATTTAGTTATCTGCCTACTGCCTACCCCCTAAGAACGATGGCGTGATTATTTATAGCCTATGACCATTTCTAGGTTATCATCTATCACCATACCAAATTTCATCAAAATCCGTTCAGCCGTTTAGGCGTGAAAGAGGAACAGACAGACAGACAGACAGAGTTACTTTCGCATTTATAATATTAGTATGGATTTAAGTATTGTTCTTTGCATTATATATTTCAGTTGATTGGAAGTATGCTTTTATGTGGCGGTTTTGCTAGGATTAAATTTTCCTTTCACGTGTGGCTGATCTGATGGTATCGTAAAAGGCGTGGCAACAGTGGTAATCCCCTCCCTCCCCCTTCCCCCCTGTAATGAGAGACAAAAGAGAGCATTGGCCCCCGGTCCCCGGCGGCCTCGCTAGTCCTGGCTATGGTGGCAGCCATGGTAACGGCGAGGCAGGGGGTGCGAAGAATCTCCGGCTGGATTCTAGCTGCCAACCTAAACGACTGGACTTGGCAACATATAACGCTCGCACATTTAGGGCCGACGAGCAGATACTAGAACTGGAAGAAAAGTAAGTAAGTTGCTCTAGAGTATTATTGGGTTGTCTGAAGTCCGAAAACAGGGGGAGGACTCGAGGGAGGATTGTTTTACTAACCTTAACATTAGGCTCGAGCGGTCTTGTCTACACTCCGCCCACCACGTGCTTTCAGCTCGAATTGTATACTCGCTCTCAGTGCCTAAAAGATTGAGTTACAGTCGACGATACTAATAGCAGTCTGGTGGAAACAGTCCATGCGGTAGGAGCTAAGTTTTGCAGGACCCGCCGCACGATCAAGCCCCAAAAACTCTCCGATCACACTCTTAAACTCATCAAAGCCAGACGTGAGATGAACCTGCAGCCTACAACTGATGCGTCTGCATATCGGAAACTGAATAAATCTCTAAATATATGAGGCAAGATATATGCAAATTTAATAAAGCCTGTACTGCGGCTTAAAAGATGCAAGACAGAGCGGAACAATGGCTCCAAAGTCTTCGCCCGAGATCAGTCTATCGGAAAGAGCCAACTGACCAAGTTGAAAACAGAAAGCGGCGGAATTATTTCCGCTGGAGTAGAGATTTTGAGTTCGATCGAGAGATTTTATGAACAGCTGTACACAACGTCGTTAAAACCACACATTGATGTGTGTAACGACCCAAGAGCCAATCTTATCCGACATTGTTTCGATGACATCCCCAACGTCAGTCTGAGATTAGCATGGCTCTCAAACAGCTTAAAAACTGCAAGGCGCCGACTGAGGACGGAATTGCAGCTTAACTTCTGAAAGCTGGGGGGAAAACCGACGACGGCTTGTAGTAATTCAGAAAATGTTTGATATGGCAGCGTTACGCCGAAAGCGTGGAGTGGTTATGGTTATCTTATTCTTCAAGAAAGGGGATAACTGCCTGTTGAAGTAAGCCGCGTCTACATGCTGTTTTTGAGAGTCAACTCAAATAGTAAACAGACTTGACTACTTCCAGCCTCCTGAACAAGCTGGATTCCGAAAAGGCTATAATACCACAGATCACATACATACTCTTCGCCAGATTGTATAGAAGACCGAGAAGTACAATTTACCGTAATGTCTGACGTATGTAGACTATAAGAAAGCCCTGGATTCGGTCGAAATTTGGGCGGTGCTACAGGCTCTCCAGTGGTGACACATAGACTCCCGGTATATCGAAGTGCTGAAGTGTTTGTACAAGGAGGCTACAATGTATATCCGAATACACCAGAGACAGAACCAGAGCAGGAAACCAATCCAACTGCAGAAAGGTGTAAGATAGGGAGATGTCATATCCCCGAAACTCTTCACCGCTGCATTGGAAGATGTTTTTAAGCAGCTGAACTGGAAAGGATACGGTATCAACATCAATGGCGAATACATAACTCAAATTCGATTTGCCGACGATATAGTTCTTATGGCAGGATCGCTGGAGGAACAGAGCACTATGTTCAATGACCTTAATACTGTCTCCCAACTGGTTGGTCTTAACATTGACATGGATAAGACGAAGGTCATGTCAAACGTCCATGTCGAACCAATGCTTGTTGTTGTTGGGAACAATAGGCTCGAAGTTATAGACGAGTACGTATACCTGGGACAAATTGTCCGATTAGGTAAGTCCAACTTCGACTCAGAGGTCCATCGACGAATCCAACTCGGCTGGGCTGCGTTCGGGAAACTACGTCATATCTTCTCGTCGAGTATACCTCAAAACCTCAAGAGCAAAGTACCAGTGCGTGTTGCCAGTGATGACATACTGAACTGAGATTTGGTCTTTCACTGCAGGCCGGATGAGGAAGCTCAAAGTTGCTCAGCGCGCTATGGAAAGGGCTATGTTTGGAGTTTCTCTGCGCGATAGACTCTGCAATGATGATATCCGCAGAAGAACTAAGGTAACCGACATAACCGTCGCAGAACTGACAACCGTTGGGGTAAAAAAAAGTTCTCGAGTGGCAGCCACGTACAGACAAACACAGTGTGGGGGCGACCCCGCATAAGATGTAGTGACTACCTGATCAGTGTTGCGGGAAATCGATGGATGCAGGTGGCTCAGGACCGAGCTTTGTGGCAATCTTTGGGGGAGGCATATGTTCTGCGGACGACTTGTGATAGGCTGAAATGATTATGATGATGTATACAGCATTAAAAAAAATTAATAAATTGCTTGACTCGTTTGGGAATAGAATCGAACAAGCTTGAAAAAATTACGTCTGGTATTTTTATGATGCCGATCGATCAATTATAAGGATTAATTGCTTCTAAATACCAGAGTATCTTAAATTAAAGGAACAGTTTACAACTAAACCATTTAATTTATTAATTTTTTAATACATATGTTACTGTAAAAGCTCAAGGTTAATCTTAGGTTTTGCCAATAAACGTTAGTATTTACCGACGTGAGTAGGTATTTACATAAAAGGGTAAATTTTTTAGGGCTTTTACCAGTGACGGCTGGTAAATGTTGGTTTTGGAAATCAAACAATGTTAATCTAACTAAATCAGTATTTGTCTTATTATTTGGTATTTAACAAACTATTTGAAAAAGTTAACACAACAATTAATCAATTATCATTACGTAATAGGTAATAAAAAAAGCATTTTACTTGTTACAACACGAAGCGCTATTGACAATAAAAAATTACTAAGTAATCCTGATGACTAGCAAGCGCATTTCTTGAGACAGTCTCCATTCAACGACAATTTTCACTACAATTTCTCGAAGACTCACATTATTAATCTTTAACAACTTCTTCTATCTTGAGCTTGAGGTTAACTGGTTCTGGGTATAAAATGTTTTTGATCGATGATCAAAAACACTTTACACCCAGAATTTTTTCTAGAATTTGTCTTAGTTAAGTGCTGTAGTTTGTCGTCAATTTTAGCTCTGTCAATGTCAGTCTCACATTTTGACGAACTTTCAAATTTTGACCTTTATTAGCCATCATGACTGATATGACATTTTCAGGTTGATTTTCAAAATCTTTAAAAATTGTTGAAGGCGCAATGCACATTTTCATTGAAATATCAAACATTGCTCCGTAGGCATTTAGTTCCCTCTATTTTTCATGGACTTTATGAATTTCAAGCCGCTGGAATCGTTTTCCTGACTCCTTTGACGACTGATTGGTTTCCATCCACGCGCTGTGCATATTCTCAATGTCTTGATTGCCGGCCCATTCGAGTAGCAGCAAAAACCAACGCTTGGCTCTACCACAAAAAAATTGTTCCTGTATTTGACTCCGTACATAAGTACGATTTTAAATAATGAAAGTTAGTGATGTCATCGACAGGATTTTGTCATTGTTGTAAATCATGAATAGTAGCGATCATTCTATATAGGCAAAAAGGCAGTGTCGTCCTTAACTAATTTCTTAAGAAAGGATAACTCCTTTTTTTTGTAATACAAACACTGCCTTTTGGTACTTTTTGGAACTAGGTATTAGTTCATATCCAAGGTCAAAATCTTATGCATGCCACTAGTCATGTCCAAATACATATCTCTAAATTTTTAGCCTTTTTTCTCCAACGGACAAGCTGCTCACAGCTAGTAAGTGATTACTGACGCCCACGTACATCAAAGCAACGTCAAAGGAGCTGCAGATGGGTTGCCAGCATTTCAAATCATTTGGGGAGGGGAAATTGGGGTACTATCCCCTATAAGCTAAAGGGGGGAGGAGAGCGAGAACATAAAGGAATATTTGAACCATTTTATCGAATATTGTCTGGTATTTCATTTAAGTGCTGATAATTTCTGGAGATAGGCGTGCGGTCATCGCTCGATCTTTCTATTTGCTTATTTTTCATTTAAACCTGTAAGGTATAAACATATCTTTTAAGTTAATTTCGTTGCTTGCATTTATAAAATGAGTGATGAAACGAACGTTTAACTCAAATTGAGAAATTTTGAAAAAATAAAACAAGCAAATAAGATTCAAATTAAACAATTAACTTTGTGAATTGGTAACAATCAAGATTCTCACCAGGAAAATGTATTTTTTCGATTTCTTGCTCCAGGTCAGTTAGATGATTTGTGGGATTAATAATGTATGTTGAAAAAGAGTTTACCTAATAATTCAAGAAATGATTTAAAGCTATCAATACTAAGAATATCTTCGCTTGATGGTAGTTCTAACTAGTTTTACGTGGTAGAGCCAAGCGGTAGTACCAATGCTCGAATAGGCCAGCTCGACCGAGACTACCAGAATAGCGGCGTGAAGTAGAGGCATCTTATGCGTTTGCGTTTCGTGCGGTGAGTGAGCTAACCGGAGGCCCACTTGGCCAATAATTACCCATAACATTGGTTGCACTATACTTATTAGTTGCAGAAATATGTAATAAGGTGGTAGCTAGATGGCTCCTAGGCTTTTATTACCCTATCCCAAAGAAAAAAATAAAGAAAGATTAGAGAAAAGTTTTATTTATTGCTAGAAGTCAATGTCATATACAAAAAATATAAAACTAAATTACAATTTTCATTATCATTTTTATGTATTGTGAAAACGCACTGATTTAAAAAATTACCACAGCACAGCACATTACATATTGGCGAGCATATTTAACTTAATATTATTTAACTTAGTGTTATTCTGTTACTAAAATTTTTAGAAATAATGAATTTTAACAAGATTTTTTCATCGAAATCGACATATACTCATCTAACTTACCCATCAAAGGTATTAGGTAGCAAAATCTGATCATATTTTTCGAATTCTTGTCTATGATTGGATGTTATCCAAAATCCACTTCATGAATTTTCTGACATCTGTATATACTCCAGGGATATTCGAGCCGCACTGAGATGGCCCGTAAGACACAATACCAAATTGAACATATTTATATGTTTCATTGTAAATATTTTCAAGCGCAAGGGGGCCGCCGGAGTCGCCTTTGCAAGAATCACGACCAAGTTCTCCGGCGCAAAACGTATTTGTTAATGAGTAGGTTTCGCTATTATGTTTTTTTCTGAAAAGAAAAAAGAAGAACATTACGAACCAAATTAATGGATTTTAATATAGTTTTAAAAGCCCTTGTAAAAACAGAATTCGTTATTATTTTTAAACTTATAGTAACTTAATATCTCTCCAACCAATAATGATTTGAAGAGGCAAGCAGCCCATGGCAGTATTGGTCTTTTAGTGAAATAAAATATCTAGTAACGTTGAAATAAGAAAATACTGTATGACTGCCACAAGAAACAAGCTTTGTCAAATTTCAAATAGAACCAATATTATAAAAACAAAAAGCAAGAATCTATCGTTGTCCGATATGACTACATCAATTAACTTAAACTATTAACTAAATGTTGAAGGGGCGCTATTCGAGAAAGCCTCTCGACCCTGTTATGCTTTTAACATGTGTTCATCTCCTTTTTGACAAGAAATAAAGAAAAACGTGTTTCAAAGTTTTTGCAGAATCAAGACAAAGTGAAGTTTTTTTTTCTGTATTAAATATCAGTATTCTGTATTGAATACTTTACTAAGGGCTCCATTTCTTTTTATTATGCCTTTTTTTGCCGTGCACATATAATCATAACAGTGTACCTGTTATATAATACGAGTATATACATTAATTTATTTTACCTGATATAATAAGCAAAACATGCTTCGGGAGATATAATGGGAATTTCAACTTTACGTAGAACGTCGGATGTTTGATGATTTTCAGTCAAGCCCCAACCAATCACTGTACCTTTCTCCCCAGAGATATCATTTTCTCGTAGTTGTTGCGTCACAGGCAGGCAAATTGTACCAGCATTTTCTAATAAAGACAAACATTTCATTTTTAATAACACAGCTAGATATTATGATAACATGTTGTGACTCGTGATCACAAACTTAGGTATGAAACCTAAGCATAAGAATTTAGCAAACAACATGGGATGTCAATAGTCGACATGTGAGTGTTTTAAAACGGGCTGAAAAGTATAATTTCTCATTTCCCCATACAGATTCATTATCCTATACAGATTTCTCACCTGAAAATTTGTTATTGTAAATTGTTAATAGCTATGAAAGTTAGACTTTTTTGTTCATAGATGTGTATGACTTGTAGAATCGTAAGACAAAATGAAAAGTGTAGGAGAGGTAAGCAATAGACAATTAGCGCATAAATAGTTCTCCTAAGTCACTTTACAACACAACATTTTTATTGCACTGCAAATTACAATTAATTTTTGACACTGTTGTGTGAGTTTTCTCAATGACAACTCCTCTCTACACTCCTTACTATTATAACGTGATGGTTATTGATAAGGAGACGACCACGATGCATTGAATTATAAGGGTTTACAAAATGCAATACACTGGCGTGGCGATTTTGACAAACACTCCTTAAAGAGAGGCCTATTTCCTGCAGGAATCTAAAGATGTCAAGGTTAGGAGGATTAGACAAGTAAAACTCTACATGACTCTGCAGCTATTAAGAAAAAGAGGATCCGTACATATAACTTTTTCGGGCGTAATTACATATTATGTACATCCGTACAGACAGAGCTACAAGAGAATTTTAATATTTATGTATAACTTGAGCGAAACCAGTACCCCTGGAAGACATGTTATAAATATTCTTAAAAATATTGCAATCAGTATTAATACATTTTTTAAATCAAAATTAGAAATTGGTAGCTTATGTCCAAAACCAAAAAATAAATACCTTTTCAAAATAGGAAACTAGTTTTCTTTTCTTTTTTTATGTTAAAGAGGGCATACGAGCAAACGGCTCTCCTAATGGTAAGTGATGTGAATACCGTCACCCACGTACATCTGCAACACCAGAGGAGCTGCAGGTGCGTTGCCGGCCTTAAAGAATATTTGCGTTATGGGAGGGATAATATGGAGAGAAGTTGGGGAAGGAGCAGAGAACCTTCGATTACCTCACTCACCGAGCGAAAAGCAGAAACAAGATGCCTCTACTTCAGGTCGGTATTCCTTGAGGCCGCAGTACTACCCCGGTCGATCCGGCTCATTCGAGCAGCTATTTTAAATGTACCTGCAGCACCTCTGGCGAACCGCTTGATCGTTTGCCGCGTTTTCCATAAACCAAAACAAAGCTACAAATCCGCCTCTTGGCTCTACCACGTTAATAGATTAAATATATTAATTCCTGTTCTCGCTAAGAACTTCTATTCCCGCATCGGATGAAATCACTACGACTGGAGTAGCGGCCTCACAAGCAGCAATCAAGATTCAGATGCTACCGCGGACTTCCGCTCTGTGACTGATTCAGACGACGTTGGACGCGGATAAGGAGCGGAACAACCCTGCGAAGTCGACCATGGTTCCCCGGCATAGCCGTAAGTAAAAGAAATCGGAATATCGTGAGGGCTCTGAACCCAATGCTGCTAACCTATTTGGAAACCAGCCAGGACCTTTGCGATAAAGACTTTAATTTCTTAGGCACTGCATTGGTAGTTTGTCATATCCTGACAGATGGGCTTCAGGTCGAACAATAATAGGCCGAGAATTATGCGCATCATCAGGATGAGAGAAATTTTAACTTGTAAAGTGGGAGCAACGGGAATTGAAACAAAGAATCGAGACATGGAGAAATCTGATTCGGCGACATTCCAACGTATGTATCAACTAGAATCATCTCTTCCAGCCTAATCAGAAACGGATTCCACAGATCATTGGAGCAACCAGGAACTCGTGGAACGAACCAAGGACTCCGTCAGGCCGACATAGTCGCCTCATGGCGCAGCCTGTGATCAGAGCTCTTAACCCACACCCTTGGACAAGCAGAGTGAAGCTTTAAAGAGTCAGTGTACTAGTATTATAAACCCCGTTGTTATAATACCTGACAAGGTATCTGAGGTGGTCTATACAGCCCAGAGTTCACTCTGTGCTGGCCCAGCAGTTTCTAAAAGCTTTCAACCAGAAGTCACATTCGTTTGGTTCTTAAAGATCAGGTTCCTGCAGACCAAAATAAGTACCGGCCTATCACGTCTTTAACCTAATATAAAACACTGATGTCCATTCAGAGCGTGAGATTCACCCGATACCTTGACTTAAATCGCGTAATGAGGCGCGTTCGCGGGACTAAGGAACCATTCCTCACAAATGCGATCATTGACAAGGCGTTTAAACATGACTGTGTTGATGATAAACGTTGACACTATTACCTTGTTAAAGTCATTTAATAATACATAACATTATGACTGTACAATTATTTTATAATGATATTTTTTCTTCTTTTATTTCTAGCCTGTAAATAGTCCGCAGTAGAATATAGTACTCTTCCTTGAGGCGTATTTGCCTTAAACACCACAGCCACACTAGATGGTAGGTTCCTTCGCTGCCTAGGAGTTGTCTGGGTAGGTGCCACCCACATACTCATTTCTGCAGCCAAACAGTAGTTCAAAAACTGTTATGATCCAGTTCCTTTAATTTATATTTTATTACGCATTTGTAACCTGCTTCGATGGAAGTTGTTCGGAGTCGTCCAGGAGCTGTAGTAGTCATTTATAATCAGGTTGACTGTTAGCTAATTTTTCACTTCAATGCAATAAAATAAACACTTCGCACCTTATACTAGCTGCCAGACATCGGACTGCTTAATTTTGATCGGGTTTTTCGAGATAATTATCCCGTCATCTATGTGTAACGACATCCCCGAGAAGAGAGGCAGATACCACGGAACAAAATTTTACAATTTATTTTCAATTCATTATTTACAACCATTTTTAAAACTTACTATACGTTAAGTTGACAGGCCTGTGCAGTCGTAGCAGGCCGATATCGTTCAATACTGCAGGTGTTCGACCATAGCTTGGGTGATAGACCGAAGAAATGACACCGATATCCTGCAATAAAATACTAACATACACTAGCCGCATTAATTTAACGCAATGCAGAAACGGTAACAGTCTTACCAAACTATCACCGTCTTAGTGTTCAAGCCAACAATCAAAATCGTACAACTTTCGAAAAACTATTGGTACAAGCCCGTGGAGGGCTATCATATCTATATAAAAGGTATCGAACTCGGGTCTTCGGAGGAGAAATAATTACGGATAACGGAGGCTACATAAAATAACTGTAGCAAAGCGTGGTAGACCCAAGCGGCGGCTTTTGCTGCTGCTCGAATGGGCCGGTTTCACCAGGTTGGTACCACGGCCTCGTAGAATACCGGCGTGAAGTAGAGGCATATTGTGCCTCTGCGTTTCGTTCGGTGAGTGAGGTAACCGGAGGCCTACACCCCTTCCCCATCCCCCTCCTCTTCCTCCCTACCATCTCCCAAATATCCTTAAAGGCCGGCAACGCACCTGCAGCACCTATGGTATTGCAGATGTACGTGGGCGACGGTAATCACTTACCATCAGGTGAACCGCTTGCTCGTTTGGCGCCTTTGGCATAAAAAAAAAAGCTCTAAATTTTAAACACTTTTAACGTTTATGATAACCATACGAGTATACCAATTTGACTATCGTTGGAGTGGAAGACTTGAGACTGCTTTTAAACATATTTCTCCTCATCTGAACAACCCCCTACGTGTCAACAGATTTTCTATTGTTTTAACACGTCTAGAAAAAATAGAATGCAAAAGTAATTATCAACGGTACCTACAAAGTGCGTGTAGCACAGCACACGCACTTTGTTTTTGAGGTTTTGAGATATACCGACAATTGTATTTTTATTAGGTTTAGATTATATTTAACGAAAAGGCTTAAGTGTGACTATTATGTATTGTTACGAACTACAGGTTGCGAGTTTGGAGTAAAAGCCCGATATCTTGAATTCCTATTTATTTAACTAAGTAGTCCGTCTATAACCTTTATAAGTATAAAGGTTCAAGACTTTTTGCTTCGATGTACTATCCCTCGCACATGATCTTTCACGGATCTTCCTGCCAGTAACCAATCCTTTTCGTGCACTGGTCTCTTCTTCACTTCTTGTCTTTTTCCTCCTTTTCCTGTCTTTTTATCCTTTTTCTTTTTCTTTTCTTCGTGATCTTCCTCTTCCTTTTCCTTCAGAACTCACCACTGAACTGTCCTTAACACCCTTCAGTGCTCTTTATAGTTTCGAATTTCGATCGTCATATTATTTTCGATAATTTCAGAATATTTCCGAAGTTAAGTTTTTTTTTATAGAAGACTATATTTATGGCTTGTATTTCAACCTGGGTGTGTGGTACCCTTATTTGCCTACCAAAGACTTTCATTAACATCGTCTGATAATTTAAAAAACATATTTTTTTTGACTTATCTTTCGAAGACGTAATAATTGACAAGACATTATAGGACTTTCATGACACTATCATTCTGCAGGACATGCTCGTCCCGAACATCGATTAACATTAAGTATTCTCTCCCCTTTTGTATACGGTATGATTTTTCGCCTGAAGATTTGGTGATCTTTCTTGTCGTTGTACAGGATTGTAAAGCCATGCAGCTAGTTTTACGATCATATCGTGTTTTCATCGTAGCACTAGCTTAATGATTGGGATCTCTTATATGTGAATAAATATCTTGAATGTTTGTTCTTAACTTGTTAGCATATTCTGTTATGAATCTGAGGGGTATCTTAGAGTGGGGAGTCTTAGTTCTCTTCCAAAATTAGCACACGCAGGAATCACTGTGTTGCTTTCATGGACTCCAATTCTATAATTTAAGAAAAACAATGGAATATAATTTTCTTAACTTTTTGATGGCTATCTACTAATTTAGCTAAATAGCGTTGCAAGATTACGGTAAAATCTTCAACCATCAGACTATGAGTGTTAAGGAGTAGTTCGTGTCTTGTATTCCCATCAGCCTGGCAAACTTCTTGGAATACCGTGGATTCAAAATTCTTCCTAATTCCTTTGACACTGTGAAGTTCTAAGGATAGGCCAAATCTACTAAATACTTCAATGACTAATATTTTAGCAACAGTAACTGCTTCCTGTCTGGGTATCGCAAAAACATCGGGAGATTTTGTAAAAAAATCCATCACTACTAAAAGTTAACGATTTCTATTATTGCTCAAAGGAAATGGACCAACTACATCAAGAGCTATTATTTCCTTTGGTGCTCCAACATTATAAAAATTTAGCGGTCCTCCACTTTGAGTCTGAGGTCCTTTCATTGATGCACATGGAACATATTTTGGATCTTTAACATCATCACGGCTGTGAAGCCAGTAACACTTGTGTTTTATTTTCTGTAATAGTTTCTCCACCCGCTGTCCCGTCATGACTAGCTATCAGTACTTCGCTTTACTTGCTTAATTACTTCATTCTATGCTTAAATCTTAATAATTTTTAAGACTTCCTTCTCTTTTGATATACAAAAACTATTACAGTCAACACTGCATGGTCTTCGGGACAAAGAATCGACGTTAGAATAAATGTTTTAACGACGGTGCTCAACTTCAAAACCGTACTCTTGTAACTATTCAATCCAGCGTGCAACAAGAAGAATTAAAGTTCCGCATAGGCGTTCCGCATAGGCTCTTCAAATCTTTGAGGCAACATTTCGTTAAACTCAGTTTCAAGCTAGTACTTCTCTGTTTTTCAAGCACTTTTTCTAACTTCTTTAAGTGGTCATCAATATCACGTCTAACTATTATAATACATCGAAGTACACAAGAGATTTCTCCTAGTATACCAACTAAGACTTGTTCCATCAATCTTTCAAAAGTTCCCGTCGCAATACTTAAACTGCCAGAGTTCTTTTCCATAATTTTCGTCCATTTCTACCTGCCAATGACCACTTTGTAAATATAGTGTTGAGTGATAATATTAGCAAGCTTATGATGTCTATGATACTTGAGTGCAATGACAACGTATATGAAAAAAGCTTTCGTACAACCCTTTCCTAAAATTTCGAATGCTTCTACTACTCTACGTAATAATTTTCGTCCAATATCAATTCTTCAATTTCTTTTTAAAGTTCTGGAGGCCTGTGTTCATTACTAAACATAACCTGCTGAATGTGTTTCAATCGGGTTTTCGTTCTGGTCACAGTACCACCACTGCGTTGATGAAGGTTATTGATGATATATGAAAAGGAATTGACGAGCAAAAACTATCAATGGTGGCGACGGTTGACTTTTCTAACGCTTATAACATAGTTCAGCTTTTTAACACGATATCCCTATCTCTCTCCTTAGCTAACTAAGATTTTCAAAGCCGGCCTTGAAGTGTTTTCGTTCTATCTTTGCGACCGCCAATAGTCAGTCCGCGTAGGTCAGCAGTCTTCTGCATGGGCTGACATTGAATCCGGTGTGCCGCAAGCGGCACACTTTCTCCTATATTTTTTTCTTTATTTATTACCTCTTAGCATTAATTATCTCAACAAAGCTATAAGACGATAACCTGGAGGCAATCAGAGACAGGTCGTATAGATATTGCGTCTCAGTAAATCCAATCAAATGTAAGGCAGTGGAAGTCCACGGTTTTTGGCAAAGGTGGACTATGGAAGTCTTGCACCTGTATTTTATTTATATTATAATGGGATTTTGATCCCTTTTTGTGATTCCATTAAGAGTTACAGATCGCAGAAGTTTGTCGTAAAGTAATTGCCACCCTGTGTTCCCTTTATCGTCTCAAAAATTTCCTACCTTTCAAAACTAAGCTCATGCTGGTTCATTTTCATAATCTACCCATTATCCATAATGCAGATGTGTGTTACCCAGATTTATCGCAAAGTCTTCTTAACAAGGTGGAGCGCTTTCTTAGTAACTCCATCAAATTTATTTCGGTATACTTAAATATAACCATATATCCTTTTATCGCTCAAAGCTTAAATGGCTCTCTATCCATCAAAGGCGTAGCTCCAGAACTTTACTTGTTCTTTCCTCTATTTTAAATGATCCAAATTCACCAGCATATCTATATCATATATATCTTAAAGATAATTTCCATTTTCTTTACTCGTCTCTTGATCGAGTATTTAACGAGCAAGCGGCTCACCTCTTGGTAAGTGATTATCGTCGCCCACGTACATTTGCAACAGCAAAGGAGCTGCAGGTGCGTTGCTGGCCTTAAAGAATATTTGGGAAGTGAGAGGGAGAAAGAAGAGGTAGTCTTCTTGTTGCTGCTGTGAAACTGCAGCGCGGGTATTCTATATTTTCTCGAGGCACGACCCGCATTTACCAATCCGACTTCTGACATCAGTTGTTACGAGAAATCAGGATTGTAGTAAAATGCCGTTATCTTAAATTTATAATTATTGCTCACTTACAAAGACTTCTTTTTCTTTGTTTCTTTCTCGATGTACCTCGCATGTGATCTTTGCCAGTAACCAGTCCACTTTTATTCCTGCACTGGTAACTTTTCCTTCACTTCTTGTCTTTTTTCTCTTTTTCCTCGTCTTTTCTTCTTTTTTCTCTTCCTTTTCTTCGTGATCTTTCCCCTCCACTTACTTCAAAACTCTCCACTGAAATATCCTTAACGGCATTCGTGATAGTAGTTTTAACGTAAGTACCTGGGCGATTGTTCATCCTACGCTAACGATGTAGGGCAGTACAAACTGTTGAGTAGCTAACATATTGGAACACTTAATATCCTAAAACATATCTGGATAAATAGAATTTTACCAGGGAACACCTAATGATTAGCTAGAAAAGTAAAACATAATGTTGTTCTAGTTACAAAATTTCATACAAATTATTAGCTTCCGAGAAACCAGTTACATATTTATATATAGTACAATTTCTCGCATAAAGTAAAGTATAACTCATATTATGCCATGCCAATATCATATTGCAACTTAATTAAACCTAATCAAGTACCTGATATTTGGATTCACAAATACGGGTTACTCCTTTTCGTACACAATCAATTCTTGATTCAATGTCATAGTCCCCAACTCTAACTCCAGCGATTTGTTTGTCTTTGATACAATGCGCTGCTGTTAGCACATACAGTGAATTTATCAATGTACCGCCACAGTTAAACTTTAAGGAACGTCCGGCTGCAACAGGTTAAAAAAACAATTTAATATTTTATCAATATATTTAATATTTCAGCAATATTTTATTTGACTTCGTATTTTTAAAGTCGATGCATGATTATAATTTAATATTATTGATAGAAGTAGAGATAGCTATGCGATTACGAGCGTATCGTAGTAGAGCAGTGGAGCTATCAAGTTTGAAATGAAACTTTTGTACTTTGTTAGTGCGAAAATTTTTAAAATAAAATGCAAATTTCCAAAAAGTACTGAGTACTTAAAAAACCTACAGTTTAAAGATAACAATGTCCATACAAAAGTGGTATATTCTTGAAGTAAACCGAAAGTACTAGACTTCAAATTAACATGTATTCCATATCGGGCTCATAAATATTTGTACTTGGATGAATGGAACACACTAGTGGTGGAAACATCTCTAGAACACGGATACCGGTTCTGTCCTCATTCACCCAGATGGGTGAATGAGGACAGAACAGATCAGATGCTCTGCGTGGTGAGTATAAGCCAATCTTCCTTGAAGCTTATTACACTTCTTCTTCAGCAGTGGATTTATATAGGCTAAAAAAGAAGAAAAATAGTAATACTAAATCATACCCTTGTAAGAAATCAGAACGATCCAAGGAAATTCATAAAGATCGGCAATATCTCCACCCACAATTCGATTTCCCTCAATATTGCCGCAGACACTTGGCAAAAGATTGACATTTGGATGGTTTTCAATTTCATCTTCATAGGATTTTTCATATGCAAATCTTGATACCGCAAAATCCGAACAGCAAATCTGTATATAGAAATCATAAGATAAGCTATTGCAAAATACTCGAATTTCGTATTTTTAATGTGATCTCTTTTTCAAGGCAGTAAAGTTGGCTGATACTTCTTATATCCCGAGCAGTAAGAAGGAACTGTTATATTCAATTAATTATTTGAATAACATTGTGAAATATATATTTGAACGAGACTATGACTGACTTGGACTTTACTGGAGCTGAATTGAACTGAGGTCTAATCTATCTGACTAACACTAAAATGGTGACCAGGCCCTTTTGAAGAGGATGTATAGTCCATCATCCCTTTAAGATACTTTTTAGTTACATAACAGATCATCGATGCACACTAATATAAAAAAAAACGATAGCAAATTTCGCACAGAACACGAGGTCATCATCGTGTCTTAAAGTTCATCTAAGCCTTTCAAAATTCCTTGGGACACATAATTAATTTCAGAAGTATATATTTTATTGTTAATTAACTAATTGTATAAATATCTTGTCGAGTACGCAGCCCCTCAGCAGGAGACATCTTACGAGACACACCTCTCTCTTCAAGTTAATGTGATTTCCATCAGTTTATTAAGCTTATATGTATTATTTTATTCCTTCTCCTCAGCAGCTTATGTACTTTCGAGTCAGCCAAAACAATCGTTTTTAAGCAAAAAACTTACTTATCATATCGTTCTTCAGAGAAATTAGCTCAACCGCGTCACCAGACGACAATGTTACTAGTCTTAGTATAAGTGTTGTTAGTACAACTTTGATGTTGAAGGAGTTTCACCAAATGGGAACACTGGCAGATATCAATGTATTTAGACTTGTTTAACAATCTAGGTTTATGATAATAATACTGAAGATACTGTTAGCTTTATATTATAAAATATTAATTATACATAATGCTACACCATCTAAGATCAAGTTTGTATTGAATTTATCTCTTATGTGCATAGAAGTATTTTTTATTATGTTATCTTCAATATGAGTGAATTATGTGAAACTTCAAAGTTTCGAAAAGAGCTTTGCTTTACTATATTTTTATCGAAACAGTTAAAGCGTGCGCTACGTAAATCTACTTCCCTGTCCTTACTTGAGATACGATTTACATTGTCACGTATATATTGTTTCTTTACATTTGAAGAGCATTCCAACAGCCTAAAGATATACATCGCACGCATACAGGATGTATACATTCTTTGAATTATCTAATTTTGTTTCTTGACCATAAAATACAATAATATTTCGTAAGTTACCTTTGGCAATATATCTGTGTAACCACATTGGGCGCTCCTCAGAAACTCTACTGTTTCCGCACTTTTATTACGTGTCACTAGCTCCATCGCTGGTTTACATTTAGTTATACTAATACAATCGTCGCAATTTTCTGTAATTTTAATAGTTTTTTGAAATTAATACACTGAATGTAAAATGCGAATAACGACTCAAGTACCAAGCTCATCAAAAAAGAACTATTCCCTAATGCTAATCTCTCGGATGCTTCCGAGTTCCCATGGATGCCACAGCACCAGAAACGTCTCAAAATAATATGTAAAAATTATAAACAACGAATCCGCAAAAAGCTTCAGAAACGACATTGAAGTGAAAGGTTAAAATTGAATATTGAACACGATGATTCTGCAAAAAATTGTTTCATTCCGACATCACGAATTGGAAAAAGAAATAAATATGTTTATTAGAATAGGGTAACAAACTAACTAAAAGTGTATCGGAAGGAAAGAGAGTGGCTAAAAGCCCATGGGCACCTGCTTCAATCACTTCAATCATAGGAGGTTACAGTTGCCTTTTTATCTGAGATCTAAGACGGAATGCCTCACAGCCTGTAATTATAGCGGCTCAGTATACTTTTCAAACCAGAACTCAATAGTGGTTGTACCGCTGATTACGACAGACAGAGCGACAGAACCAGTTAAGAAGCTGGTGTCCACCGAGATGCTTAGGCGAAGGAGGCGCCGTGTGCGTGAGGACTGAGAGACCATTAGGCGATTTTAATATTAAATGTGTCAGGATTAACTCAAAATACAAAAAAAAATATTGTAAAACGAATCCCAGAATCTGCAAAGATTTAGAAAGAAAGTTATGGGTGAAAGTGTGGTCCTTCGGTAGTCACACTTGAAGTTTCAGATTTTAGTATAATATTTCTACATACCCATTAAAATACATACAAATATTTAGTAAAAAATCTGAAAGTACCACCACAATCACATTAATGCATAATTACACAGTGCAAAAACATTTACACTGTGTAATTATGCATTAGTTTTAGTAAAAGGTGCGAGAAATTCTGTAAAATAAAAAATAAACAATAAACGTATCACACAATCTACATTTTTGAATATTTAAACTCGGCATCTCGATCCACACGTTCGAAAAAGCAATTACCTTAAAAAAACTAAATAATACTTTACATAAAATAACGTCGACCAAAATTTAGTAAACATATTCTTCTAAATATCTGTACTTTAAATTGTTGCAGAAAAGAAATTTGAAAGTTGGTGGAAATGTAGTTACAAAATATTGGTATGCATCTTTAATGTATAAAAACTTTCAGAAATTAAACATTTTGAGTGTGGAAACTGAGAGATCAAAGGCACAGCCTTGTAAATCTCACGGCAATCTCTGTGAGCAAATCCAGCGACGAGACTAGCCACCCGTCACTTACTATCACCCGCAGAGATGAAAAGTGAGTTTTAGTGAAAAAACTTATTAATGATTACTCGAAGTGTGATACAAGTATAATGAACGGAATAACAATTTATGACATTCAGAGTAATGATTAATAACATTAGTTAATAAGACTACTACTCACTCCAACCACTCGCATTTCTGATGAAAAACACACCAAATATTGTTAAAAAGAACAACATTTTATTACTACTGGCACGTTTGTCTCTGGCAGACTCATTAACGCAATTGAATATATAGCTTTCATGATACCTCTACTATCTGTATACTCAAAACCAAACAACATTGAGTCTTATCGTGTGCGTAAATTCCAAATGGAGTAAGGGACACTAAACATATAAATTGATTTAGTCTTAACATATATATTTAAAGGAATAAGGGCATCGTTATTCTTCCTATCCTTTGTTCGCTGTCGATTCGCACCGCTGAGAGGAATGTCGGTTATAATAAAAAACATGTTTTTTATTTAGTTCCGAAGTAAATAAAAATTCACAAATACAATATAAAACAAATAAGTAACTAAAATGGCCACTACAAAAGTACACAAGTTACAGAAACCGCAAAGCGGAAATCATTACGCTGATTTTCAGTATACAACATAAAACACACAACATATGTGTTCAGATGAAAGGGCCACTAACAAATGTATTAACCAAAAAATTTACAAATTAAAAGAACAGTGACAGCAAATGAGACAATAATAAATTAATGAATTCGCAGAAAAAGTGTGATACGTCGCCACAGCTTTCATTCTATAGATGCTGCAAACGAAGAATGTGCTCTTCCAATTTAATTTTAAAAGTACAATCACTTATGTGTACATATTTATCAAAAGTCTAATGGCCACCGTCAGATGGCGGGATAACCATTTTTGGCAGACCGATAATGGGCTGCGGCGTCTAAGGTACGAGATGTCAGGTACTGTAAGAGCGTGGCGATTATGGCAAATTCTGCTTATAGTTATGTGTATGTAATCATTTGCGAATACATCACTGCCGGCCGTAAGGGGTAGCTCAAAGTTGCTATGGAAAGGGCTATGCTCGGTGTTACTCTGCTTGATAGAGTCAGCAACGATTATATCCGCAACAGAACTAGGGTAACCGACATAGACGTAAGGATCAACTAGTTGAAGTGGCAATGGGCTGGCCACATAGCTCGCCGAACTGACAACCGCTGGGGAAAAAAGGTTCTCGAGTACTCACCTGCGCAGTGTTGCGGAAAAGTGGATGGAAGCTGGTGGCTCAGGACCGTGCTTTGTGGCAACCTTTGGGGGAGGCCTATGTTCAGCAGAAAACTTGTGATAGCCTCAAATGACAGCCTTAAAAGCTAAGCTAAAAATATT
This sequence comes from Bhutanitis thaidina, assembly GCA_029286595.1. Classification (NCBI taxonomy): domain Eukaryota; kingdom Metazoa; phylum Arthropoda; class Insecta; order Lepidoptera; family Papilionidae; genus Bhutanitis; species Bhutanitis thaidina. Next base: position 1,606,087 of record JAGSMS010000028.1, read on the forward strand.
ATCACGTAAATTATTTCTCGTTTCCTTATAGGGTTTTGTCGTTACACAAACATACGAGTACAGCTGAAGCCTACCTTTTAAATCCTGTATACCCACTTTGTGCATAGCACACAGCAATACTGTTTTCCTTAACTCCTTAAAGAAATTTGACGATCACGGTGAAAAATAAACGTATTTTCAATATGAATTCAGAGAAAAACGAAGTTTGTAAATTGGAACATTATTTGTACCGTTAATGTATATAACTGGAACAATTTAATTATAATTTACTATATTATTCTTATTACCATTCATATTCTTGATAAACATTAAATGTTTCGAAGTTTTCCAAAGACGGGGAGACAATTCGGAGTGGCGTTGGATAAAAGATGCTAAAGCATTTGTAATCTACGATCTATGTAAGATACGATTGGTTTAAATAGTACTGTCACTACAGAAGCGGAGGAAGCCGGCATAGTGCCACACGCTCTTGATGTCTTGGAACAGCCTCTGAATTGTCCTTGCTTTACCCCTTGTTGTCAGCTTGCTGCTTTCGAAGCTTAGCCAACGGATTGCCACTGCTAGAGAACATGCCGTCGTGATACCCGTAACTATTGGTTTGCATTTGTGAACTTATAATTTACTTATTTCTCCTCTGTAAATCAAAGTGTGTATAATATTCTTTCTATCTATTTACCCTACGTTACATAGCAGAAATAACTAATTATTTTTTAACAACTTAACTTTAGACAAAATAATATAGATTAATTTAAAAAGTTTCATAAATGTAGAGCGTCGTTTAATACTTTATTATAATAATTCAATTACAAATAAGGAAAAAAACTCCAACATTACTGTTGACAAGAGTATAACAATTAAACTTGCCGACAGAACAATAAAGTGTATTGTATTGAATAGGACTTTATGATATTATTCCTATATTTTTACACCATCTTACCTATTTCTATCGCTAATCAACAGTGCAACCACTGCTGTGATCCAGTTTGAGAGCCAGTATAATTTACAGGCTGTGAGCCATTCCATCTCACAGTCCTCAAGGTACGTAACAACGCATCTATAACCTTCTTCTGTCGAAGATCTATGCAACTATCTACGGGATGCAGTAGCCATTTACTGACAGATAGTTAACAGCCCGTACTTCGATTATTATAAAAAGAGTATAAATTGAGTATAAATTTTCTTCGTAAAGAAGTGAAACATAAAATATATATCGTATCGTCGTCTCTGGTGGTGATACTTGTAACGACATTTTTTTAATCAAAGTTGTGAGGTTATCATTGTTACCGAGCATGTACTCGCATTTGATAGTGCCAGTAGCAAGATTAAAGAGTTGGCTTTTCCCTATATAATTTATAACTGAAGTCAAGTTGCTTGTACTCGATCAAGAGTATCTTAAAGTCAGATGCATACAATTGTACAAACAATGGAAAATCATATTTAAAATAAATATGGTATTGGGAAGCCAAGGTAAGATTATTAATTTCTTTAAATTTATCCCTAAGAGATGTTATAGAATTAAGCTCCTTGGTAAAATGAAAATAGTTTTTACATCAGTCGCATATTATGCTAAGGAAATAACTAAAATAAAGTATCCTAGCTGCTAATATTAGTAAGATATCTTACTTTTCTTACACCACAGAGCTAAGCCTGCAAACAAGTTTGGATATATGAGGCCCCAAAGAAACTTTGCATCAAGAGTTATTCCAGGAAAATTAGCGGTATCCATAAGGCCTATGTTAGTTTTATTGCCGATAAAAAGAAAATTATTAACGTTTAACGTCATAAATAAATTATAAAATAATCATGGCATACTATATATAGAAATTGGCTGAGAATCGAGCTCTGCGGAACGCCCATTGATACCGTCGAACCGGAAGAACTCACACCATTTACCGGATTTTTTTCGGATTCTTTTACTTAAATAATGATGAACGATATAATAAGCTTATGCGCAGTATTTCTTATACCATAATGATGTAATTTTAGGAATACAGAAAACAATCATATTTCAGATTTCTTTTAATTAATAATGTTTAATAGATTATTTTAAAGATAGAAAGGGGTTTTGCGATTTGAAATGAATTAATGAAATATACTTTATTATACACCCATTAACAAAAATAGAAAAAAAAGAAGCATAAAATATACAAAGGTACAATTGGCGGCCTTATCGCTTAAAAGCGATCTCTGCTATATAGACCAGTGAGCAAGAGTTAAGGTTATATTGATATAAATACACTAAATATATTCAATAAATACGTATATAGTATATACCCGTACATATAAAAGAACATTAAGGAGTACACAATAAGTAAAATAAAAGCCATACGACGCAAGGAAATGTATGTAGTTTTTTTTTTTAAATAAACGACAAGTGAGAGTCCGAGGATTATGGAGATAATAAGAGATAATGGAATATCTGTTTAGGTAGGAAACAAATGCGCTTTGACGAACCTTTTAAGAGTATTCAATAGAAAACGATTTAGAACAGATGGAAGTATTATAGGATGATTTTTTAAAATAGAATTGTTATCAGGGCGAAGAGAGCGACAGTGAGTGTCACCAACTCAAACCGCTCATTAAGGAAAGTGAGGTAGTGGGATTGAAAATAATACAATACAAAAGAGAAATAATCTGAGTATTCCTGCGAAGGTATTCTTATTTTCGTAGTCCAAATATGAACCGTATGTAGAATTCTGAAACCGCTCAAGTTAATAAACTTAATATAGTAACTCCTAATTTAGATTGAGATAGCACGTATCAGTATAATCGAGAATCGGTTTGCGTAAAGTATGTCAAATGAATAACGCATACATGCATTGTGAACTCTTTGTATTCTCTGCATAACTTTTTGGCCTAGGCATGGTTCATCCATACGCAAAGTCACATTAATTTAGATTTGGTAAAACTATACTGTTGCGACGACGAAGCCAGATATTAGTTTTTAAGAATGGGTGGATTTTGTAAAATGTTTTTAAGGAACCAAAGCGCTTTCCGATTTTTACTGCACATGTTGCACTAAAGTGTAGCCAACTGTCAGATAAACATCCATGATAAACCTTATAAAACTATGTAAACAATTATCACGAAGGATAATTAGCCGCTAGTCATTATTTTACTTTATTCGTTATTGCATCAAAAAAATGTACAACGTCGAGCTTAATGCTATATGGCATTCTCTACCAGCTAACCTTGGGTAAAACAGTTAGTCATTGCAGTTGGTACAAACTTTTTCATATACTTGACGATGAGTACAATAGGTACTTTTTACTCGATTCAGCACCCTACCTTTGACATATTGTCTATCGCATACAGATCTTTGTGTCAGTAAGTGACAGCTAATATAATACTAGTATATATTGGTATTATATGGGCATATGATATGTGGATGTATCATGAGAATGAGAGTTAACGATATTGTTGTGTATCAGCTGTGTATTCAACTCCTAAGAAATACAATGTATTCTTATTTTTATTCATCTATACAGATATTCATCTATTGGTTTTTACAAAATTCACATTATTCAGAATAAATTAAATAATCGTGTCATACTCACAGAGATCGTATTTTTTTAACACAATTCTGCCTTAGCGATGGCTGCAGTTTGAGATGCTGGCTTTGAAATACTCGAATTTTTATTCTATATTCACCATACTATGCACCCAATGATTTCTATAAATTTCCAAGATTGAAGGAGTATCTGAAAGGACAGAGATTTAAAGATGATTTTCTGAAAGTTATATCTGCTCAGGATGAAGAGTTCTTTAAGGAGTAAGTGAGTGAGTGAGTGAATGTCCCTCTTAGTGTATTATGTTCATAACTGACTATGTCACAGCTGCTTACTTTCTGTTTCTAGGGTATGGAGAAACAATTACCTAGAAATTACATATGGCCTGAAGCAGAACGCCTCTCGATGTTAGAATCTTATTTATAATGTCCTCGATGGCTATCATTGAGTATCGATATATAATATACATATTTATTGTTAGCCTATTCATATACATCGAAATTTGGTCAACCCTTAAGAATAAGATAAAGACAAAATAATAATTTTATCTATCAATTCGCACGCACACACCTTATTGAAATTAAACTGAGTCGAGTCTTGTTGTTTGCTATTACTTCTTCAACATTTTTATAACGCTGATTATCTAAAGTTATTAATCCCGAATCAATTTTTTTAATAATTATTAAAATGTACCGAATCAATTTTTTTAATAATTATTAAAAAAATTGATTCGGTACATTTTCTCAACTTTACTCAACTAACACAATGATTTTTGTAACACGAGTGAATAGTGTACGTACAGTACTTAGTGTTATTTACGGTGTACGTTGTCTAGTTCTCTGCCGCGTGCCATACAGACTTCCAATTATTGTCAAAAGTGAATTATTAATTTTTAGTCACACGTGATGTAAGCTTCGGCTGGTGCTTCTTTCTGCGGTACAGTCAACTCATAGGGTATACATCTCTCTATCTAGATATTTATCTTTGCCACATAAGCCGCATAAATAGATCAATATAGGAGGAATTTTAGCAGGTGCGCATACCAGAGACTGTATACGTCACATGTAGACGTGTATGTATGTACTCATATAAAAGTAGCTACCTGAAAATGCCCACTGCTGTGAGGCCTTCTCTCAAATATTCCCGAGAGCGATTGGAGCCGGAAATTGTTCACGCTGTTATTATAATTAGCATTTCTTGTCGCTACTCGGTATTAGTATAGACGACAATATAGCTAGACAATATGCTTAATTCTACGTCTCGCCTACCCTATTCAAAAAATTACGACCACATAATAATTTACATTAATTAAATTTTTAGCAAAATATTAAAACATTTAATTTTACTATTTAAACTTTGTGATCTAATGCAAAACAAATGGACCTTTGTAAATTGGTATTTTAATAATTAAAATAAAAAAATTCCAAGCTATTCGTCCATCGACTCCCCGCAACAGTGCACCGTGCATTTCTCCATCGTGAAGGTCTCAAAGATTCTCGACAGGCAAGTAGCCTATCGAGAATCTTTGTTGCCCTACGATTGTCAATGCAGTGAGCCGTGGCCGACCTTGCAATGAGCATGCAGTACTATTTGATTGCATGTATTTAATAAGCGTAAGAAAAACCGCGCGTTGGCCACTCACGACATATATTTTTAATGAATAATGTTAGACTATTTTAATCATTATGTAATCTACTCGATTTAGACGAAGGCTTAATCCTCTCAAATGTAAAGGAGGTGTTTTTGGCCCAGCTGTGTTACACTTACAGACTGTTACTATTCCTTTTACTACTTTTAATCATCTCTCTTGTTGCAGATTTAGACATTTTTTATCATCAATTACTCTATGGAAACATTAACACTACTCAGAGAAATAATCTGGATTGTTTTAATTATATTTGCGTATAAAGTTAATATAATGGGGTTCTTACTGTAATACCTATAATAGGTAATAGTCTCATAATTCAAAAATATTGTTGAGGATAAATACTAGTTAATCATGTTATTACAAACGATTGGTTTCTTTTTTTTTTTTTTTTTTTTAATTTATTAGGCAATCCAACAGCGATTTACAAAATAATTAATATATCACTTCTAACATTAAATAAGGCCAAATACGGATTACACAAATATATCAAAATTTTACAGAAACATTGTGCTCAACTTGCAATCTCTGGTTTCTGTGTTTGGGTATGTAGGTGTGTGTGCGTGTATGGATGGATGTGTGTATGTGTATTTGGGTGGGTGGTATGTATTTGCTACTATTAGTTATTTGTCATAATATGTATATGAAATATGAATAAATAAATATTAATTGGATCGGTGCATCTTTTTGACTTGACGTTTAAGAACATTTTTAGAAAGATGAAATATGTCAAAGCTAGAGTAATATTTGTTGTAAGTACGGGCAGCACGGCATAGTACAGAATTTTGAGCACAGTTCGAAGTCGAGTGAGGAACGTGTAGCAGAGGCGTGTGTCGAGTCCGGTAGGACGGTACTTGAAACGCAATGCTCGAAAGGAGTTCGCTACAATCAATTTGACCAGATAATATGTCATGTAGTAATGCAACGTCATACTGCGTACGCCTTTGTTCTAATTTTTCTATACCACAATATTTACATGCTTCAGTGTATGTCTCAAAGGTTTTGTGGTCTTTTAAATTTAAAAATTTTATAAATTTTCTTTGAATTGTTTCTATTTTTTGAATATGGACTATGTAACACGGAGACCAGATACTACAAGCGTATTCTAAGATGCTTCGTACAAAGCTAAAATATAAAATCTTGATGCAAGCTATGTTTGTAAAGGAGTGGCAAATACGTTTTACAAATCCTAGCTGTTTGTACGCATTGTCAACAATACTGTTGACATGGTCTGCTAAAACATTTTTATCATCAATTACTCTATGGAAACATTAACACTACTCAGAGAAATAATCTGGATTGTTTTAATTATATTTGCGTATAAAGTTAATATAATGGGGTTCTTACTGTAATACCTATAATAGGTAATAGTCTCATAATTCAAAAATATTGTTGAGGATAAATACTAGTTAATCATGTTATTACAAACGATTGGTTTCTTTTTTTTTTTTTAATTTATTAGGCAATCCAACAGCGATTTACAAAATAATTAATATATCACTTCTAACATTAAATAAGGCCAAATACGGATTACACAAATATATCAAAATTTTACAGAAACATTGTGCTCAACTTGCAATCTCTGGTTTCTGTGTTTGGGTATGTAGGTGTGTGTGCGTGTATGGATGGATGTGTGTATGTGTATTTGGGTGGGTGGTATGTATTTGCTACTATTAGTTATTTGTCATAATATGTATATGAAATATGAATAAATAAATATTAATTGGATCGGTGCATCTTTTTTGACTTGACGTTTAAGAACATTTTTAGAAAGATGAAATATGTCAAAGCTAGAGTAATATTTGTTGTAAGTACGGGCAGCACGGCATAGTACAGAATTTTGAGCACAGTTCGAAGTCGAGTGAGGAACGTGTAGCAGAGGCGTGTGTCGAGTCCGGTAGGACGGTACTTGAAACGCAATGCTCGAAAGGAGTTCGCTACAATCAATTTGACCAGATAATATGTCATGTAGTAATGCAACGTCATACTGCGTACGCCTTTGTTCTAATTTTTCTATACCACAATATTTACATGCTTCAGTGTATGTCTCAAAGGTTTTGTGGTCTTTTAAATTTAAAAATTTTATAAATTTTCTTTGAATTGTTTCTATTTTTTGAATATGGACTATGTAACACGGAGACCAGATACTACAAGCGTATTCTAAGATGCTTCGTACAAAGCTAAAATATAAAATCTTGATGCAAGCTATGTTTGTAAAGGAGTGGCAAATACGTTTTACAAATCCTAGCTGTTTGTACGCATTGTCAACAATACTGTTGACATGGTCTGCTAAAAACATTTTTTTATCTAGCCTAACACCTAGATCACGCACCGATTCTACTTTTTTGATTGGAGTGTTACATATTTGGTAGCAAAAAATAATTGGTTTAGATTTACGCGTTAATGTTATTTGGAGACATTTACCTGTGTTAACAGAAATTCTATTTCTTACATAATATTCGTGTAACATATTTAAATCATGCTGAATTTTGTGACAGTCTGTAATATCGTTTATTTTAAGAAGATTTTTGTCATCTGCAAACATTATGTATTTGGAGTTGATAAAACATGTATTTATGTCATACAAGTACGCATTATATAGAAGTGGACCAAGTACTGAGCCCTGGGGGACTCCTGAGCTAATAGTTACATAGTCACTTCGAGCACCACCAATTACTACAGCTTGTCTTCTATTTGTAATGTATGAGATAAACCATCTATGAAGGTCACCACGTATTCCCAATGCCTGAAGCTTGTGAAGCAGTATGACATGATCCACTCTATCGAACGCTTTCTCGAAATCAGTGTAGATTACGTCAACCTGCTTTTTCTCATCCATGCTGCGGAAGATGTAATTGGTAAAGATTGCTAAATTAGTAATAGTAGAGCGCTTACTCATGAAACCATGTTGTTCATCCGGTATTGATTTGAAAATTAACGAGCTGACATACTGGTAGACAATCATTTAAAAATTTTTGACTAAAACTATTCAATATTGAAATGGGCCGATAATTGTCAATACGGCCTCGCGATCCGCTCTTATGAATAGGTACAATCTTTGCTTCTTTCCATATCTCTGGAAATGCACCAAATACGTTGATTGAAAGCATAAAGATTCTGTGTAATGGCTTTGTAAGAGATTTAGCACACTTATTGATAAACAGTGGTGAGATTTCATCGCTACCTGGTCCTTTATTAATATCTGTTGAGTTTAAGAATTTAAAACAAGCTCTTCTGGAATATATACGTTGTTGATTGTGTCATTTAACTCCGTACATAAGGGGAAATTATATGATGAAGCTGGCTTTTGGAACATACTTTCAAAGAAGGCATTAAATCCCATGCAAGCATCTGATTTGTTCCTGTATGTTTTATCGGCTAATGTTAGAATATTGGGATAACCCGTGTTATTATTGCGCAGAGTTTTTAAATAAGACCATAAATATTTTGGATTATTTTTAATACAAAGTTGTATACGTTCCTTATACGAAGAGTAGCATGTTTTTTGGATCCTTTTTTGCCTAGCTCGTAATATGGAAAACTCATCGTAGTCTCTTGGATTGCCATATAGGGTCCAACGCTTGTGTGCAATTAATTTGTGTTTTATAATTTGTTTTAAAGGCCTTGAATACCAAATGGGATAATTACTCGTAGTAGAATATAGTTTCTTTGGTACGTGTTCATTTATGACGCTGTGAAGTTGAGTATAAAATTTATGGACGATTTCATCTATGGAACCACCCTTTAAAATTGTGTCCCACTTTTTATCCGAAAGACAGGTGTTTATTTTGCCATAGTTGGCTCTATGAAAACTAAATTTTCTTCTAAAGTCACATTTAAAACTAGGTATTATAAGGTCAGATGCATTTATTTCTAAAGATGGATGATAAGTATCCTCCACTACTAAAGACTACAGGACCGGAAGACATCTATAGGTGTATCGCTGAATACTAAATCTAAAGTATTATTACATTTATTTGTATGATAGTTGTATTGGATAAGGCCGGATAAACTAAACGTATCCATAAAGTTACCGGCTGCTACTTGTAAGTCAATGTTACCGCATTTTCGAAACATAGGTTCTCCCGACGACCAGGACACGTATGGTAGATTAAAGTCGCCCGCAATTATAAAGTGATCGTCGGGAGATGATAAAATTATGTTTTCAGTTGGTTTGTAAATAGTTTGAGACGCGATGGCTGGATACTATCGGGCGGTATATAGATGACACCTATATGTAGGTTACGTTTGTCGCCAGCGCCTAGCACGCTTGCCGACACAGTCGACCACACGCTTTCGACGCCGGCGCACGTCCACTCCGGCCGTTCTCGCGCGTATAACGCATGTTTCGCACATATCATGACTCCCCCACCAAACTTTTTATTTGATGTGTTTTGGTTGCGATCGCACCGAAAAACATCGTAGCGTCCGTCACACAATTCACCTTTAAAAAAAACCATCTGTCAGCCATGTCTCTGTGATTAGTATGATATCGTAGTTATGCGTAAGTACATTCTGTCTAAACTGCAGTGTTTTAGTCCGTAAGCCGCGAACATTCTGATAAAATAAGCTCAACCTATTAGAAGTCATTGTGCTGCCGCTTTATAGTACACAAATATAGGTTAACATAATTAAAAGTTATACAGATGCTCGTTGTAAGAAATAATAAGTAATATAAAGAAATGCATAATATGTCAGATATATTTTTAGGCCGTGATATAATAAATAATGTTTTTATATGAAAAAGGCATTCATAATGTTTAGTTCGAGTATAGTAGCGTATAGTGTAAATGGTATAACAGTGACATGTGTTATGTGAAAGTTTACAGAGCTGAATGTAAACTTTCATTGTATATATTTGTGTGGAGTGGTATTCATTTGTTATATGATGTTTCAGTGTTATATGAGTATCTGTGTTAGTATGAGAGCTGTGTTTATCTATTACCATTTTATTTACAATACTAATAAAAGTAAACACAGGCAAAACATTCAAGAGGAAGTTTAAGTGGTTCAAACAATTTTCTGCAACTCTTTTTCTGACCCTATAGCTAGAACAGGATATTCTTCGTTTCTTCTTAAAAAAATGTTGCAGTTCCTGACCCAAACAAATTTGTAAGATTTATTTTTAGCTAGAGATTTCACCGATCGAAGAAGTTGTTTATTTTCTGGGGTGAGGTGCTCGTTAACAAAGAATCTCCTGTTAGACCCACCCAAGCTAATATCACGTGTAGTGATGCCTTTTGATTTTCGAAGTCCAGAGATGATCTGGTCTTTTAACATCCTGGATTGAAGCGTCACGACGATTGATTTTGGCCGACCTTCCACTTTCTGCATAGGCTGGACACGGTGCGCTGAGTGTATTTGTGAAGGCTGTAGCTGGATGCCAGCATGTTTGGCAATCTTTATCGTAAGTTCAACAGATGATTCGTTCGGAGTCTCAGGGAGACCCACAATCTCAATGTTGGACAATCTCGCACGCTGTTGCTGCTTATTTAGCTGCGTTTGTAAGTCACTTACCTTACTTCTGTCCTCCAGTACTTCTCTTTGTAAATTAATAAAGTTTTTCTTGAGACCTTCAGGTTTATCTAAAAGCTTCGAATGTGACACTTCTAGTAGATCATATTTAGCGCTAATAGTTGCCATTTCTCTCTGAAATTCCGCTACCAAAGAACCCTTTAATTCTTCAATCATTTCCCTTTTAAGCACGTTTAATTTTAACTCCAAAATACGTTCAATCCGTGACACTATGAAACATTCACTCGAGGAAGTAGTAATGTCAGAGTCCAGTGTTGATGGCAGACTGGACGTGCTTGGCGTGGCTATTGGCGCTAGGGGTGTTTGGCGTAGGTTAGGTAAGGACGAAACTTCTCCATCCTTTAACAAGTCTTTTGCTGGTTTCGCTGTGTTACGCACAGGTGTACTGCTGTTGTCGCCCCCCATTCGTTGACCCGCGACGCAGACAGGGCACTTCCACTGTGATCTTGTAGTATACTCGTTGTTAAAGTTGATGCACTCTGAATGATACAGCTTAAAGCACTGAGTACACTTAATACGCTTCTGGGTCACTGTTATGTTGGCTCTGCAGGCTTCACATGTTCCAGCCATCGTTGTAATTATAGGTTAATAATAGAAATATATATGACAGGTTGAATTGGCGGTGGATAATTGTAGGCTTACAGTAATTGCACTTATTATTGCGTTGAGGTTACACTACTTCTGGTTTTCTTTATTTAATTATATTTAACTATGTTAGTTGGTAATTTTTTATTATATTTGGTTTAATTTTAATCTTAGTTTATTCACTAAATTGTATAAAGTTTGAGATCGCAAGTAAACTCAACCGTTCGTGTATCTATATCGAGGGTAGACGTTTCGCAGGCTATTCGTTTGCTAATTAAACTTTTATGAATATTTTATTGAATAAACCGAACTGCAGTTTCGGTTTATTATAATATAAATTATATACATAAAATTATTTGCAATTTGTTTCCCTAATTAACTGTACCTATACTATTATAATGTTTGAGGAAAATAGCCGATAAACAAACAGCGGCATCATGATTCAGGCTTGAAGGATATTTCAATCCTGTTGCCGCTGTTTGTAACTGTAATATGAAGACATCAGTACGGGATAAACGGTTTATAAATTCTTATAGGTGTTCACGATAGAAGTCCATGTTGTTACCTACTTGACTCGTATCATATTTGTCATCACTGTCGGAGACAGAATAAGAACTATAGAATAAGAATTCATATCTAACAAGAAATCTGAGAATCAGAACCTTTAAATTTATAGCAAAGAAGGAAAGATAAGTTCGTGTATCATGTTTCGTTAATTTTTACTTAGTGACACTTTCAATCTGTCAGAAAGAGACAGTTGCCTGAACTGTTTAGCATAAAAGTCTCAGCACAAAAGCAAAAAATTCCGTTACCGGTCTCGCAGAATACAGACGTGAGGTAGAAGCATGTTGTGCTTCCGTAATAGTATATATTAATCGGCGGTATTAGTATGTATACGTAACTTTGCGTCGCGGCCATCAATATATTTATGAAATCTAAGAGCAGTGCCATAACGAGGGTATGAAACGCCTTTGACAAATTTTTAATGGAACCGAATTTTTCAAGACTCCATAATTTCAGCTTCCAGCGTCTGCAAACAATATTTATCAGGAAATATCTTAAAATCCAAACAACAAACAATTAATAAAAAAAATAATAACAACAGAAAATTAAGTTATATTATCCAAAGTTTGACAATCAGCAGTAATACCAAAATTATAATCTACTAAAGCATGTATATTTATTTTTAATGGTTATTAATGAAAAGTAAAGTATCTCTTCTCACTAGCATAGTAGCCAGTCCATAAAGAAGGCTCTGGTGACCGAATAATGGTCCATAGTAATCGATCATCGACTCGTGATAAGTATCAGCATCGCTAGTATGTGTGCACCAACCTGCACCTGAGCTGTGTAGCCCACCGCGGTGTGTATGGGCAAAACTTCCAAAAACTATATGCACATGCTGGCGCTTTTGTAGGCGCCTTCTTGGAGACCTATGTTCAGCGGTGGACTAAAACAGGCTTATGTAGTGTGTAGTGGTAAAGTGAAGGTTCGTATGTTGATAGTGGCATTTTCAATTATATCATATCATATTATCATATATAACTATTTACCCACCGACGAAGTACTGTCAACGAATTTAATGTGGGGACATTTACTCTCAATCGGTTCCATTGAACATTTTAACAATGTAGCTGTTATTGGTGAAGTGTTTAGAAGATATTCGTTTATTTTGTGACCATTGTCAATTTTTTTTGTCTTAGTTAATGGAATTAATTTTCTTTTGAGTGTTTCATCGTTTGGAAACCTATTAATTAATTAAATATGGCAATTAAACTGGCGTCTAAAATAAAGGTAATGGTCACTATACTATCGGTAATGCTTAAAACATCAAATTAGAAAGTTTTCTTTTTAAAAACTAGTCGATTATCCTAACTATGACATAAATTTCGTCATGAATTTCCTATCAGAAGAAACTAGAATTAAGCTTGGCAACAAATATCGCGAAATTTTGTACCTACCTCTATTGTAACTTAAAAACATGTTACTTCCGTCCTATTTTCTTTCTTAGTGAGCAAACGATCAAGCGGCTTGTAATCACCACCCTGATTGTAAGTGATCACCGATGCCCACGTACAGCTGCTTACACTAGAGGAGCTAAAGGTGCGTTGCTGATCTTTTGATTAAGATTATTTGGCAAGGGCAGGCGAGAAGGGATATTTAATTTTTTTTCTCTTTAATTTTTGAGTTCTGATGTGCCGTGCGAAAATCATACACTGAGCTTGCACCATCGTTTGCTACCTACCACATTATGGCGTTCATATTATTCTTATTTCAGTTAATTATGAATCGACTGCAATAAATGAGTATTATTATTATTTTATTTAAGGAACCGGTACTGATGCGAACAGTTTAAAATAAACTAATACTTTATAATTAATAAATAACGAATATTTATAGCCAATGAAATGCTTATATTCATTTCATTGGCAATAAGTAGTCTAAGGTGTGCGTGCGATATATGGCCAGATGCCTGTGCACTGATTCACCATCAATGTGTAATGATTATGGTAAAACCATATCAATTTGTAGAAACGGAAGAGTTGACTGCCTTAACATATTGCATGTAATTCAATAATGATGCCGATTTTATGTTAATCGAACGTGCAAACTAAGTTACGGTTCTTAAATATAATTGTGTGGAGACCGACGTCGGTACTTCTAATTAACAACATTACAAAGATACATTCGCATCTTAAAATTTTTTTCTTCTGTTCTGTAGTAGTTTTTGGCAAAAATTAATTATCATGGACAAACCTAAAGATTTGCAACAATAATTTGCCCATACAAACACATGTCCCGTGGAAATCGGACTTATGACTCCAAGAGCCACAGCCAAACACTTAGCCATAACAGCGCTGTCCCGATACTTTAATTTAAAATATCCTCCTCCGTTCTTTATAGACCACGATTCTGAGCCACTTACATACATCCATCGACTTTGTCCAAAAACGCTCCATCTCTTGAAAGATGGTACTGCAATTAGTTTTTTTTCTTATTGATAAAAAATAAACAGTTCTGTCTACAATTTCCTTTTATTTAACTTAGTAAATTCAGATTTATTTAACAAATCTAAAATTAATGGAAGACGATTTAACTTACTGTGCTATACACAATTTTTGTTAATATGAACAATGTATTATTATGAAATTAAATGCGAATACATACAGTCCACAAGCATTGTAGTCCATCGACACTTTAATTTGTGTAATTTGTGTAAAATGAAGATTTTAAACGTATAATATTCTCTAGTTATTAAACTGATTACAGTATCCTGAAAATATTATATAAAGAACTACACAATACAAACTAAAAACAAAATAAAGAAAACAAATTAACAAAACATCTACTGAGCAATATTTACTTTAAATCATCAGATATTTCGAAAAAGGAATAGTCAAACCATAAATATTAAATTTAATACATTAATTAAATACGAGGGAGTTTATGAATTATTAACCTAAACACGCAATTGTAAGGAGATAAGAAAATAGAATCCAAAGATAATAACATAATAATTAGATAAACTAGAATTCTCCGATTGAATTTACAATATTAAATACGATATAGTGAACTGATCCTAAGTTTCCTCCTGAATTAAAAAAACTCATTACACGTGCTTTATATTCTAACTAAAAAATTTAACATTTCGTCAGGACAAGCGCTTGTCGTGAATTATTCCATGTTACTAAGCGCACCAAGGAACTTCAGCGTCAAACACATGCCTCGGATGAAGACCGGGATGTGATGGATGGTGTGGTTGTGGTGAGCCATGTAGTAATTCACACATGAAGCTAATGTAGGTGATCGCCAAGCGAAGAGTCTCGATCCGAGAAAGACGTTTCTCGTATGCGAATGTTGGCACCTAAAACATGAAAAGCCTTCTTTAAATATGACTACAATTTCTGCTTACATAAAAGTATTTGTTCGTGTATGTGTAATTTTAATATTTTCGCCATTAACTCCTAGGACACCCATGGAATAGCTAAAGTGATACGCCCCAGCCATTACTACGGCAGATTTATTAAATAAAACGTCACGGATTCCTGCTAAGGACGATTCGCAAGACTATTGGGATCTCCCTTAATAAATAAATTAAATCCACTACCATTGCATGACCTCAAGATACCGTATGACTGCATAGATTATAAATAACGGAATGTAAAGAAGGAATATAAAGTAGGAGCAGAAAGATATTTCACAAATTAAATTCATCGTTATCATACTCTGATTCTAGTACAAGTGAGTGCAGTTATCATATCAGAAGTACTTAAAATTTTACTTTACTTAGATATTATCTGAATACAAAAAAAATATAATCATTTGTCATTTTTTTATAACTAATAAAAAAAGCCTTTGGTTTTGGCCTTGCTATCAAACATAAATGTGCTATGTGACAGTATTTGAAATTGTCAAATCACAAAACAGGGAACAGAAACCAAAAAGTAAATTTTAAACCAATTACGAGGAAGCTATCATTCTTTACAAAAGTGTTTTCTGGGTCAACAATTGATAAGCCTATTTAAATACACAACAAAGGATTATCACTAGTATTTTTGGGAGGCAAATTTGGAGAAAATCCACCGTGCACTTGGTAATTTTCAACTTACCCCCGGGCAATAATAAGAGGCTATTATCATTATTTAATAAAAAGCAAATGGTTAACCGTAAATTTACAAGTTAATTGCAAATAAAGCAAATGATTACATATTTCTTGTATAATAAGTCCACTGCTGAACATAGACCTCCCTCAAGGATGCCACAAAGCTCGGTTCGGAGCCTGCATTCATCGATTTCATGCAACGATGCAGGTCAATCACACTGCATTTCACCTTCCTGATCCTAACGGCTATGTCAGTTACTCTAGTTCTGCTGCGGATATCGTCGTTGCAGACTCTATCTCACATGGAGAAACATCGAGCATAGCTCTTTCCATAGCGCTCTGAGCAACTTTGAGCTTCCTCATACGGAACTGCAGTGAAAGACCAAGTCTCACTTCCGTAAGTCGTCACTGACAAAACGCACTAGTTGTATACTTTGGTCTTGAGGTTTTACTTGACGAGAAGATGTGACGTAGTTTCCCGAACGCTGGGTCGAAATAAGATTTGCCTAATCAGACTATTTATCCCAGGTATACATACTCGTATTGTTCCCGAAAACAACCAGCATTGGTGTGACATGGACATTAGACATGATATTCGACGAAACCAACCTATTGGGAACCACTATTGAGGACATTGAGCTTAGTGCTAAGCTCCTCCAGCGATCCTGCAATAAGAACTATGACGTCGACAAATCAAAGGTGAGCGAAGTTTTCGCCATTGATGTTGATACCAAATCCTTTCCAGTTCAGCAGCTTGAAAACATCTTCCAATACAGCGGTGAACAGTTTCGGGGAAATAACATCACCCTGTCTTACACATTTTTTTGGATGTTTAATTGGATGAGATTCGTACTCAGGTTCTGTATCTTTATTTATATTTAATATTTCAGACAATAACTCCTGAGTTGGAGTAAATTTTTGCCATACACTGCTTTTATATTCTTATAACCTGTGTACGCCCCTGCAATTAAAAACTGGTAGATTTATATGCTATCTGTTAATCTGTACCTTACGTCTCAGCTTATCGAAGGCTTCGTTTAAGTTGAACATGCGGCGCCGCTCCCTTATGTTTGCGGCGCGCCTTTGCGCTACTGATGCAACCCGACGCCGCGGTTTCTTCCCGCCGGGCGTGGCTCGAGCACCGCCGCGTCCGGCCGCCGACCATACTGCAATTTAATGTTTTTTACTTACGAGACGTATTAACAACTGCCAAGAGCAGTGTCGTTATTGGGTTAGGCCAGTCTACCTATCCTCTGCGAGTGTGGCAGGGCGCACTCTGCTGCTGCGGATGGGGTGGAGTTGCGGGGAAAGAGAAGTTAAGATATTAAATTGAATCTAAATATCAAAGCTAGAACATTTTATAAGATACTACATGTTTTGGGTGTCTGGAACCTCAACTAGCCAAGTCTGTATTCAGGCTCTCATTCTTAGCAATAACAACAATAAAATAGTAGAGAATTATTACCACACGAAAACAAAATTTAAACTATATTTTAGAACGCATATATTAAATGTTTCTACGTTCGCAAATATGTATTTAATCTGTTGTAAAGGAATTTGAGGTAGAATGATGAATTATATTGCGTAGATCCGTTGGAGAGGAAAGGCGAAGAAACTTCTCGTTCTGTTATACTTTTTATGACGGTACAAGAGACTCTCAGTAGCCCATAAAAGAAATAATTGAAAAATTGTGTATTTTCCTCGTGATATTCTAAGTTCCATATCTTATATAAGTAATAATTACATTAAAATAGATAAATAGATCGTTGATTTATTTATTCGCTTTTTAAATTTCCGGTGATTGAAGTCACGTGATATTGAAGAGTGAGGGGTTGACAAGAATCACCAAGAAGTGAAGAGGGGAGACAGTTTCTTTTCTCTTCGTCGTCCTGTACAAAGTCTTGAACACTGCTTAACAGAGGAGGTCTTACGAAAGCGCCACCATAACCTAGTACGTCATAAATGGAAGCATTATAATACTGTCCTCCTGAACAGTTTATTTGGTGACAGCAGTGTTGATAATCTGACCAGCGTCTCCAGTGGGCCATCCCAATGTAAATATCGAACCTTGATAGTTTTAGATTTTATTTCGTTTTTAAAAAAATACTGTGTATTGTGAAACTAACAAACAAGGTGAACAAGGCGAGGTTGGCTAGCTAGAGTAAACTCTAGCTAGCCAATTTATAAACAAATATCGATCCTTTTTGTTTGGAGCAACTTACCTAGGTCGGCAGGTGGGTAGGCCAGGATGTCTGGGTAAGGCACCGAAGCCGGTGGCGCGTCCCACAGCGGTCCGTAGGGCGACACCTCGTTACCCTAGAACGAGGCAATCCTTGCTAAAGATTTTTTAAGGTTAGGAGAGGAGTAAGAGGTGTTGGAATCTGTCACCCACTTTCTTCCTCGTGGTAAGAGATGAGTGACGTGAGTGTTTATTGTACGCCTCTTAAAGTTTACCTCTGAAGGCCGAAACTACAAGTTTAGAAAAATTGTCTATCTGGCACGCATCACGCAAAACCAGGGGACTGATTTATATGTAACTTTCACTGTTGAGTTTCTTGAAGGACCGAGCAAAATCTAGAATATATCATGCTTTCTATTACTCCTACAACAGCTAGGCTGTGTGTGTTTTCTGTTTATCTTGATATGGATAACGTTAGGACAAGTTTCGAAATAGCTTTCAACATAGTAATACTAAAGAGCCCAGCTGATAAAATAAATTAATATCTTCATTTTATCTTCTAAAATTAGTGGGAGTAGTCATAAATAATCATAACATAGAAACCAATAAAAGATAAAAATGTATCCAACTTTCATTACTGCTATTCTAGGCATTAGGCTTTTAAAGAATCTCATTATCATAATATTATATATACTATCATATCACGCCTACTACTAACCAACTGGTCACTAGGTACTCAGTAGGTGTGGTGGTTGTCTAAACATGCATAAGTTTAAAACCAGTACGAGGACTTGGACAGTGTTAATAGAGAGTCGAGCCTTTATACGAGTAGTAAGGGTCTTCTGTTTGTTATGTTATTTAAAATTGTTTATAATTTATGTAATCTGCCTGATCCAACAGTCCACTGATGATAAGGGGTAACCCCTTATCATCAGTGGACTGACAACTGCAACCAACTTCAAACAAATAAGATTACTTGAGCGTTTCCACCCCTGAGGACTAAAAGGAAGCACATCTGTATGTAGAAGCATTGCTACTTTGCGTCAGAAATAGGTAAGACCTACCTACCCAAATGGCATAAGCAAAATAGAAATCCAACCCCTTCGTAATATTAAAAAACTATAAATGTATAATACAATATTTTTATTATATAACATAATACAATAGTATAATAAAACAACCTCCGAATCTACGGAAAAAGTTATTTCCTCTTGCAACTACAGTTAGGGTGAATTGTTTTATTTATCATTTTAATTCCCAGCACCACCACCGTTATATGTTTAAGAATATTATCTGTGCTCATGATATCGTCCACGTCAATTTTATCCATAAGAAGTCACA
The DNA here is from genome assembly GCA_029286595.1 of Bhutanitis thaidina. Classification (NCBI taxonomy): domain Eukaryota; kingdom Metazoa; phylum Arthropoda; class Insecta; order Lepidoptera; family Papilionidae; genus Bhutanitis; species Bhutanitis thaidina. Next base: position 1,625,484 of record JAGSMS010000028.1, read on the forward strand.
CCAATTTTATCTTACATGGAAAATCTTACATTTTATTTAACATGGAAGTATGAATAGGTGTTTGGATGTTGGTTGCTCAATAACGACTACTGAATAGATATTGATGAACTTTAACAGGAAGATTAGATATGCTTTTAAATTTATAAATTTACTATTTTAGGAAACTACGCGGACAAGGCTGCATAAAATTGTTTCTGCACGAGCTTAGGTTGATACGATTTGGAAAAATATTGCTACCGACGGCTATTGGTGCAGGACTCTTCATTTTGAAAGCTGCTCCGTTGACTTAGTAATTTATTTTCTGATATAATTAGAATTACATGGACTATGGTTTTTGAAAAATACTGGCTATTGACAATAATGAAGGACTCACGATTTTGATACTGTTGTTGACTTGACCTGACGATTTTTTTAAAAAAATTGACTATCGGCACATTAAAGGATTCTCAATTTTGATTGGCAATTTATCATACGGATTTTATTGAGGTTTTTTAATAAAAAAAAAAAGAAAAAACTCACTGCAGAGCTACTCCAGACGTGCGGCGTCTCGCTGCCGTAGGACATCAGCGGGAAATGAATCTTGAAACCTGGTATTAGCACCACAAATTAAAACAACACCCTCACTGGGCAAGGCGTGGAACCACTTAGGTAGCCTAATCAGCGAATCAACTAACCGATCAAAAAAATAACAACTTCTCTCAACTAAATACCACGGAGTAGCAAATTATACTAAATCAAAATTTTGTTCTTCTGCCCTGCATCCCCCGAAACGTGTATACGCGATTATTAATTTCAGCTTCGAGACATTTTAACTTTTACGGTTTTACAGTTAAGATTCATATTTCAATGATGCGGCTTAAAAGCGCCCCGATGTAATGTGAACGCCAGACTTCTCACTCATGATTGGACAACGGGAGGGTGGCCGAGGGTTGCGAACGTTGATTCGCTGCAGCGGGTGTGGTAGGCGGGGATATCGAATACTGAAATCGCTTGGATATTTTAGGTTTGTTTGTGAATTTGTTAAAGAAAAACCGGACAAGTTTGAGTCGTACTCGGACACCAATGGTTCCGTAAAATGATACAATATATCTGTGTTATGTAGCCTACGCCGTTTGTCCGGCCGTCCGTCCGTACGTACTACCTTTAAAGATACAACCTGCCTGAATACATTATATAATAAGTTTACATAAATTGGCAGAGAAATATTGTACACAGATATTAATAATTATAAAATTATCCATAATTAGAAATATTCTGTATTCAATTCATACACTACAATATCAAACCTAAGGTTATAATCTAAAACTAAATGTCACATATTTTTTTTGGTGACAATGGTCATTGGTGTGATCTGACCTGATCCTGACGGGCAATGACCGGTTATGACGGGATCAGCTTTAAGTGCCGGACCGACTAAAATCCAACGGATAGGACATAAGCTCTTTTCCCGACGGCCTTAACACCTTCGGCGGAAAAGACTCGCGAAGGTGTTAAGGCCGCTCGGAAGTAATTAAAATCTTCCAATGATATGAAGTTTGTCCTTAGTACTGGCTCGATAGTGCAGTGGCTAAACCCTTGACCAGGTCGCCGGTTCGATTCCCAAGATTTCGAACAAATTATTGTTCCGGATCAGGTTCTTCATCCATGTGCAATGTATATCATTTGTATATACATATATGATATGTGAAGCCTGTCACAAATTCACTGCAGAACATAGGCCTCCCCCCGAAGACTGCCACCGCCCTCGGTTCTGAAACATAGCAGTCGTCGCCTGCCAGCAACACTACGTAGCGCGTCTGGAGTTCTATATCTTACGCGAGTGCGTCCTACAACGCGTTTCCTTGTGTTTGAGTAGAGAGTTTGTGCTAAATGAAGGTAATTATTTAACATTTTTTGCGCTTGTAAAGACTTTATTTTATCATGTAATTTTAATAAGATAATTAGATGTATAAAAATGATGCGTCTGAAAAAAGCAATATATTCTCACCCGTCACTCAGCCTATATACTATTTAAATACTATTGACATATTGTCTCCACTTTCCCATCTTTTAATTAGTGTTTATTATGTAAGCTCAAACATTAAAATTTAAAGTTTATATCATAATATGACATATGAATTATATACCTATGTTTATTTAATTTGAGGTTACTTGACCATTATTTACAATACTTTGATTATTCTTTAGTACCTTTCTCCCAGTTATTTGAATATCTCATTATAATTGAATATCCTGAAAATGCCGTAAGGCGAAACTTATATGAATAAATAAAATGTGTTGTGGAACTAGTACAATAATAATTGACAATATTATATATGATATATAAGTTTCACATATTGACAACAATCGCAAGTACAAATTATATGATAATAGTTTAATAGATTATATAATAATAGACCAAATTAAATGCTACATAAATTTAAAAAGGCCGCGCTTTTTATGATACCCAGGCTCTTTCTAACAAGATATTAAGTACATAGATAAATGGTTTAATGATTACAGTACCTGAAAGTTGAGCCACGGGTCCTTGGTTCACATACCAACCTAGGCGAATATTTATGCAAAACACAGATGATTTCGTGTTTAGTTGTCTTGTGTTGCGGACCGTGCACCGTTGAATCTCACCTTTCCTCCCATATTATCGTTATGCGATCACGTAGCGTTACATCGAATACGGGACTGTCAAGACCAGCGATGGCCTCTGTGTTTGCACTCTTGTACACTTGCGACATTATACTGTCCCTTGTGTAGTTTACACCTGCCGATAGGCAGTAGAGCATTGCGATGGTAGAAATTGTCTTAGAAACTTAGAATAAGTCATCACCCAAATCGGAGACCAGCAAGTGATTCCAGTAACGTAATATACCAATTACATAAGGTATAAATATTTAGATAATATGTACTGTATAATATACCACTACAATTATATGTATGTATCATCCCCGTTATTAGTATATAAGTATTATATTAGCGTATATTATGTGGGTATACATGTAAACTTATCATCTAGTCCAAGGTTGTCCATTTTTGTACACGGTAAAGCCAAGCGGCGGATTTTGCTGCTGCTCGAATGGGTCGGCTCGGCCGAAGTAGTACCACCAGAATACCAGCGTGTAGTAGACATCTTGAGCTTCTGCGTTTCGTTCAGTGTGTAAGGTAACCGGAGGCTTAGTAAAATACGCGTGAAACCATACTTCTTATGAGCAAAAATACGGTTTACTTTATTTTTAACCAACTTCATAAAATGTACTCGACATTATCAAAGGCAGTCAAGTTTTTTTATTCCATTGGGGCTTGTGTGAAACTCTTATGAACGCCATAATTTACCCTTGTTCAAGTGATCCTCTTAGGAAAAACCAGCATGAAATTGAGGGGTCTTATTTTTGATAACTTGTTACAATTTAAAAACTTTTTATTACACATGATAACATACTCGTATAATAACTATTAAAATGTTAATATTTAAGCAACAAATTGCCCAAAGCTATTTAAAAAAAAGTTTCTCATACGCAAAATATCTACATTTGAAGGAGATATATATATATATATTAATAACTATAGTGTATATATATATATACTGCGGGGTCGTATAATTAGAAACATTACCAACTGTCCTTGGCATTATGTAAGATACTTCACCGTAATCGTTTTTATTTTGAAATTAAACAATAAATAGGACAAAAATATGTTCAACGATTTATCATTTATTAGAAAAACAATATAAATCTCATTATACAAATTCAGTTTCAATATTACATTACGGACAAACGTTTAAATCAGTTTTAAGGTATGAACAATAATGGACAACTAATTAGAAACAACAACAAAAAAGTATAAAAAACAATATTTTTTTTTAGTTTTAGTAATTACACCACAGCCTACCTATAGTTATAATTAAAATTTAGTGGCGTATCCCTTATTTTCAATAACAGCACTGCAACGACGTGGCGTTGATTCAATCAATTTCATAGATTTTTCTAGGGGGATTGAATTCCATGCTTTAACAAATGCTTCATATAGTTCGTTTTGACTGACGTTTGATTGAGACTTTCTTTTTAACAATATACCAGAGATTTTTTATCGGGTTTAAATCCGGACTATTTGCTGGCCAGTCTAAAACGGATATACGCTGTTCGCTAAGGAAACATTTGACGCTATTGGCCGTGTGTTTAGGGTCATTGTCATGCTGAAAGTTCCAGGTTACAGGCAAATGATCGTCCGAGGGAATCATTGTGTGCTCTACGATATTTTTATATTGCCAGTGATCCATTGTACCTTCAATCTTCCGAACGGGTCCAACTCCACATCCGGAAAAACACCCCCAAACTTTAATGTTACCGCCACCGTGCTTGACTATATTCCTTGTGTATTTATAATTAAAAGCTTCGTTTATAGGACGTCTAACATAGCGCTTTCCATCGGAATATTCCATATTTATTTTTGTTTCATCTTAAAATAACACTTTTTTCCATTCTCGTACCGTCCAATTAACATAATTTTTAGCGAATAATAATCGCTTCTCTCGGTGTTTCTTGGTAAGAAGCGGTACCTTTCGAGATATTCTTCCAAACAATTTAGCTTCCACTAATCTTCGGCGTATGAGTCTTGACGAGATGTTTCTCGGGTCATCAGGCGAAAAAACTTCATTTTTAAGCTGGAGCCTTTACTTGGGTCTTTTTTAGCAACACGAACGATTAGCGTATCTTCTCTGGGAGAGATTTTTCTCGGCCGACCCTTTCTAAGAACATTTTCAACAGTTCCATGTGTTTTATAATTATCAATTGCATTAAAAACTTTTTTAACAGAACAATTTAAATGCTCAGCTATTCTTCTGCCCACTTATGATCTATATGTAAATTAACAATTATTTGCCTATTTAACGCGTCACAACATTTATTTTTGCCTATTTTAAACAAAATAAAATTCAGATTAAATTTTTGACATTTGCTTTCGCTGAACGGGAAGCTATATTTTTTAATTTTTAGTCCACAGCTGGCCTCTCTAAGAAATCGCCAGTAAAGTCAACGTGCGTTTCTTGAAACGTTTACCCATACTCACCACACTGGACAAGTGGATTTATGCAGTATTGATACCCTCATACTAGTGATGCTGCTCCCATTCACTAATCTCTGTGATTAGAGTTTGGCGACTTCGGATTGGTTTCCATCATCCGGTCGCCGGAGACCCGTTTTCTAGCCACGAGTGTTCTCCACGTGAAGACGACCAGGTGGCAGACTCCTGCGCTGCCCAGGAGTCGTCTGGGTTGGTGCCACACTTTTACCCATTTCTGCCGCCCAACAGCAGTGTAATTACTGTTATGTTCCGAATTCAATTGTATAGAAAGCCAAAGTAATTATGCGTTGTGCGGCATCCCATCAAAATACTACAATACTATTTAAAAAGGATACATAATAAAGACACTACCGTGAACAGATAGTAATTGTTAATTTGAATGTTTCATACATCATATAATCATGACAATGAAATACCTTTTGATGAAAAACAACACACGATTAAAAGACGTTACGAACTTAGAATAAAGTACCAAAACGCACTAGTAACAACATATATTTTTAACGTTTATTCTTGAACACGTGCATTACTTAGTATCGCTTAAGCATTAAACTGATATAATATCATTTGGACAATAATATTAGTATGATAGGCGTGACCAGAGAGAGGACAGATGGCGCATTCGTCACATATGGATCGCCCAAATTAGGGGAATTTGTCACTTTCGACGCGAAAATGACGCGAATGAGGTAAATCTCTTGGACCACGCTTTTGTGAAGGCGCACTTGTTTGCTTTAATTAAATCTCATTATTTGAGTCTCATGTGAAAATCTTTATAATTAACTGACCTTTCGTATTTTTTTTATTTTTCGTATTTTAATCCAAATTTAGTATATTTAATTATTTTTTATAAACAAATATTAAATAAATATACCCATACAACCGTGGTACGTCCGACCCAATACAGAGGTGGCATTTCAGTTTTTCAACCCACTTTTCACCAGATCTTATTTGGCACAAGGTGGCTGATGCTGAGCCTGTCGCCATCTTCGTGCTTAAGTTAACGAACGTACATACATTTCGAAAAACTAATTTGGTCCAAGCCATCCACATAGGGTATCGAACTCTAGTCTCCTAATTTGGAGCTAGATTCTCTCACCACTCTTCTAGCGTGGCTTATTTTATAATTCTCTCTTATTGCACATCTTCAGTATCCATAAATGCACCATGCAAGTATTTAACTTTTAAGGCCCTATAGTTCATGATGATGATGATAAACGATGATCGAGTGAGTGAGCTCAGATGTATTTGGTTTATTTATTATATACTCTTGTGTAATGGAAGATGTAAACTTTAGTAAACTATATTCAAAGGGGCATTAGGGACATATTATGTGCATAGTGTACAAACGCTAACCTTACCTAGTGCGGCCTGCTGGCTGGCTAGGAAAATCCGAAATCAAATCCCACAGATTACTAATGGGCTATAATGGGGTATCACTAGTGACAGGATATCGGAACTGAGCTAACCAGCCATTGGACGATTCGTTTAAATTTATTCTTAGAATTTTTATGTCAATTCATTACTAATAAACGAGCACAAATACAAGAAAGAATTATTCCTCATCATTCCTCCTCGTTGCTAGTAATTGGGTATCAGGTTTTGATCACTCGCCCGACGTAATTGGATTCCAGTACTTCCCAGTAAAACCCTTATCAGTAAAACCCGACTCGGTAAAACCCGGTTCGGTAAAACCCACCGATTAATACGCTACTTCGCGCCTCAACCGCATTTTGAGATTATTTATGGAAAACATCCTGTCCTGGTTTTATAGTAGCATTGTCTGAACAGTGAACCCTATTAGCATTATATTAGGAAGGGGATAGTTATCTGTGTCAAATTATGAGACTTAACAAAATATGTCAACTGAATTACACGCTTCAATTACAAATAGGAGGGGTGAGATGGTTTTATTAAAAACTAGGGACGCAGGGACAAAGTGCACGTGTCACATTTTTGGGGGGAAACGCAAAATATGTTTTGATATTATAACTAATCCGATCAGAGACTCTTATTGTTTTATAATTGGTTTAGGGGTTGCGTGTCACTTATTGACGTGTGGCAGATGAAGAGCGTTGTGTTCTTTTTAATAGATATCATATTTTCAGTACGTCGCAATGTATTTTAAACATATTCAATATTCAGTCTGAATATAGAGCTCAATTGAAATGGCTCCCTATCCGTAAGCGTCGTGACTTACATGTGCTATCTTTTCTTTACTTTTACTTTTCCATCCCCGTGCTCCTCCATATCTCTTTGAACGCTTTGAATATCTTGAGCCGCGCGGGGTTCCGTGCCGGACCATTAAATCTTTACTCCTTAAAACACCTTCTCATTCTTCTAGGCGATATGGTGAATCCTTCACTGTAAAGGCAGCCAGGTTATGGAACTCACTACCACATGATATACGTGCTAGTTCTTCTCGAGAAATATTCCGGAAAAGAGTGACGGAGCACTATCTTTCTAATTAAAATTGTAAATAATAACTTATCTGCATTTATGTATTATTATTGTATTGATAATTACTATTAAATATTTAATGTAATATTGGTAAGTATAGTGTTTATATGTTTGTATGTGTGTATATTTATATATATTTAGACATTATATTTAAACATTTAGTAATATTGTATAATATGTGTAGGTCATTGCCCCGCTGTGGGCACTTACAGGCAGCTACTTTGTTATAGTTTTTTTTTTTTTGCCTCATTGCCAATTATGTTAGTTAAGTTATTATGTTAATTAAGTACACAACTACACTTGAATAATAATAATAGTTTTCTCTTTCCTCATGGGTTTGCTGGAAGAGAACTCTGCTTAGGGTTAAGCTCGCCTTTGTGCATTTATTTTGTATATTATTAAACTTGTAATTTTTTTCATAATGTGTACAATAAAGAATAAAAAAAAAAAAAAAAAAAAAAACAACCATATTTTAAGTCATATCATATTTAAATTTTCATAAAACAAAATGTATTTGGAGGTCAAATATATTTTGTTTTTGCTCTATCGTAAAAATGGTATACACTCACTCACATATAACTTCCACTATTAAAAAATAGTAGTAAATCAATAAATAATAAAAAAGGCCAAGTGTGAGGGGGGCAGTTACGCCAAAGATCCTTGCACTGTGGGCGTTTTCAGGATCCTCCATGCAAAGAAAAAAGCATTTTTATTAGAATTGTAACATTGAAATTTAATAAACAAAATAGGCATACTGAATATGACTTTTAACTAACTGGAGCTATTTAAACTCTATCAGACGGTCACAGAAATGTCCCCGTTTTATTTTGCCTTGACACTTTTCATGCCCAAACGTAACTGTTTTTCTTTAAAATCAAACAATGCACGAAGAGGCTTTGTCCAGGCGCATCTGTCAATGACAGACGCCTTGCGTTCCCGCCGATACGCTCGACAACCAATCAAAACAATTCTCGTTTCAATGGAAACAAATAACGGAAGTAATTCTTAAAATATCAAAAGACAATTGCTTACTTTGTAAATTATAACGAATCAGAATAAACAAAAATAGCTTCTAATAAATAAATCAAGTAGTTGTGGTATTCATAATAGACATATATATTTATTGAATCGAAGTATTTACCCTCAATATCCTTACATTTCTTCCTAGTCAAGGGAAGATTTTTTATGCTTTTCGGATCTGAACTCTGCAATTTCTATGAAGGCATTTTGTACCGCTTCCTGAAAAAAAAATCTTTTTCGATCTGCAGATTTTGTAATTTTAAAACAGTTTGTCGAGGAGAGTGAGGTGTTGCGTAGTCGTGGCAATAATAGCGAACATCAATTGACGAGTCGGGGTTGTTTCTCCATCATTATTCGAAGTTCTTCTCAATAGACATATGTTATTGATACACAGAATCTCAAAAAGCTATACTGAAATACACCATGAAGTGACCACCAAATAGTTACCATTTACTTTTCTGTGGGAGAGTTCCTTGCTTCAAGGCACTGTATCAGGATTCAGCCATTGCGTTTTTTCGCTTGCGATTATCTTAGAGAATCCTCGTTCAGTCACGTCACACGTGACAGTTCTCTCCAAAATCCCTTGTCGCGTGATCCTCTTTGCACATTAGTTAATTCATGAGGCACCCGTTTCCTAGATTTTTTTTTGTTTAACAAATTTGGTACAAATGTGTCAATTTTATGGGTAAACTAACGCCAAATAGTTGTTGTTTGATGAGGATAGTTTTCCACCATTCCTTTTTTTTATTTTCTACATTAGTGTCGGGTCTTCCTCGTGGTTCATTCTTCAATTCGATGTCTCCACTACGATAACGATTAAACCAAAAACGCACTGTGCCTTCGTTGGACGTATTCTCTCCAAACGTAACATTGAGCGAGCTGTCTGCTGCGTTAGACCCAGGTCTCAAATGTTTTGAATTTTAAAGTAAATACTTTTAATTAAAACTTTTTTGCACAAATGTGCAAAAAAGTTTTAATCACAATTCTAGAACCAATTTCAATTCAAAGTGTCCATTGTGTCCATCCATTAAAACAGCAACTTCATACCTCATCTGTTACATTACACAGATATATATTGTGTGGGGTTGTACGGAACCCACGGTGATTTGATTGCGACTAGGCAGGATTACCTGACTCGAACAGCTTGGAAATAGTCCACAGCTGGACATAGGGCTCTCCTATAAGAAGGATGTGCTATAATCGCCACGGTTACCAATCGCATTTGTGATCGCAGTTCCAGACATCTTGCACCTTAGACGGTGCTGGTCGTCATCGATCTACTAATTTGGCCTGGTATATTTAATAAGCCTATTTCCTTTAATAAAAGTTAAATACCGTTTCTGGGAATATTCTGGAATAATCGAAAATAAAAAGAGGGTCGAAATTCGGGACTAAATAAGGAGCACTGGAGCGCGCTAAGATTAGTTCAGTTGTGAATTCTGAAGTGAAAACGATGAAAAGAAGAGAAAGAATGACAGAGGATTGGTTACTATCAGGAATACCCCGTGGAACAAAACGTGCGAGGGACAGCGCTTTAAAAAAGAAACTCTGCTCACCCCCTTTGTATATATTAAAAATAAATAGAAGTTTTAGAAACCGGACTTTTACTGCAATCTCGCAACCCGTACAACAATATCCTTAATTTACCTACATATTTTGTATAGCTACTTTACTTATTTTTACTAACGATAATTATTATCACGGTATTGCCAACGATCTAGAAATAAAACTTCAATTAATTAGGTACCAATTAGTTTATTCAAAACTTTGTGGATGTTTAAAATTAAACACTTTCTCCATAATTACAATAATTCAAAAATGTTCCCTATACCGTTAGCCGATTTTTCATTAGTTACACATTAACGATTCGATATTTAGATGCAACTTAACTGATTTTACGCCTTGACGATTCTGTTATATGATAATGTGACTTTAATAAAACGGAACCGTGAATAACGCGCCTTGTTGTCGTTCCCCTTTCTGTTCTGTTATTTACATGAACCAAAACATAAAGGTCGAAATAAAGGACACAATTTATATAAAACGTAGTTAAATAAAGCATTGTTTCACTACTATTATTTTAGATTACTTTGATAGTTTAGTATAATACCGTTTTGTCGAATATTTGACAAACTTAGACAATAGATAGGGTGACCAAGCGGCGATTGCTAAGCCCCCAACAGCTAACCTGTACTGCAGTTGACTGTTAAGAAGCTGCTGAAGGAGATTTCGCCATTTATCGGAGGCACCACGACACGACGCTTTATAATTTTTAATCTTTCTCTGCAACTTACACATCCACACACAAATCAACGCACAAGTGCGCGTTACGCGCACGCGTCAGATCAGTTGACAGTAATAAAGAATCATAAAGATTTCGGACTACAATAGTAAAATAAACTCCAAGAACGCCGTAAACCCATTTCGTTTATTAAATAATAGACACTGGATAATACATTTAACAAATACATGTTTCTAAGGTCACGTGATATAGAACACTACCAACAAGAGGAAACTCATTACAAAACGGGGAAAGAATGTTAAAAAAAATTTCAATTGATTAAAGAAATTTTAATTTCATTCGTCATATTAAGTTTTCATTCATTCATCCCTATATTTTTTTTCAGGGTTCGGTTTATTCGGTTAGATTTTCCACATTCTTCCATATAGAAACTTTATTGTTGTAACACGAGAGGGTTTATCAACAGTGTGAACTTAAGAAGATTGTCATTTAGAGAAAAAAAGTTTAAAATTTATTTATAAATATATATTTTTAACCACCAGGATATGGACACCCTACGTGACATCATAAAGATTATACCGCCTGTAGCGCAACTGTTTAAGCGTGTCTAACTTGTTCCTTTAATTCTAATAAAATATCAGTGAAAATTCTTCATATTGCGTGCTTTATATAATTGCATAATAACAATTTCAGCCTGTACGTTATTAACGTATACGATGGTAACGTATATATAATCTATATATAGATGACTTCATTCTATATTTTAAGGGACATAAGAATCTAAAGACGACTAAGAGAATAAAGTGGAATGTTGAAAAAACACGTTGCCGAAACGTGTTGTTTTTCTCCGTTATTTGCTTTTGCTGCATCGTAAAAACGGTAATACACGCATGTGACAAACATGTTGCACATATGAAACAAACTGTCCATAGCGCGAACCCGACTCGCACTTCACCGGTTTTTTTAACCATCTCATCGGTTGTATTACCCGAACAGAATAATTTCAAAGTCACACACACTCGTATAAGATAGGTTACTTAAAGTACAGTAGAGAAGTACATACGATTTATATCATAATCAAATCATATTTTCAAATATATAATGTAAGTATATCACATTATATATTTGAAAATCCTACAAAATAAAATCCGGCCAAGTGCAAGTCAAACTCGCGCACCGAGGGTTCCGTTCAACCAAACAATATCTGTGTTATGTACTTATA